>LR736863.1:5192405-5400252 GCA_902654985.2 Oryctes borbonicus
AATTAGTTAGTTTTAGAGTTTTCCCTAGCTGAGATGAAAAACGCTCTCAAAATGTTAATAAGCTCTTGAAAATTTGTTATCAATTAGAGGATTTATAAAGGGATTTAACTTTAAAAAGTACGTGCAAGACCACGTAAGATCTATAAGTGAGAAATAAGGATGGTGCTATATTTACTATACCTTTTAGTTCGAAAAATTCTTCAGGCCAAAAGTTTTGAATATTTGCTTTAATATTTTCTTAATTATTTCATTATCTGTCTGTAACTTTATTATATTGATTTATTGGAGCTTCCCGCAACGCATTAACAAATTTATTATACCAATCGTTGATATGTTTAATTCATGCTACCTTAATTGTTTTAAATGGAGTTCTTATATATTTTCAAGAATCTGATTGAGAAACTGTTCTAGATTCTTTTTCGATAGATTTCCCTATATCCAATAGGTGAAATTCTTTCGTAGAATAGAAAGAACGACACATTTACTACAGAACTTTAGTAAATTAAATATAAAGCTATGCCGATAAGATTTTGCTAAAATATGTATGTAGAATACTGCAACGAAATGATATAAACTAATTCTAAAGATTATACTAAAAATCATCGGTAACACTTCTCTTATATGCCACTATGCCATATGCATATACCATTTCCCTTTATAAAAGCTAAAATGCGACTCTTGGTATTTTGTTGAAAATTTATTTATTTATTATTACATTTCGAAAGCAATGTTTTTTTGTTTAATAAATCAAGAACGTTTTTTTTATAAACATTTCTATTTAACTAGGTCTAAGTTGCGAAAATTCTAATTAGTTAGTTAGTGTGATGTTGTCTTTTAATTGCTTTAAATAAATCTATTTGTTTTAGGCTGCGCTCTAAAGATTTGCCCGATTATTTTTCTTTCTATGTATTTCTCAACTTGCTAGGCAATGCATTGTAGAACAATAACGATTACTTCGAGTAGATGCTGGAAATATACTATTTTTTTTTAGAGATTAGTTTTGTTCTTTAGCGAAACAAAAATGAATAGTATTTCGTCGCAGCACTCTGTTTAAACGAAAAACTTATCTCCAGAGCTTATTTAATTTATTAAAGAAAAATGCATTTTAGGTATAGAGTCAAACTTGATAACGATATCGATTACCATCTTATAGACTCTAGTTCACATAAAAAAATCGATGTTTTAAGAAATACTCAATCGCATGAAATTTTAATCGTCGCTTTAGCGTGTGAGGCGTTTAAGATATCGGCCGTTAAAGAAACAGCGGCATTTTATTAAAATCGCATATTATCCCCAAAACTAACATAGATGAGCATTGAGGAAAGTTGCTATGAATTGTGGGGGCATCCAGTAACGTAATAATATACAGGCTGTTCTATTTAAAAAGAGAAACTTGTATCATTTGTAGCGCAGACTGAATACTCTTTATACTTGCAATTACAATTTTATATTGTGCCGAACTTATTTACACATATTTCTTATTTCGACACTTTTTGTCTAAATTGCTTAGAAAGGACTGAATAAATTTCTTAAAGACTCCGGCAGTAGAAGAGTTAGAAATGTAAGGGCTGCTTTATTTTATATTACTGATAGAAATAGTTTAGATTGATTGTATATCTTTCATAACAGTATAAAGTACAATACTAGATATTAATTATATCTACAATTATTAATTTTATATTATTATTATTATCGTAAAATGTCACATTGGTGTTTCATATGAGAAAGTTACACATAAAATATTTTGATTTAAGTGTACCTCCAATATTCTAAATATGTTGGATTTGATGAAACCGAAAATATAGAATTCTTAGATTCGTCCGATTAATATTCTTTCAGGTATAAGCAACGTATTGTAGGTAGTTGCTTACGAAATACTTTGTATACGAGCGATATAAGAATGTAATATAACTGCTTAGCTTTAACTACTAAACTATTCGTTTAACTGGCGAAAGTGCATGCTAAAAGTGTTGCTACTATAATTTAAAATTCAATTATCTGTCTGATTATGTGTTGCTAGGGAGATGCCAGCGTACATAGTTAATCGTGTTAGTTGTGAAGATACAGTGAAGTACAGCCAAATAGGTTTCCGTTATCCAATAAAATGGAAATAATTTTCAGTTCTATGGCTACAACTAATTGCAATTAAAACAATATATACTGTTTGCTCTTTGTTTACGGTGTAACACGGAACTACGGCGATTATTAAATTTTAATAGGAATAATATTTACATATGTACGAATACGCGTAACGATAATTGCCTATGTAACAATTTCGACTACCGCCGCCCTAACGAACTCCGCACACATAACGATTACATCATTACAAGTTCTGAATTGCCTTCGTACCTCGGGGTGCCCGATAATTTTGTCTTTTTATTAAATTTAATAATAACCTGTACGGCGCGGCATGAATAAGAATCCGCCATCCCATCAGTGCAGTCCCTTAACTAGTCTCTGCCGGCAGACGTTCACGCGACTTCTAAAACAATTTCATTTCATCACCGCCTTATTGAATATTTGAAGGTTTTATGGCGTTTCCGCAGATAATTTCATAAACTCGGTGCACACCTCTCCACTGCACTGCATCAGAATTATAAACGTATACGTACATTTTATGATTTCAACGTCGGCGTAACCTTCCTTCGTAGCGGAATTTTAAGTAAGATTAAAAATAATATCTACGTCGATAATATGTGGTACCAGAAGAAAATATAAAATGCAACATTGTCTTATATATGTTCTCGTGTAGACTTGTACCACATTTTCCCATTTTTACACAACACAAGAAACAACGAAACAAATAGAACAATAGAAAAAAAGAATGGATCTGTAAACAAGAATAAGTTTGAGTCGGAAGATTTTTCTTGGTAGCAGCGGTTTTCGTGATTACGAGGGTTATTTTTTAAATAAAACTTTAAATTTACATTTTGGTAATAAATTTATTGCCTCCATCAGAAATTTGAAATGGTTGTCTTCATTATAAATTGTTACATGTTTAAGATATTTAAGAGCATAAAATTATTATTCTGTGGTTTAAGTTTACGCTAGGAGTGGAGTTCTCACATTGCTGTTATTCCTTTCATTGAAAACATACAAATCTGATAAATTTAAAAAATTGTAAATTTAAGTTTAAAATCAAAAAAGGGTAACTATTGAAAATGTATTATTTTTTAAAATTAAACCACAGATTAATAAAAAGCTCTCCTAATCACGAAAGGCGCTACTATCAATTCCACAATGACTGACCCACCATCATCCATTGATCAAGAATAAGTTTAGTACAATGCTGTTGAATGAATGTGGCAGAAATTACATTGTTGGTTTACGAAGATTTCGTACAAGAATAGGTTTGAGAGTAGGTCGCTCTAAAGTGAAGGCTTGCCGTAATTTGACTAACAAATTTGAAGCAACGGGGTTTGTAATTGTCCTCGCGAAATTTGAAAGACCAAGAATTAGTGATGTCCAAATTGCAGGATTTCTTCAGGGAAAGTAGAACTCGATTTTTTGATTTAAAGGGGGCAGATTTGGTAATCAGGTATGATTTCTCTTTGCGAACAATGGTCCAAATTGAAATTGAACCCGATTGTTAATCTCACATTTACGGTCAGATGAGGCCCTTTTTTCTTACTCAACACTGTCGAATATGGTCCAAAGAAAATCTCCACGACAAGAAAGTCACTGTTTGGTACGGTTTCACAACTAATTTAATCGTTGACTTACATTTTCTTGAGGAAATACAAAATGACATCAGAACTGTAACAGTTAGTAGTGAACGATATCTGCAGATGTTGAGAGATGATGTAATTCCAAAACAAGTTGCAAAACGAGGACGCAATTAAAATGTTTGTACGGGATTAAGCAGCCCGCACATTTACCGACCAGTTCAAAACTTGTTAACTGCTATTTTTCAAGATCGTTTTACAAGTAGACCTTTGAAAAATCATGGCCACCTAGATCGCTTGATCTGAGCCTAGGGGACTTTTGGCTTTGAGGGTATTTAAAAAATAATGTTTAGAATACAATCAGAAACGTTGGAAGAATTAATAGGCAGCATCAGGGAGTAAATTGCTGCAATATGGTACTAGTACTGACGTACTAGTATAGAGTGATAACACTGAAGATGGTGACAAAACTCTGCGGAGGTGTTGATGATTTCTACAAGTGGAACTACGGATTTGTACGAGTAATGGTAAATGTGCACGACAAGATTTTTTTAAGAAGCGGTGCACGTCACTAACAGAATCAATAATACAACGTAACAACGATAACTATGAAGGCAAGATTACATGCGTAGAAACATCAATAGCAATTTTTAAATTGTGTTGGTTGATTTTATTTTATTTACATTTATTTACGCATGTTGTTTAGGTTATTAATAAATAGCCTATGTTTTATTAGTTTTTGCAGCTTTGAACCATTATGCCGTGTTTTGCGGGAGATACGAATCGCAAACTGCGTCTTGTGTTCCAAATTTCGAAGCAGAGCGTCATTGTGGTGGACTATTGGCTCTAAACTCTGTGCGAGAGGTAATATTTCTCATTTTAATTATGATAATCAATTTTTTATATCCTTTAGAGCGAGCATCTAGAGCATTGAGTGTAAGTTTTGCTGTTGTCAGTAAAAATTCTTCTAATGTTCGAAAGGGGAAACAACCTAGCGAACGGAAGGGGAATAGAATAGCAAGAAGCCCGTTGTGAATATTGGCAATTTCATAGAGCGCACTACTAGAAATGCTGTGTATGACATGTAGCACAAAGCAA
This sequence comes from Oryctes borbonicus, assembly GCA_902654985.2. Lineage (NCBI taxonomy): Eukaryota > Metazoa > Arthropoda > Insecta > Coleoptera > Scarabaeidae > Oryctes > Oryctes borbonicus. The sequence goes on from LR736863.1 coordinate 5,197,169, forward strand.
TTATAACTTAGCTGATGTTTTACTGCAAAGTTCTATATACCATTTAAAGTGCAGAAGAAATAATATGCAGGTTTATTTCTTAATTCTGATCAAAATATCCTCTTAAGTAAGGTAACAATTACAGCGAACCTAATAAAGTAGTTTAATAAGAGTATACAATTTCCTTTAAGCTCCCTCTTTTGCCATACAATATCATACAGCTAGTTGTTATACATTCAATAAATATTAAAAGAGCCGCCTCTAAATTGATATTTGTATATTCAGTTGTAGAACATAGCATAAACGTCAATCAATGATAAGCACCGCATGTTAAAATAAAATCCTATAGTTATTATTAGTAAACTAAAAAATGTTTAAAAAATTTTTCAGTACTTAGAACAACCTTTACACTATTCAGAAAACCCGGTATAGTTTAAAGAAATTAATAAGTAACTGCCAGCTGCGAAATGGTAGAAATAGTTTTACATGTAACCAAAAGCTTTTACATCACTTTGGCTCTTAATAATTCACTCGAAACGAGTCAAGTACTAGACTACGTGCCTTCTAGACAAAGTTTATCAGTTATGACATATGCAACTTAATAAATAACAAATTAAATTGCAATTTCCTACTTTCCAAGTTTCAACGATTTATTTAATGAAACTCATTAATGCCGTAATGTAATTTATGATAAAGTCGTGAAATATTCTTAGAAGCACAATTAATTTCTTTTTACACTTTTCATGAAAAAAAAATTGTATACTTATTTGAGTACTCCGAATTAATATACAGAATAAATAACAAAAAAACTTCCTCACAAATCTAGAAATTTACACGGTGCAACGACAGAGGACGTAAGAGATTTTTATTTTCACTTGGCCAAATCATCGGTCGATTACAACACTAAAATTCTTCTTTAAAACTTGTAGAAAAAGAAAGCAATTTTATTGAAATTATTTTAAGGAACAAGGGATAAGAAAGTGGATTTTACAAAAATATAAATTTGTTTTTTATCCCAGAAATGAATAAGGTGGTATGAAAAACGGTTTATTACTATGAATTACAGCTTTATATTTTTGCAAAATCGAATTTTTTAAGTTTTTCGTTCCTTATTTGTAATTCAGTAAGTGGTTTGAAAAACAGTCTATTGCAACGATTTTTCTTTCCCTTCTCTTAATTATGTCCTTCGGCATCGGCTTAATTCTTATTGCCAGATTTACTATGGCATTGGCGGCGCCTAATTCCCTTCGATTTTCGCAGCTAAATAAATATTTCTATGTAAAGATTTTGCGTTGCATTACTTTAGTAATCATCTTTGAGTTCTATGCTGTTTTTGTCATTGAAATACCCGAATATTATTGCTGGCGCAATCAAGTTTTGAACTCTTTTTTTGCATGTACATTTAATTTCTCAATAAATGATTATTGATTCATTTTTTAATTGTTTATAAATAGTAACAAGTAAGTGAGATAAATGTTAATCGAAGAAAAAAGGTGAAAAAAAGGATCAAATTAAAAACCACCGAAAATTTCCAATTTCCAATTTCCGTCATGCATCAATCAGTGGATATTATAGGGTCGTTTGATACGATGACAAATCTTTTATCAAATTAGATATAAACTAACAAAGACAGACTACGCTTCCAAGTGTTTATCAGTTTTTGTGATGGTTCTCTCTCATTTAATAATAAATTTGTCATAACAGATGTCACCGTAGGCGATACGGTTCTTATTGTATAATTGAAGTTACCTAAGAGCTTACAGATACTTGTAAAAATACGTATACTGCAACAAATTTAATTTGCCTTAAATTTACTTTTATTCAATCATCTGCTCATCACACACAAGAAAGTCGTTTAATGCAGAATTTGACGCGACAACCTAATCACAGCTATTATTTAGAAAATACGGTTTACTACTTTATGATATATGCAGTACTTTGTCATCAAAATTCATTTTATGAACTTTCGCAATTTTAATTGTTGTAAAGCAATCCAGTGAACATTCAAAACCTACGGAACTACTAACCAAGTTAGGGAGTCCCGCTCCAAAGTTAAAATCTAACATGATTGCACTTTCTTACGTTGTATTATATATGTAGGTGATCTCAACTTTGATTAATCCCTTAATAAATTGAAATTACTGATAGGATTATTTAAATTACAAGGTGTAGGTACGAAGCATCTTTTTGAACAATTGTAATTATTAACGTGGATGTAATATTTATTTCTAAAGCGTATTTTTGTGTCATGTGCTACTATCAAAGTCATCAATAATAATTTATTTCAACAGATGTAATATATGGTATGCATTTCATATATGAGTATTATTATTAATACGCGGTAATCAAACGTTATTAAAATTAAACACGTATGATTGCTTACTTCTCTTATAATATCCAGCAGCATTTTCGTCTTGATCATGTCTTTCTCCCGAGAGCCACAATTTCCGAAACAATTTATGGCGCTTCAAAACATCGAGAATATCTTAGCCGGCAACGTCATAGCTGCGAATACGCGATATGTACCCTCGAAGAATTCGGACGGATAGCGCAGCGCGATGATAAGATCGCATTCGCATCCGCGACGAAAGCTCGAAGCTTACTGCTGATAGCAGCAAGCTCGTCGTAGTCCGGAGTGCAGAATGACATGCGCGCTTTGCTAAAATCTAATCTATAATATTATATGCAACATATATATAGGTGTGCACACGCACACACACATGTACGCACGCACACGAACGCACGCCGGAATACGTTCAAACACACACCTGAATTTCAATGCAATGTATAATGGCGTGATATTGTAAAACGTTTTGAAGATAGCCGGTCGGAAGCTGTCTTCGAAAGTCATACGTACTACGAGTATAATCCGGGATGATATAAGTAGTTTTCTAGATTTTTGAAAGAACTTTCGTGTATTCGAAACTGTCGTGAATACAAAATTTATTCTGGCATATCATAAGTTTTCCGTGGTAAATCATCGGCAATGAAAATACAGTTCTGCTCGTGTGTTATTAAACATCTTACTACTACATCCTAATACTTAGTTTTATGGCAAATTCGCATATTTATTAATGAGATATTGGAAGATTTGTAAGTGGTAGCGTTAGAAATAGGGATTATCCGTGGTATTATAGATGTTACAGACTGGTGTGGCGGCTTATAATAGTGATCGGCTCAATGCGCCCATTTTTATATGTAAAACCAAAAATACTTAAGTTTACATATGACGTTTATTGGATATAATTTTGAATTTACGTCACGTGAAAGAAAAAGAACAATTTTTCACAATTTCAGAATTTTCTACAAGAGAAGACGAAAGTTAACGGAAGCATCTAATTTATCTTCTCCTGAACGGGAAGTTTTATGAGTAGGCGCTACAAAAATGATGGTTTGCAATAATCTGTGTTAGATGATGTACGTGACCAACACAGGAATCAGATTTGTGCGCAAATTTGAAATAGATTTACCAATACAAGTTAAAGGTGATTGAATGGCCGTACATTACCAGATTAGTATGCTAAATTATAAAATTTTTAACTCCGACGTAATTAGATATCTCCAAAACTCTCGTTCCGATAAGGAGATGAACCCGACACCTCCCACCTGCCGGGTTACCATGCCAATCACTACATCACGGGGACCTGGATGCCAGGAACGTTCACTTTTCAATATCTAAATGGTTTTTTTAAAAATTGTAGCTCTTTGGTAAAGGGATTTTTGTAAATTGTAACTGATAAAATAATGTTTATTAAGAAACAACATTGGCTACCATTAAAAATGCACCACTCCTAAATTGTTGGAATATTTCGCTAAAGTTTTATAAATGCATTTCCAATTTTTATCATATTGCAGTAGCCTAGTTTATCTTCTAGCATTTACAATTGCCAGATGTTCCGCACATATTTTTGCAGGAACATCTGATAGTTAGAATCCAAATGTGCAAAAATGAGTAAAATACGTGCAGTATATTTCAAATAATCGTGACTGATGACTCGTAGACGAGAACGTGCACCTTATAAATAATAAACTCTCTTTGAACATGGCCGAATTATTGTCCTTCTAGTAGCCAATAGCTCGCCGAGAATTAATGTCGTTTCTATAAAATAGTTTAAAGTCTCTTTTTCTTACCTTACGAATTCAATACTAGAACAATTCATTTGAATTTTTGATAAAGGTTTAATTCATTAAATACTATCAGGATGAACGCTCTAGTGGAATATTCAATACCAACTTGTAAATATATTTGGAGAACCTGTTATCCAGTTATGGAAAATAAATGTTGAGTATTCAATAACAGGTATTTTACATATATTACACAGCATTTAGTGCGCATTTCCATGTGAATTCCGCTTAATCAAGATACCGAATAATGCCGCAATCTCCTATCTTCAACAAGTATTTGAGAACGTCTGCAAACGCATAATCGTTTAACTTCGAATAGGTGGATAATGCTCCTACTTGAGATGAAGTACTGCTCCTGATAGAAACCAACTCTGCGTAAGGCTCTCTTTATCAAACCATAAGATATAGGTACAAGAATATGCGCTTTATTGCCACGTATATGTGCTGATGCATATTGTTACCTTACTCAATCAATTATTAAACTTCTATAATAGGAATAATGAAGAAACGGTATAATAAAACTTCTTAATTAGTTGTAATTTCACAGAACAAAAAGTTTGAGGCACTGATCCTTTTAATGTATCTACAGAATTTTAATGCTAGTTTAAAGTGCAAGTACAAAATAAAAGTAGGTAACGTACAAGTAGGTTAATGCATTTTCATTACCTATTCTTATTACATTGTAATGATGATTGTACCGTGCCTGCTAATTTTCTACAAAATATTAATTTTTTTCTAGTTTTTTAATATTATCGTTTTTTATTGCATATCGCTGTAAGTTTTGGCAGGGAAAGCAATGTTAGTGGCTTGTCCATCGACATGTCCCTAGTTCTTTTATGTATTTTTTTTAACACAATGTTTTGAACATTTTTTTTAGAATTTCTTCAACAGCAACAGTCGGGTTATCATACGCTACCTCGTCTATAAAATCAAAGGGAAACCATGGAGTATTCTTGTATATTGAAACTAACCTGCCACACCGGAATGCCGCAGCATTTCTAATGTGAACTAGAAATATTTTTGATAGTTACTTTATCTAAACTAAAGTGTACTTTGAATATGAACCAATAGAGAAATTTCATTTTCTTCCATGAAATTTGGACCGTATCATTTTTGGAGGGATAGACATGAAGGTTTCTTTTTCCTATTTTTGGAAATACCATTATCAGTATAGGAGTTTTTTGGGTTTTGACACGTTGTAATACTTAAAAATTATCAATAAATTTATAAAAATGAGCTTTCCAATACCTGATTATTTAAGGCCATTGTTTGAAATTTTAAAATTGCGAGGGCGCGGTAATTAATTTTTGAATAATAAATTTGTGCACTTGTGTCTCTTGATTTAAATTGTACTGTTTGCAAAAGATCCCACTTATTGATTGTAATGCTTGTAAATGAAAGAAGTAGTATGTAGCTTGGAAAGTCCACCCTTTGCCTCGTGAAATGTGAACTCAGCTTAACACTTGTTGTTATTGAAGCAGTAACAGTACAGACCGAGTAATTTGTTTACAGTGGGCGTTCAAAGAAAAGCAATTTTGTGAAAAAAAATGGAAATTCCACGCGAAGGTCTTCGTTACGATTTTAGTAATCCTTACGCAACAATAATGCATCGAATCTAGGATATTGTCCTCACACAGAGTCAACATGAATATTCTTCAATAACTGATGTTTGATCAATAGATTTGACGCCTAAATATATTCCTATAAAAATCAACAGGAAAAACTTTACACACTTTACATAACCTTAGAAGATTAACGATTAAGGAAGAAAAAAAAAGAAGAATTGTGAGATATTAGACCAAATTTCTTCGTCCAATCCTTAAATACGATTTTGCATGAACATTTAAGTGTGAAAAGGATAATCTGATAATTGGAAAAACTTGATAGTATGTGAAACAGTTGATTATTCAAATGAGAAAAACATACACCCGTATTCACTTGATTTATCGCTTAACGACTTCCTTTTGTTTCCGAATGTGAAACAAAAATGCGCGGGCAGCGGTTTTTATCATCTCAAGAAGCCGTCGAAACCTTCAAAAAACATATTTTGTAGATACCTCCTTCAGAATGAAAAAAATTTTTCGCGAATTAGTTCGAATGCATGCAAAAGCGTATAAATTGTAGTGGTGAATATTCTGAGAAACAATAAAGGGAATTGTACCAATTTTTTTTCTTTCATTGTTTTTGTTAAAACCTATTTCATACTTTTTGTATGAAGAAAACAGAAAGCGCTCTGTACAATTACATGATTTGTATTCGTGTTTGTGTATGCCTAACAACGTTTTCTTTTAAAAAATGAAGTTTTCTTCCCCCAGCGTAAATTCATATCTTTTTCCCTACTTTCTTGGTGACTGAACAGCGCGCGCTGATTGGATTTAACTTGGATTTAACCGTGTTGGTTATTCTTACTTGTTTGTATAACTTATGACGATTCCTTTCCCTTTCCTCGTAATTCTCGTTTATTTTCTATAGAAAATGCTTTTATCAACAGATTTATAAAAAATCGCCGTTGAGAGAATTTTAACTTTTTAATCCCGGCTGAATTTTGAAGCTTTAGAAAGTGAATGAGGCTTTGTATTTACTTTACGCGAATACGTTTGTGTATTGACAACTACAAGTTCTCAACTTCTTCGACGTCGAGATAATCCGTATAGTAGACGATCGGTCTATTTGTACTACTGTCGATTCTAGCGTTGTATATATTCGCGTTTCGTTGTTGATTCTTACTGTTCGAGTTGCTCTTTGTGTCGCATACATTGTAGGCTAAGACATTGCAATCACTTTCCGTGATTCATGTACGTAATTTATAACTTTCTACTCGTCTTTTTTGAAAACTTCTGTTTTCTTGATGTTTTATATATTTACTATATCTAGAAACACTAAAATTTTCTAAATGAACACCCCACCATAAAAAATACACAAAACTTAGCTGTATTAAATTCACTAAAATAGGAAAGAAAAATTGAACTCTGTGAAGGAATACTGGCTAAGAAAATACTCCAAATTGTCTTCTATGACGCCAGGATCACTGAGAATTATTTCTTGTTGGATTTAACGCGTAATTGTTTATACTAACACAACTGCGAGTTAATTATCGTGACAACCCTTCAGTGCGTTCTTTTTTTAATTTTTCCTTTATTGCACCCAAAAAATAAATATTAATTTCTTGTTTGGACCGTTTGTTTTTTAATACTTGTAAAATGTAGATATTATCTACTAAAAGCAGATACATTTAGAAGAACCTAACATAATCAATGCGAATAAAGTTTGATAAAGGAAGAAATAACTAAAAATAAAAATAGGTGGGAATAAGAAAGATTAATACCAAAAAGAAAGAACAAAAATATGGAAGATGTAATAGAGTATAGGAATAGTGGGATTTGTCGATTACCTTTCCAGGAATTTAAAGGTTTACAGGATGTTCCAGTTACACTAAAAAAGTTGACGTCACTTCCTACACCAGAAATGTAATCGAACTGTCGATAAAGCCGAAAGTTAGCCCACAAAAACTAAAATTCACAAGTGAAAATTGATAAATGTAATTGTATGACAAAACTTCCCCTAACATATCGATAAGTAGCAAAACGATGCCGTATCGGGTATTTGCCTGAAAGATGGCAAAAATTCGTTTCCATAAGCTCTTCTTTCATCATTGGAAGAAGAAACAGTAGAAATACCAGCACAAAGTTCACAGGCAAGGCGACCGATGAAGTTTTTTACCGACTCTGCAGAGCACAGCAAAAGACAAAAACCGAGAAGAGACGTAAAGGTAATGTTTCTAATGAGTTGACGTTTGCTGCTCAAATGGTGTTACGTGCGGAAGGGAAGTGTGATGTATCAAATGTAACTAAGAACTTGACCAGAAGCCCTACACGAATTAAGGAACTGTCGGCAGTCACAACGCAACCGCTATCAGCGATAAATACGTTATCCCTATTCGTGGAAGCTGGGTTTTCGCACAGCCAATACAACGCCATGAGAAGCTACCACAAGAATCTGTACCCATTTTACTCAATTTTAGACAAAGAAAAGAAGAATTGCTGCTTGTATTGAGCTCAAATTGGGTAGACTTGTTGGTCCATACAATTATTCGTCTTTTAAAAAGTCTGGCAGATGTGGTTATTGCATTAAAGGAAGATTATAGGAAAGCCGTAAATGGGGATGTGATGGATCGCAGCAAAGGCAATTTAAGTAGCAGAAGTTTGAGAACGAAGGTCATACAGATGCCAACATATTTCAGAGTAGTTTTGTTCCCTTGCGACTAATATGTGGTGCAAATAAACAATTTGGCAAAATCTCTATTGTCGACCAATCCGAATACGGTAAAGGAAATATTTCTTTTTCTATTCGATATCATCATGTTATTGACAATTGTTATGAAATTTTGCGAAGATTGACCATGGTTATGTATCTTTGCGAAGAAACACCATAGAAAACTTTACATGTTTTTGTGTCGCAATACTGAAATATTTATCGAAACTGGACATAGATTTACGTGAAGTAAACCAGAATCATCGAAAGACGTAAAAAGATGCATAAAAGCCCGCAAGATTGATATAAACTCATGCTCTAAGAAATAGTTTTGGCCAGGAATTCCCCATAGTGCGATGGGAAAATCTTAATTTTTGCAAAATAAAGTTTTTTGGTAAGTTTTACATGAATGTTATTCATAACACTAATGAAGAGAAATATATCTTAATCCTGTTCTATGAATTATTTTTGTTATTAAGTACATCTAGAGAGCTAATCGTATAAATTAAACAGTCACTGAACAAACTTTACCCAATGTACCGAGCCGAATTAATTAAAATAATGCATTTTGAATGAGAATCCTACAGTTGGTAGTTGGAGTTGGATAAACTTTAAAATCTCTGTTGCTTGTTAATATATATTTTCGAAACTTTATTCATTATTTTCATTTAGCACGTATTCGGTTACAGAGTCTATACCTGGTAGTTGCTACATCATTAAATATTATTTGAGTGGATAATTAGTACCTGTTTCCAGTCTGTAGATTTTAAGATAAATTAAGATATGAATTCTTTCGAATAATATTACATGTTTTGTCGACCGTTTAGTTGATCGCATTATTCTTTTATTGCAATTATCTCTATAGCTACATATGTACATAGTTTAAGTTTTAAAGTAACGGTGGCTGTCAAAATACTTTTTATTATGTATGTTTTCTCCAACGTTATGTACTTTAAAAAATGTTAAGAGAAATGGCTACATAAAATTCTTTGAACATGAAAAACAACCTGAAAAACCATTAGTTGTATGCGCCCGACCCTTAAAAGTTTTCGGAAACTTCCTGACTAAGGCACTTGTTTACCATTGAGCAACCATTAAAAGTTCTTTTCAAGGAAGTAATTTTAAGGCATTGACTCTGTATTTTTTTAATATAATAAAACTGTGTTATTTGTTACTCCTACGATTGCACATACATATTTAAACAAGAATTGGGACAAAAAATGTGTAACAGATTTGATATATGTATATAGTTCTTTGAAACATTACTGGTTCTTGAATATAGTTCGTTTTTACAGCACGTTGAAAATATAGAAAGAGACATTTCTTTTGTGAAATTGCGTTTTTTTTTTCCTAACTGGTAAGTCAAAAAGTCCCAGTAAAATAAAATATTTTTTTCTGGTTACGTACAACTTTCTCGCTTACACCGGTTAATCAACAAGCAAGCTGTGGCATAGGAAACTAGCAATAATGCGTCAACTTTGAGCAGGTTGTACAGCAACCAAATGGAAGGTTAACACTGGTGATCAGGGTATGTCAAACCATCACACAAGCTCGTTTTGGATTTTGTAATAGATTGTAAACACTTTTTCTCTTTATTTACCTTTTACCAGTTCAACATTAATTAAGCGCATTTTAAGCACATTACACATTTGATAAGCATCAATGCCATGAGGATGGATCCAATAAAGGATGTCCCAGCATGAACTTGGGGATCTTTATTTTACATTATCGACAAACGCTGTTATACATATATATATATATATATATTTGTCAAACGTCAGGGCCAGCGTGTAAGTTTCATGATGTAGCGGTTCATCCTCGAGATCCTCGAGATGAGCGCATGAGAATTGTCCTAACTTATTATGAAACACTATTCGTCGACTTCATGTTGCTCTTTTTCGAAATTCTATGCTTATACATCATTTTGGAGCCTAGTGTTTTAAGATTTGAACGGACTGGTTCGGTTGGATCGAAAATCCAAAGACCTCAATTCGTCATCGCTCACAGCAATTAGACATTTCAAAATCGTCCCTATAACGAATTATATCAAAAGACCGTCTACATGCATTCAAGATTCAATTGACCCAGGAAGTAAAGCCGATGAACCACGAAAACGCGTTTGGCGACGCGAAAATTTGCGAAAAATTGTGGAACCACTGTATACTCGTCGCTTAACCAAGAGCGATTAATTGTCCTCATTAGTTCCATCGGTCAGTACGGCTAGAGTTGAGCATTATTCACGTCAAATTAATTTGGTTGTGACTAATACAGTCATTATTCATGAAGAATTCATTGACTAAACGTTAACCAATCCATGAATAATCACTACTCAGAAGTGATTTTATATATTAGCTCCAAGCAACGGTTATTCGTTATCCATTAATCATGACTAATCCTTGTTCATCGACCGTTACCCATAATTGATTATTATTCATGAATAACGGTTAGTTAATAATCGTGACTAAATACCCGTTTGATCTGCGGAATAGAAGACTAGGTATCAACACTTAGTAATTTGCTAACCGTGTACGAAACCGGTAGCTTTCCCGGTTTCTTAGGTGCAGATCCAATTTTCTCTACCGCCTTGTAAGTATAAGAGTTACGTTGATTCAGAGATTTTGTATTCGGAATAGGGATAAGGAGAAAGTTGAACTTAATTCGCATTTATATTCATCTATCTAAGTACAGATACCTCGTTTTGTAATCGCCTGACATCGGCCGAAGAAAATGACTAACGGCTAATCCTTATTCATGATTAACAGCCATCACTAACACATCCCTTATCCATATGTTTGTGATAACAAAATTTACTCATTAGTTATGTAGTTGTCTTAATAATTATCACTATATTCTTAATCATTAATCATGAATAATGTTTTGATTTTTAGTTATAATCATCAGTCACTGCGATGAATAACATTTGCCCATTTCTAAGTACGGCAAGTGATGTTTGAGAAGCAGGTCCACCCATCGTTTGCGTCACGTGTTATTATTAAGTTTCTCACTCGCGAGGATGGCAAACCGGCGGCAATTCACTGTCAAAGTTCCATGCGTTTGCCTGATGGAAAGAATCCATGATAGCCATGATCGTCGCCCCCGAACGAGCATCATGGACCAGAACTTCGTGATCTTTTGGAAGGCGAGCTTTTGCCGAAGTGAAACTTGCTTATCGCCGAAAAGGACGTGGCAAACCGATATGAGTAGTGATTCTTTTTCATAACAACGCGAGGCCACATATTACAGTTATCACATGTGCAAAATGCCCTGATTTTTCGCCATGCGACTTCTATGTCTTTGGACCACTGAAGGCCTACGACTCAATAAGAACGTTGGAGTGGAACACTTTATGACTTTATGCGCAACTGGTTGCTGACACAACCCACTTCTTTTTAAGATGATCGAATAAAAAAGCCACCTATCAAAAAATGCATATCATCTCGTTGAAAATGATGCGTACTTGGTTTCGTTGTTCTTACAAATTAAAATAAAATTAAATCAAAGTCTCGTTTACATTTAATCCATCGTCGTATATATGCAGTGTTGGTCTATCAACAAGTGTTGACAGCGTTATATCATACTATATAAGTAATTATCTAGACTGGTTTCCTTTAAAGATTAATAGGTTATAAATTATACCATATTATTTTTATCGGTTTTGAAGACCTCAATTAAAAAAAAATAATAAAAAAAGACTTCAATTTAAAAAAATTCTGAACGTTTCCACAAATACGTATGTGTTGATTCATTTATAAACTCTCATAAGGAATAATGCGTACATTACATGTTACCGTAATACTGATACAGTAATGTAAATTTGTACTTATTTTTCGTTGTGTTAATGGAAACGGTCATTAACAATTTCCATGATTTCGCATAGATTACGATAACGTTAATGACCCACATGCATACACACGTTACTACGTCTTCATTCTATTTAATCTGTACACGTGACATTTGCATATTTACATGACATGCACTGAAATTCTTTACATCGACTATTTTATCATCATGTATGACGTTTATAATGCAGACGTTCTATAAACTAGCAGATGAGTAATGGCATTTTAATAAATCACTTTGACAAATTATAATAATGGTAGTAGGAGACTAAATATAGATGGAAATCATTAATATTGCAATTTTAATAATCTAAATATTTCATTGTATGTTCTGCAGACAACAAAAAAGAAACAAAACGTTCATGATAATTTCGTTCGCTGAAAGGTTTAGTTACAGGAAGTAAGAAAGTTGGATTATCTACACTACTGTTTATTGAAATTCGGATACTCCGCAGAAAATGTACATTTACGAATGAAGTTTCATACATTAGTATACAATTAAATTTAAGAGCACTAAAAAAAAACGTTATGTTTACTGACTGAATTAAGTTTGATTAATGAAATAAAAACAAGACATCGACTCCAACCGAAACAAAGCCAATACATTAATTAATTAATGTATACTTGGCACTTATTGCAATACATCTGCAGACAACCAACATCTAGGTATTAAAAAGGATTTTTTCTTACAGAGATTCTGTGGCGTGCTCTTCCGGCAAACGGGAATTGCAAGTCTTACCGGTGTCTTCAAGTTTTTTTTTCAATCATTCATTCAACCAAATTTAATTACATCGATAAAATCAAAGAAACACCGATTTTTCAGGATTCGCTAATACAAGTATTTAAAGTAGCCGCGTCTCTTATGACTGCTTAAAAGTATATTTTATGAGACTAGATGCTTGATACACATTATGGCGAACCTTCGATTGGAAGGGTTTATAAGGGGTTTAATTTCCAGGGTGGCCACATTAACAATGAACGTTCTTGACGCCCGGTTGAGTCGACTACTCCAGAAATCGTTGATAAAATCTTTGGAAAGATGTGATAAAAAAGCGAAGGTGCGTGAGATTGCTAATGCTGTGGATATCTCAAATGAATAGGTATATAATAGTTTGCATATTTTGCACCAACATTTGAGCATGACGAAGCTGTTTGCAGGATGGATGCCACGGGTGTTTACAGTTAACCAGAAACGGAACCGTGTGACGCGTTCCAAAGACATTTTGCAGCCGTCTCAGCAGGATTTTGGGCTACGCGTCTGAGACCAAAGAACAGTCCTCCAAATAATGATTTGTCAGTGGAAAATCTGCATCAGAACGGCGAAGATCGTTCCTTCTGCCGCGAAGGTTATGCTGACTGCTTTTTTGAATTGTCAAGGAATAATTTTCGTTGACAATTAGAGAAATCTATTACATCTTCTGCATAACGACAACACACTAGCTCGTTCCTCGGGAGTTGTCGTTGCGAAATTGATGGTGTTGGGGTTTTAATTTTGTTCCACAGTCTCTCTATTCTTAAGATTTGCCTTCCTCGGATCACTACCTGTTAACATGAAAAGAATAGCTGGCGGGAAAAAGATTTTATTTAAACGAGGATGTGATTGCGGAAACGAACAACTATTTTGCGGAATTGGAAAAGATCAATAAACCAGAACAGCATTGGACGAAATACATAAGCCTAAGAGAAGATTACATTAAAAAGATAAAAGTGACTTACGTTGAGAAATTAAGTACCAGTAATTTACTAAATAAATTTAACGCACTTATTACTTACAGTAACTTGCGCAGTATAAATATGAACTTCCGTGTCAATTAGAAGATGACCAAAATGATTGAATTGAAATTTTAAAGGGTTTAACACTACTAATTTTTAAATATTCACCATTAAAGTTAATTTGGTTGTGGAACTCATTCTGAACGCGTCTGAATCCGTAGCGTGCGTTTGATTGGAAATGGCTTTCAAACACGTTTTGAAATTCTCAATTATAAAGGATTTTTTTTTAAATAAATAGATAAGTAAAGACTCTATTAATCATGTGGATGGCAAAATACACAAAACTAAAAATGTAATAAAAGGAAACCTTACTCTAAAAGTTAAATAAGAATACGGGTCCGCACATGCCCCCGCAACTTATAGGGTATGCTTTTTTAAATATTCTAAAATAGATTAATGTTATTTCATAATTAAAAAGACTTTCAGTTCCTGATTGACTGTGTTAGTTATTGCATTGCATTTAATTTCTTGGAGAGGATTATAAGAAAGAATGCCTTCGCATATATAATTCGTAGAAAACTAGGCGCTGCAAATGTATTTACTACACAATTCACTCAATGTACTTACTTTGTTTCACAATGGGTAAAAACAAAAAAAAATAAATGGAATTTCGGAACACGCAATTTATTTGGAAACTCCATCTTTTTCCTACATCATGACTTAGAGACTCTATCAATGAGGTATGATAAAATGTCATCAAACAGGTTTTAAAAAGTCACCAAAATAATAACAGTTTTGAAAAGGTCCTTTAATACCAAGAAACGCATGCCTGCCGTTCAGGAAGCAGCGACATAAACCGGGTACTGTTCCCCAAACCATCCCTCGAGCAGTTCTCATAACTGCTAAACACGAGATGGCGACGCTGGCAGCGCTTTGGGAAACCGCACATGTGAATATTCCGACAGGCCATGATGTATATAAACAGAACACATCAGAAAATGCCTAGAAACAATAACCAAAAAATATAATGCTAAGATAGCTTAGCTTCCTCATGCAAACGCAATAAAAAGAGAGAGAAAAAAATACACTAACAGGGATGGTTTGGGGAACAGTACCCGGTTTATGTCGCTGCTTCCTGAACGGCAGGCATGCGTTTCTTTGGCATTAGAGGGCGCCAAGAAATGTCGAGTTTGTCGTTTTGAAAGTTGTGGTATTAACTGTGAGGCAACAGCGATAGAAGGTAAAGATATGAAAAATACCCTTGAAACCACGCTGATGACGCCAGGTAGGCAGAAACATGTCCGTGTGTTATTGTATTTTTTTCTCTCTCCTCTTATTGCGTTTGCCGTGACTTATTCCATCAATACCATGAGGAAGCTAAGCTATCTTAGCATTATATTTTTTGGTTACAGTTTTGTCTATGTACTAATTGAAGTTTTCGTCTTACATGCCATTGTATGTAAATACCTACTAAACATTTATTTGATTATGCAGACAATTTACGAAGGTAGGTCAATAAATACCCATGTTAGGAATGAAGACGCAAATTAAAAAAAATATTTGAAGCCGTTTCTCCACGAATTGCTCCAATGATTCGCTGTAGTAATGTCCTGTGATCGTGCGTCCTTTCCAGGCCATGACAGATTCATCTTGAAAAGTCAACCGTTTTGACTGTCGCCTCGACTCAGGTGTATAGTAATGGATTCACGTTCTATTAACGGTGACGATTCAACACAAAAATTCTGGCGGATTTCGCTTATAGAGATCCAAACACTGTTTCGAAGGTGACAATTTTATCCGCTTGTAGTCCACTGTTAGCAATCGCGGCATCTATCGGACCGACAGCTTTCTCATTCATAATTGTTGAAATATTAATTGTCTTTTTGTACGATACACCTACGGCTTCTGCTACTTTGCGCACCTTCGTTCAACGATCAGTGAGAATTATGCCGTGGACTTTCTCAGTGATATCGTGAGCAACCACAATAAGTCAGCCGCGAAAATTAAAAATTATTTATTGTGATAAAATGGACTCTCCGCTACTGAAGTCAGGGCCAACAAAAAAATCTTCATAAAGATTACTAAAAAATAATTGCCGGTAAATTTATCAAGAACATTGATGCCCCAAAACTCTATTAAATTATTTTTACAGTCACGTGTGGGCACAATTAATTGAACAGATTACGTACTCTACACAGTTGGTTAATCTAAATAAACAAATAAAAATGCAAACACTTAATCAAACGCAATCTTTCCAAGAAGCTTCAACGTACTTTATATGCACCAATTTATTATCTTACGAAAACATATTCATTAACATCATAAAGGTTAGGATTTTGAGGAGGATTATAATCCCGGAAGAAGGCACAAACGTAGTGAAAATAACCTGGCCTAAATATATCCGTGGTATTATACAAAACCCTATATTTTTACGAAAACGAGACAATACATCAGAAATAGTGATTTATGCGTAACATGCACGCTAGTTTTCACATCAATTTGTTAATGTTAACCAACGCTCTCATTTTGGAGCATTTCTTTTTTCTACCCCTTGCCTCTAAATTTACTACCGACAAGCGTGCCTACGCGTTTCTATAAGATTAAATATAACGGAACATGTGATAATAACGTAAAATAAATAAATACTGGCGCACCCACCAAATGTTGTACTTATGTAAATTTGGTAATCATTTGTTGAGATCTATCACGTTTACAAAACTCGTAGCATGTTTACTAAAAGATTGTGCTTGTCAGTTGAATGGTTAGAATTCCAGTAATAATTCGTAATTAGGAATACTTATATGTATATACATATATAGAGATTGAGTTTCTTTGATATTTGCTTAGTGTTACGTAAAAGAACACTTTAATTAACAGAAATTATGCCTTCAAACTTCATGGAATCCAAATACTTTATGTACGTAGCAGAATAATAACAATAGAACTTTATTTACAAATTCAGTATCGGTTGGATTTATACGTTAATTTTACATCTAATTCAGTATGTAGCAACACGTTGGTAAAAAAAAGCAGAATAGAGGAAAACTTACAATAAAATACGTTAACATACTAAGGTATTTGTTTACGATCTAAAAAGCATGCAATAACAAAGAATGCCCTACACTTCCCTTAAACAAGGTCTTATAACTTTGCGCATATGTAAAAGAGAGACTTCTCAGGCAATGATAAATTGTGCCTCGCAAATGAGGTATATATTTCTGGTGTTGTATTAATGGTATTTATTTAACAAATGTTAAACACTTATACAGGGTGACTCACACGTATACGTATTCCTTCAAGGATGTGTTAACAGAGCTCATTTGCAGCCAAGGGAACCATAATATGCATTAATTCCTACTGGTTTTCGAGATGTTATAATTTACATGATTTCTTCGAAAATTCTCTCCCTAATTATTGCTTTGTATTAAAAAAAAACTATTTAGAACAAGGAGAGGACCTTACTGAGTTTTTTGATGAAGACGAATCGAACGATTATTAATTGATTAAATTACATTTTTGATATTCCTAAACTTACACAAAAACTGGTTGTACTTAGCTTTTACAACAGAGGTAATTGTCCGTCTTCACCACTATCGTCGTTGGCTGGACTTATAATATCCTTCCACCACCCACGCTTCAAAGACAGTACGCCAGAAAAAGGAATTTTCTTTTAGAAATCGAGCTTTATATTGAGTATTTGTTAAAACATTTAATAAGCGCGTTAAACATCTTGTATACCGAAAACAATAACATAATTTACGAAATTTATTTCGACACTTGTTTATATATTTTCCATTTACTCTTGCTTTAAATCATTTATCCTTTATAATATATATAATACACGGAATCGAAAAAATGAGGTGCGAGTTAACTTTTTTCCGAGGGAAATAATTTTTTTTTAATAATTTTAAGTGTGATACATCACTAGAGAATCAAGTATTCAATGAAAAAAAAAAATAATGAGTTAAATTTGACGTAAAAAAGGTAGGACTAATTTCTCAAGAGCTGTACAATCTAAGAAAACTTATAAGATGTGTCCTCAAAAAGTTGTCGACAATCCACTGTTGACATATTTTAAAATTCAATATAGATGATTGAATTAAAATACATCACAATATTATGAAAGTTCTTCTGAGTGTCTTAGCATTGTGAATTTGCATGTGTATTATTTTTCATATGTACACTTCTCTGAAAGTAATGCCTAAGATACAATGCCTTAAAATTATCCTAATTTGCATCACCCACATATTTAAAAAATAGCAAGTCAAACGTTGAATAGGGTCCCTCCAGCTCACTCCAAATCTTATATTTAATATTTACAGGCAACTTTATCAACGACATTTATTTTTTTTATGTAAATGACCTTGCTACGGAAAGTTCAAAGAGAATGAAATATCGGTGACCTTCACCAAGTTATTAGATTACAATATCCAACCTATTGATCTGAAAAATGCCCACGAAACCATATAGCGCAGATTATACACAAAAGTGTCTCGCAACGAAAATTAATAACGACAATTTTAAACGTAGGACCTTTGGCATTTACCTAAATTAATCACTTTTATAATCTTTTGTTTTAACCAAAAGACTAAGAAACTAATGCATAATAAAATCGCGCTCCTATATACTAAAACTACTATATTTTAACACAACAAAGCGTTCATTACGTTAATGTAGAGATATCACGAAGGGATCTAGAAGGAAGCTCTATCGTCTTAACTGCTTTTAAATTCACCTGTTCCCTTGTCAGTACCAGCATCTCACGGTGGGCGCGATACCATGATATATATAGAAAAAGGCTTCCTTCAATCTCGACCACTCACGAGATTAACTATATAACAAAACACCTACTTTGTATACAGGTTAAAAGATCACTCAAATGTATACTGCTCCAGAAAGCATCACTATTCGAGAGTCGAATTTAACTATCGGAGTATTTCGCCAATAAAACGTAGATAAACTGGTCAATCTATGAATTTGAATTTACTAAATGCGCCTATATTTGAAAAAGACCAAATTGGATTGCCGAACGGAATTTCTCGATTAAAAATATAGATAATTATATAAAATAAAACGTATAACAGTGCATTAAACACTTTTGGTATTATTTATTATGCGAAAGTGACACCAAGAACCTTATGAGTACACTCCTTTGTTAGCAGTTGATGCATTGCCAATAAATTTATTCATTTAAGTATCACTGCCCATTAGATAGAATTTATCATCAAAACGTATTAGTAATTGTTAGCGCTTTTTGCTAAATGAAATTATATTATGCACACCGTAACCCTAATAGCGACACTGTAAAATGTCATTTGGTTACATACCATACTTTAGCGACTGTCAATCCTCTTTTATGCATGCATAAGTACATACTTTGGCGGTACTATTATTGACAGCACTTGACAACATAATGCGGTAATTGTTTACACGACTACACATTTTCCGAAGTTAGAAATGTTTTCAGAACATACATAGGACAGGTGTATCGATCTATTTCTTGATATAAAAGTTATAGAATGCAATATTCTAGAGACAACAGTGAATGCTACTATTCGTAATAAAATTACTAACATTGTAAAAGTCAAGATTTCCTCATGTAGCACACTAGATCGCAGAGGTTATAATTAAGTTAATCAATTTTAAACGAAGTGGCAACCGGCACCTCCACCAAATACAATTAAATTAATTGCATTCAATTGATCAGTAATTTTAACAGTAATTGCTTGTATTCAACTGAAGGAGAATATGTTTATAAAAATCAGTAAATGGAAGTAGCACTAATAATAATAACAATATGCCCTTTATTCTGTAAATGCATCAGTATCGAATACGCCAGAGTATAAATAAATCAGCTGTAGTGCATTTGTACGACAAACAAGTTATATATTAACAACAAACAAACAAATAACATATTAAAAATTTGTCTTAAAGAAATCATTGTAGAGAGCGTTCATGGTCAGATGTTTTTATTTACTTTTAAATATTTATAATGGTAACTCCCTTATATCCGAAAGCGCAGTTCAAGCTTGTTGAAATGTTCGGTAAATATGCTGCTATTTATGAATGTTTCCTTACACGAGTTCCCTCTTTTTAGTTTAAAGATACCTTTCCTGTAGGATAAACTCTCGATCATCATCTATATTGTCACATCAGAAGATGATACGGTAAGTTCGTGAGAACACAGCGCGGAACAGTGTCCGCTGACCTTTCCTGCAAGACATTGAACGTAGGTCTTCCAACCCAAGTCTTCTTTTAATATCCAAACTCAGGAAGATAATATCTTCTACTGATGTAGATATGTACAAGATGATATATGATTATTTGATAGACCCACCTTGTCTAGGAAATCGTTAATTCTTTCGTAGACATTTTTTTAGCTGTGTAAAAAGTAGAGCTATGGACCTGTAGTTGTATGGAGCGGATTTATCCGCCTTTCTTTTGTAGGTAGACCTAATTATAATTGTTCTGAACTCTTTGGAAAAGACTTTTGTTTGTAGCATGGCTTTAATAATGTGTTTTGCTTGTATTATTTTTCTTTAAAAACACAGACAGGTATATTAACTTTTCCACCGCGAGCTACGGTGTTTGGATCATATACTTTTATAAATATTTGCAATCTTCTTCGTAATTAATATGTACCTACAAAATTTATTTAAAGCTTTATATTGTCGCTTTACGTCTAAGTTTAATTAAAAGTAAACAGTCTGTAAATATTTCATAATCAGAGAGCTGAGGAAAACATCTCGTATACTATACGAGGTGTTCTATGTTCTAAATAGCTTCCTCATGGCACTGATGGAATCGTTTACGGTAAAAGCAATGTAAGGGGAGGAAAAACACTAGCCATGGGCATGTTTCTGCCTACCAGGCGTCATCAGCGTTGTTCCAGCGAGTATTGGTGTTTGCCTCCCAGCATTTTATTTTTATTGTTTCTCTAGACATTTTCTGATGGTTTTTGTTATACATCATGATAATCGTCGACGTGTGTAGACGTCCAAAGTGCCCCTGCGCACGCAGTCTCGTGGTAGGCAGTCCAAGAACTGCTCGAGGAATGGCTTGAGGACCAGTACCCGGTTTTTGTGGCTGCTTTCGAAACAGCAGGCATGTGTTTGTTCGCGCCAGAGGGCGCTAAGAGATGTCTGACTTGTTATCTTGAATATTGTGGAACTGTGAGGCAAACAGCGATACAAGGTGCAGTGAAAACATTCTCGGAACCATGCTAGTGACGCTGAGTAGGCGAAACGTGTCCGTGGGTGATGTTTTTTCTCTTCGTGCATTGTTTTTGCGACAAACGTTCCATAACTGTTTTAGCATTATTTTTTTGCTTATTTCACTTATATCAACAACTAAGCCTAGTAGGGTAGTGGAAATGTTAAAGTAAGTTAACTAAACTTGTATAGTGCGCAAGGAACTAACGATGTAATTTTATATTGTGCAGTACTTGTCTGCGAATAACTTTTATTTGAAGGCGTTTTTTCTAAACTGCTCAGGGAAAGAATTGATTACCTTCAGTCTATACACTAGGTAAACACGCTGTACAACCACATAGGTATATGGCAATAGCATAAATGCCTATTTGACGAGATTAATTAAAAACATTTTTCATATACCTAACGCATAACATAGATAGCGGATTTGTTTGCAAAAAAAAGACAAATTTTCAGGAATAATCGGGAAGGAATTTTTAAATTATTGGCATCATACCGGTTAGAACAGTGAAAAATGCGATTGGATACAAGGATACAAAAGAAAGGAACCGTTTAATAAATATTGCTGTAAATCATTGCCATTATAGAAGTATTTTGTCTTATCTCCCCGGTGTGTGTATTTGTTTTTCTCCGTCTGTATCGAGCAGTGAATTGCACTTGGCGCTTGATTTGTAGCTCAGTCGGTACGGGAAAATGTGAAACATACAATGCAGTTGTGGTCGTCCTGATAGTGCATCATTATTTTCCGTAGTTCGAGTGTTTGCTACGGTTGCAAATTCATTGTAGATATTTGCTGGTACAACAAATACGGTACTCCTGGCCGACCCTTGAACATAATCTTTTATTGCCGTAATAATTTTCAAAAGACTAGTATAGCACTCTTTATGTCTGACGGTAGCAAATTTAAACGATTTATACCGGGTCATTTAGAATAGCAATTAAATGTATAAGAATAATGATGGCACGTTTAAACAATTTAAGTGTAAAGTAGGTTGGAGTGTAGCAAACTGTTTAATGAATTTAATATAAGTAAAGTAAAGCATCAAATCTAATAGCTACAACAAAACTCGATAATAACGCACATTTATAGTTGATGCAACGTTAAAAGTAATATTGAGCTAAACCTGTTTATTCTACCTTTATGTATAAGGGTACATACAATAAGTAACTTTTGCTCAAGAACCTTACCGAATTTATTTCAATATTTAACTTCATCGGTTAAAAGTAATAATATAATTATGGGTTTTCTGAATATTACTATTGTGTTTATTAATACTAGTTCATGTTCTTAAAATATCAAATCTCAACTGAATTTTTTTTTATAGATTTGCCAATTTTCAACACTAGGACAACTTTATCTGTTGTTCATGATTACTTCATAAAGAATCGTAGTAAAGTATGTTTTATAATTATTTGTACAAACTAATTTTTTCTTCACTTTTCAAGTTAGCACAGTTTATTAACGCATTGTTTACTTCGCCAAAAAAAACATCAGAACAACAATTAAGAGACTTTCGCATAAAAGGCAATTGATTGACACGGGTTCACTTTAGTTCGAGCAATTCAAAAAAAAAAACATTAAGAAATGGAAAAAGATAATGACATATTTTGTAATTTTCTGGAAGAAACAAATGCCATAGCCCATCCATTCTAGTTAATAAAAAATGTCTCATGTCCTTAATATATCGTATTATACCTTCTGGATAATAAATAACCCAGGAGTATATAAAGAGTATCCGCGAAGGGTATGCAAACGAGCGTCAAGATACATGTAGTAAAACGTTTTTCATATATGAAACAACAACGTATGAAATTATTATTACAGTATTTAATGACTTCTTTTCCCCTTTATGTAGAACAAAATTTCATTCAACTTAAATGAACACATCCGTGTGAAAGCAGCAAGCTCAAGTACATAAAAAAATGTTATATTTACTTCTACAATTGTACCAAATGCCACTATAAATAGTTATAGGAACTGTGACACGGAATTTGTTACAGCTAGTAAAGCAGCGTTGTGGGAAATAAAAGTTGTGCAAAACTTGCAACTTTTACTGCAATAAATTTGCGCATTATTTCAGTAATTGTGCAAGTGTACGCATAGTACTTATTGTAAATGAAACAATAATTAATCCATAATGATAATTAAAGAGGTCTTAAGGCATTCACCTTTCAAGCTTTCGCCAAAAAGGAGCAGTAAGATAACGGAAAACATTACCTATGAGAGTTGCGAACCCGAGGTTCGAACTCCAAAACAAATAGCTGGACGCACTATGCATTTTACTATTACTGCCATTAATGATGAAAATGATTTGATTATTTTTTGTCTTTGATCAAAGACAGCAAGTCTTGACGCCGATTTGCTTTTTTTTTCTAAAAATACCTAGCGCTATCTTTCTTTTAATGGTGATCACATTGGAATTGACTGGATTTTTGAAAACAATAGTACTCACAGGTTGTCCTCGCTATTCTCCGCAACTTTTCACCGAAACGAAGAAGATTTTCACAGAAGCGGAAAGAGTTCTCAGGAGAGGCGAAACGGAAAGGTTTTTCACCGAAACGAAGAGATTTTTCACCGAAAGGTGGAGATTTTTCAGCCAAACGTAACATATGGCACATAAAATAACATAAAATGGTTCCCGCCCGTCCATTAAAATACATGCGACTAGATCGAGAATACCGAAGTCGCTAAACCTAAATGACAACGACGCATTGTTCCAAACCAAATAGCTAGGCAAGATGCTAATTACCGATCAGGTGCTATCTATCTAGATAAGTCACAGCAAAGTCCAAAGTGGTATGAGATAGCATGAACGTGCTAAATAGAATGTAACGAACCGGGCTATAGTGATCCTGGTCTGGGCATCAGGACAAGAAATCCACCGGAATGTTGAAGTAGATGAACTAGCCTGAGTACGCTCGTTAATTGAAGGCATGGTTGTTAAACAAAAGAGATAAAAGGGATTTTAAAACTGGCGGAAAACTATTTCAAGTCTAGGACAAGCCAATCAATTTTTAATTGGATTCAAGTCTGAATTTATAGCTGACCTACCACGCAAGGCCAAAAAGACCGTTAAAACTATTGCAAGCTTGCTAATAGGATAGCACACGTTCAAAAAGCAATCAACCCGGGTCTGATAGAGAAAACAATATAAAAATATGATAATTTAAACTTTGCTATAGGATTAATACTAGCTTGCAGACATTTTATTTACCATAGATATTCCAAGGGGTTTGAGGTTACCGGAGGCTCGACGTGAACGATTATTATTATTTGGCCGGCACAATTTTTTCAATTTTAAATTACTTTACTTAAATAAAAGTGAAATAGGAACATTAATTACGAATTGTGCCAACTCTATACACTTCCATATAATTTTATTTTATTTAGTTGCATAAACAACCGTGGTAAATGTACCTACGTTAATGAATTATAGAAAAGTGGAAAATAATATTTCCCGTTGTTCACTTTAATTAAAAACGATATCCATTTGTAAATGGAATCCGCCTTGCTGTTATACCACCTCACACTTATTCATTCTAGTTAAACTTTTAAAAGTAATTATTCGCTACCCCATCTCGCACTAAAACACTTTCGTAGTTTTAGCAAAATACAACAGAACAACTCGCCTTTCCCCGAAATGGAAGTAATCACAGCCACTTTTATCTTCGTCCCTCTCATTCTTCTCGTACCTGTTGTATGCGAATTTAAAATAGTCTTTTGTTTGAACAAAACCGCCAACTTTTGTCATCGCTTCTAAAGTTTTAAGCCCCCACTCTTCGGATCATCACTGTAAAAGAGAAACAGCAGTGAACAACGATGTATACTTTAAAGAGAAAATGGAATAAAGCCATGGTTAGATATTAAAATTTAATTCGACGCTATGAATTCTCAGTATTATTGGGTAGAGGACGAAGTTATATTTTTCATTTGTAAATATTACATTTGCATACTTCCCACCAAAGTATTTTGCAACATCCTTAATTAAGGCTAACAAGAAAAAGCAGAAATGTTTAATAAAAGGAACTAATTTCAAATGTTTATATCACCTTAAGCATAATTTACTATTGTATGCATTTGTATGGAGGATTAAAAGTGATCATATAATGTGCATTTTTAACCTGCATTCTAGTCTATTCCATGAAATGATTTCAACGATTATGATCTAACTTAGTAACTGGTTTATTACTTTATTATGCTGATAATTGATGGCTTCTGCAAACTTGTTAACATAGAATATTTCTAAAAAAAAACACGTTTGAAGGTATTTTTTTCAACTTTTGACTCCTTCATATCTACGATTTTTACACCAACAGTAAAGAAAGAATCTAATACTTGTATTATGCGTGTGTGCTGTAATTCTAAACTATTTTGTTCAGTGTTGGGTTGGAAATTTATGTCGTATTTTCTTAAGTTAATAGAAACTAAAACAAACATTAAAGTCGAGATAGATAATGGAATGAAATGTGATTGGGGTTCTTCGGATAGTATCAGAGTAACAATTTTCCTATGCATATACTTAAATCCACATACACTTTGACATGTCATCAATGTTTACGATGTGTTTTCGTGTTCACGTGAAAAAATTCATCAAAGACGACGAAAACGCACAAAACAAACGTGCACATCATTCACAAATACGTAACGTTTCTAATTTTAACGGTAAAATTAAATACCCTCAATGCGATCTGATATCCAATACTGAACCGAAAACCACCCTTGATTCCAGTTTTCCACAAGCGTCACGCAATACGGTAATCTCATAACTTTACCCCCGGTCTACGCACCGCGACCAAGATCGTACCATGCCACTGGACGTGATATAGGGGCAAAAATGTGTCTCTTCCTTTCCGAAATTTATTTGCACCAGTTTTCGCAGGACACGCGGGCTTTATCTGTGCGAGATAATTCCGTTTATTTTAGAGGGCAGGCATTTCCCGTTGTTTGTCCGCTATTGTCCACTGCTCTGATTTCCTATTGAGCAAATTTTCACCAAGCTTAGATGTACGGCAGGGGCCAGTCCTTTCATAGTGTGCATTCTACGACTTCATTCCTTTCTTCGCCTAAAAAGCAAATGGAACGGCTTTTAACTTAAGTGTTCCTTTTCTCTTTATTGGTTTTCGGAACGTATTGTTGGTTAAAGGGACGACTTTGCGTTAATTTAAGGGAAAACGTTCAAGTTCTATCGGTCATTGTACGAGATTCGAATAGAAGGTGTAAGAACTAGTAAAAAGGAATTTAATGTAGATTGAAGTTTTAGATAGCGATATCAAAGCCGCCATGGCTGGAAGATGAAGAAGCCGTCTTCCTTAAAGATGAACAAAGGCACGTTTCAATCCAACACATGAAAAGCTTGTTCCGTATACGATGTTTCTTAGAGAGAGAAGCTAAAAGTTTGTTGGATTTAATAGAAATATTTCTTAGGCAAATATTTTCCTACACTACTTTAATAGGTTTTCGTGACATTTTTTATGTGTGTATATCTATCAGTGTAGTATTGAGACTATAAATATAAAAGCAGTCGTATAAAGAGCGTATTTTAGGCAAGTGTTACGAGAAAAGTGGCACCCTACAAATAATTCTACTTTGTGTGAAGTTACATTTCCAATATTTAATGTCACAAAATACAGAAATAATTTTAGAAAAAGCGGAACTTTTTATAAAGAAGCATTTTTTCCAGAAAGTCTGATAGGATGGATATGCACTGAAATTTTTACACATAAAAACTAGCCAAGCGAATTGTTTTTAAATAGGGTTTTAATTAACAGACTTAAGCTTCCAAGCTCTCGCAAGTTAAAAATACCCAACGTTCCAAAATTAGATGTTCTATTCAATATTATTACGTGCAATGTGTTATACACAGGTCCGTCAAAACTATTGCACTTAGTGGTATATTTGGATTAGAATTCTTCATTGAAAATAATAGAATTTCAGTAAAATGACTTTAATATCTATAATCTTCCTAAATGGGGTTGTCAATGGATGGAATTTACTTTAAAGGTTGTAATTTAACAATTTAACAACAAAATGTAAATATCAAGTGGTTTATGTGTATTTCCATTTGGCGCAACGCTTTTAACATCTGCATCTTGCATCTGATAGTTGTACTTAACATTGCAGGGCCATATCGTAACTCTATGTTACTCTATACTTGTATGTATAAATACATATCTGAATCCAATAAACACAAAACTGGGTTCCGTTAAGATATATTTGTCTGATTTCAGGATGAAAAGGCTAACAGCATAAGAGTACTAACATACGTCTCGCATTTTATTTATGTAGCTGATCTGGTAATACTTGCAAGATAGTATAGAGATATAGAATCAGAAATTGAAGCAGCATTAACTGAAAATTAATGTAGAGAGAACTTAATTGGATCAATAGCTAATACTCAAGAGGAAATAAAACCAGAAATTAACACGTATTTTTTAAAGTGTGGTGACGGCCCAACAGGGTTATAACCTCAGGAGCCTTTGAGTGTGTAAGTTGTGTATGTAAAGCATTCCATAGCCTTGTTACTACCACCCCCTCATCGTAAAGGCTGAAGCGGAGTTAATTGAACCCCAACTGCGAATGGTCACTGGGAAGTGTACTGGATCCACTGAGACAATTTTTTGATTCTAGCGGAACTCAAACACACAGCGCCCAACTCTGCCCTGTCAAGTGCAAGACCTCTTACCACTGGGCCACCGAGCCGTTTATTAGAGTTAGTAACGCTAACAACAACAACTGCTCTGTAAAGAAAAAACGTGTCGATAGAAACGAATATTAATATATTTAATATCGTTTGCGTGCCTATGGTGCCTTATAAAAGCAAAACTTAGAACAAATAGTGAGAAGCAAAATTCAGGTAAGATGCGTTACTTGAGAACAACGGCTGGTGTAACAACACGCGATAATATACGAAATAGTGACATTCGCCAATGTCTGGCTGTAGTATCGGTAATTGATAAATTCGAAAAACGATTTGGAAATATCACCCATGGATACCAAAGACAAGTTAAAAAATATGGAATTGGATAAAAAGAGAAAACGCGGTAGACCGAAAAGAACTTGAAATAGTGAAGCGTGAAATGTTTTGAAGAAGAATAACCTACAATTCAAGGAATCGGAGGAAAATGCTAAAAACCGAACAGAACGGAGAACACCCTTCAACCACTGTAAGGTAGAAGGAGAACGATTGTGTGTATAAACAGTAATTACATGTACTTAAGCTCGTAATTCTAAATTCTTAAGCTTCGTTTTTCATTTTGCTCTTATGGATGTCCTGGGCGCTTGCCTATGAGTAGGATGACTGCTCATCCGAATATTCGTGGTTCGGATGAGCGATCATTCTGATTGTCGACGTGTGTACATCGTCATAGTACAACTGAAATTTCATCTTTTTTAAAACATACCCATGTTCGTCTATAATCTTCAAATCTTGAATTATAGTATTTCATTATACGATAACTGAAGCTGTGCTAACGCTGACGTGAAAAGGGAATAAGTAAATATAGAAAAATACAGGAAATACAAAAAAGAAATAAAGAGAATTCATTCAAACATCTCTTTAATTTATTACGTAACGGTGGTTACTTTTATTTTCAGTTGGAATTCTAACAATAGAGCAAGAGCAGCTCGCGAATTAAACGGGCAACAGAATTAACTTTCAAGGGTTTATCTTCGCAGTGGCCGCGAACTTCAGTGGAAAACACTTCATCCCAACTATATTCTTCTATTTTCCAGTCGTTATTTACAATACGTCTCATTCTGTGCTATCGTACGTATGCGAACAATTTTCCGGAAATGTTTGGGAAAACGACGCACTCCATGCTAGTCCATAATCCGGGGCGAGTATAAATTTTCTTTCGTCACGATAATACATCGACTTAATATAAATACATTTAAATGCATCCATAAATAAAACACCCCCAAACGAGGAAGCGCTATAGTTGATATATTGTTAAAGACTCCGTTTCTGAAATACGAGCACGTCGCTACCATTTTGTTTATATCCATTATTTATGTATGAATATAAAATATTGTAGCGTGTTAGTAATAAAAAAGACTTTGCTAAGCACAAAATCGGCATTTAATGTTTTCCTTTGAAATATTTTTATGTTTTGCAATTGTTCAATATTTCGCACCCAGATTCCCATCTTAAATGATAAGCTTACTAAAACGATTCTCGAAAGCTGCCACAAAGACTTAAAGTCATAGCCTTGCTTTAATACACATTTATCATCAACGTTCTCAGATATTTTCTTATTCATTTGTGAACCTAAAAGTTTATTGCACCTTCATTCAGTCAAAAAAAAGCTTCAAATAAATATTTGTGTAGACGTCCGGTGATATCGGAATGACGAATATTTCACAAAATGAATAAAAAGATGAGATTCGTCAATCGAAGCTCCTAACATGTACTACACTGTATTGACATATGTTCCAAATTCAAAAGATCGGCCGTCTTTGTTAAATATAATAATTTGCTTTTGTTACTGTTTTGACAGTGCATTAAAAATTTTATAAAGCTACTTAGTACCCTTGTATTTTAAACTTATTATCCTGATTCGCGATAATGAGCCATCAAAATTTTAACTTTAAAGCTGTTTGTCTATGTTTCCTTAGCAGCTTTGTGCTTTAAGCCGTTCGAGATATCATTTTCATAATATCGTTCGTATTGTTTTAGTTTTCGTTAAGAATTATTGATTGGATATAAATGTTTCGTCTTGATTATTAATTAAGGGATAATAGTAACAAAGTCCCGGAACATTTGCACACACCATTTAGGGACAAAAGGCTTCTAACGCTATGACAATCTTTAAGCTTAGATACCCTATTGGGCCGTCACCATAGGTAAAAATGGTAAGTATTTCTGTCCAATTGTCCTTATTTTAGTTTTAAGAGGGATATGAGTATACATAAGTATATATACATGTCGTTAATTGGTTGTGTATTAATTATGTATTATAATACTGATAAATGTGTCGGTCAAAATTGTAATAGCAAACTTCTGCTTTTAGAAGCAACGGCAAGTGTGTATTTGACATCTTCCTTTTTTACCCAAATTGCTACAATGGTCTGAGCATACTGCACTAGCAATGAGGTAGTTGACACTCCGATCATACGTGTTTCGTGATGCATCTGAAATACACATAGAAATATATCAATTACTTAAATAATCTAATAAAATGAACCGAACGAAGTAAAAATAATCCTTTTCCCATAATCAAAGAAAATAACTGTGCATTACAAATGTTAAACATAGAAATGGAGAAATTAGTTATGATTGAAATTGAATAGAAATATCTTCACTTTACCTTCACAGTACCTTTAATGATTCTTTTTGGCTTATGGAAGACAAAGAGGGTGAGATGGTTTTTTCATTTAGATTACAATAATAGCGACGCGACAAAATAATGGATTGTTTAGTAGTAATTGCAGAACTTTGTTCGACTTTGTTCTTAGAAAAATACTTTACAATAAGGTAAAAAGATTTTCCAATAAGGTAAGGATAATATTAACAATGGATTAAAGACAGATGTGAAGTGGTGGGATACTGTGAGACTATCCACACAGACGATCACATTCCGTTGTATCTAACTATCTCTTTCCAGCATGTACACGACTCGAGTGAAAATTCTGATGAATCTGTAAAAGTAATTACCCGAGCTTCGTATTCGGGAGCAGCTTTCGGTTTTAGAAACAATTTAGAAAAATTCATCAATATGTTCTTTCGTAACCCAAAAATTCTATCGTAAACCTGTTGCACTTTCTGGACGATGTATGTATGTTAGAAAATTGTTGTTATTGCAAATAGTTGTTGCTGGAATTAATCACCCAATTATCAATAATGCGAAAATATAAGAATTTTTTGTTACCTTCATCTAGCACGTCTGCAGGCACAGTAATAGTATAAATAAAACAGGAAAATGCAATTAGAGTGACGACGATTAAGCAATTCATACTGTTTTTAATGAAGCACCACGAAGCTGTAGGTTCAGTGTTCGTTCGCCTACAGCCTAATTTATATCGCACACACAGTTCCATTGCCTAATAAGTTCCTTTTCACATATAAATCTTGTTATATTTTATGAAAATCTTTTTTGCTTTATTTTACAGTTGAGACGATTGACTATTTTTTACAGATTTAACTTTTCATTCTTTGAAGAAATAAAGAATAAATGATATTATTTTAGATATGTCATTTGACAAAAGTTGGTAATTTTGGCGAAGTTTCCATTGTAATGAAGGACGAAAAATGTATAGCGACGGTTGTGACACTAGGCACATGCAAATTATACATTAATCAGTTCCAACACAGAGATAGAAAGACATAGTAGAAAGGAAAAATGACTAGTTAAAATTGCATTACTACGTTTATAACTTGTCACCTTTCTTTTCTTGGTTCGTCAGTGCTGTATCTATTCTTACAATCCTTTTACATCTTCTTTTATTTGTCTTTTGTAGTTTTGATATATCTTTTAACGTTAATTTGTACATGTCAGAAAAAAGTGCGCGTTCTCCATAATGCGGCTTTCCTTGCATCCGTAAACGTTCGTTATGTCTATTAAACATGCCGTGCCTTGAAATTTATCAGGTAGAAATCGATAGATTTTGCACCAATATGACTTGACTTGACTTGGATTACATAAAAAACCATACTCCTCAAATTATCATATGGTTTCTTAAAAGCAGCTAAAGAAGGATTTTTATGGCGCACAATGTAATATTCAATCATATCATGCTTTTCTTAATTAGATAAATTTATGTTGCTAATTTAGAAAACCTTAATAATTAGCAACATCAACATTGAACTGAAGTTATTTGCACCTACCAATAATTGTCATTTGCATCTATCAATTGTTTCCAAACTGAAGGGAAGAAATGACCGTAATTTATTTATTTGTAGAAATAACTATGTCAGATTTTATATTGTTAGAGTCGTTGTAAAAATGAAATCGTGGACTTCCCAATCACATATTTTTGGTCATAAATTCAAAAATTATAGTGTAAATAAAAGATGTTGTCTTATTTAGCACATTACCTACAACTTTCCCCTTCCCACTTTTTTTCTAAAGTCAATATTAACAGAGCTATAGGCACCGAACGAAATAACAAAAAAAAATGTTTTTTTCCAGATTTCTAATTAACCGTGCACTTTCCCCAAAAAGCAAAAAACTCAAAATTCATGGACGTCTGTCAGAATGTCGTCAAGATTCATCAAGTAGTGTTGTTTAGAAAGCCGTTGAAAACGAGCAAGTTTATGTAATTGTGGAATCATGGGAAAAGAACAATATACAAGGCCCACTCATTGGCAATTGCGACAGCAAAACTAGTCCGGTCACAGTAGGAATTAGTCATATTCGCCAGATTTGGCCTCCTGTGACTGCTCTCTGCTTCTACAAAAGGCTCATGTTAAAAAAAGGATTCATTACCGAAACAGAAACATGTTTTGCAGGGTTCGAAAAATCCTAAAATTTGGATGGCTTAAAAAGGTGGAAGATCGCTGAACTAGTGTAAAGAACTAAAAAGAGATTATATCGAGAAATAAGTTGAGTAAATGCAAGACAATTGCGTCTTCCTTAAGACATCCTCGTAAAACTGCAATTCTTTCCCCTTTTAATTTTCTCTCTATTCTCGTTAATTTCCGATACCCCATACTAAATTCCCAATTATTCCTGCATGTAATTATCAATTCCTCATATACAGTTTACATTCGTTTAATCTCATTGTAATTCAGTTAAAACGTAGCAATATTTTACGACTTCATAGATAGCCAACGCGTATTTCAACGAGGCTTCCATTCATACGGAAATAAAACCTATTTCCTGGTTGTTTATTCCTTTAAATATAGCGATATTCTAGCACAATGTAGGCGAAGACTTCCCATTAAACGCAGTTGATGAAGGAAAATTTATAGGGCTTCCATTAAATCCAATTTTAATGTATTAAAACAAAGCCTATATCCCGCTTATTAAGTGGAACTCCCGAATTTCGTAATTTACATATTCGTTTAAGACTCGCGTTGCACGTACACATTGTCGGGGAATATTGCCTGAATTTATTATCTGAACGAATCGGTATGGATGTGATACGGTTTTGATGATTATTAATGCGCTCTGAATAAATATCGATCGGTGCTATTATGCGCTTCATAAAGCAAGCGCTAATAAGTCAATTATTGTTGTCTCCAAGGATTCCTTTCCCCAAATGATTCGACTATATATATGACTATAATTAATATAATTGCCGCTAGAAATCTACATTATTCCTTTATCATGGATGGATCTTATTATTAGTTTACGTGCTGTAGAATCCGACAAGTCAAATGCTGCAATTTGCGAATTTAATTAATATTATTCGATATTTATTTATTAGACGTTCCTTTAGGACTGTTGTTAGTGAAATATTCGAATAGAGTCACGTATGCCCAACTTGTTTTCATCACCACTACCGTCTTTAGAATTACTTGTTAATGCTGTACGACGACAACTACTAAATATTGAGTAAAACATTAAATTATGTTTTCTTCAATATTTTTTTGCCAAAAAATTTAGACAACTACTAACTACTACAGAATATCTTATAAGTTCGCTAGATATCTTCAAGATAATCGCAAGAAAGTATAAAATCCTCCGTATGTAATTGTTTTCTATATAAATAAGTGAAATACAGTTGATTAAAATGACTTTACAACGAAATAATAATAATTCATTTTTTAGTCAAAGGTTATTTGAAGGAAGAATCCTTCTTGTAATTTATATATAACAATTCTTTTCTAAATATAGGATAATGTTTAGTCCATAGACTCAAGACTAACACGTAAATACTCATTGGGCAGATTAACGCTTTCGCTGCTTTAGACGAATATATTCGCACGCGCCGCATAGTGACGGCTGAAATATCTCCGCAGTGAAGGGATTAAAAGCGCATATTGCAAAAAAATAGTTAGACTAACCAAAAAGTTTGGCGTTTACGCACCTTCCACAGCTCCAATTAAAAACGACTAACTATATTGACGACTTTTCACTCCTTTGTTACTGATAACATTTATCAAATATAAATTACGGCTAATTGCGATACGCAAAATTATCACATTACAGCCTGGATTACACGACTCCGCCATCTAATGAACTAACAAATGACATTCGTGATTATTGGCAACCTTAAAATATGGACATTTACTATTCTGTACGTGTGTGCAAGAAGAATTACATTCAAAAAGAACATTTAGGGCCTGAAAAAAACGAAGTTATTCCCCTGGAATTATCACTGGCTGGAGGTAGAATTACCTAAAAGAAAGCCAGGGATAAAGTGAGGATTCCAGAGGCTGTATAGTCGGTGAAGAAATTGAAAAAGAAGTCGGTATAACTATAATGTTGTTGGCGCGAAATCAACTGAACACACATGGCGCTAATGACAGCGACTTTTGATGTATTTTTAATGTAACAGTCTATACAAGGGTAAACATTTCCTTTTAGTATTAATCCCCTCTGCAGCTTTTCACATTCAGTTTCGTTAACAGGGCAGTAGGTAACCTTACATCAATTCGCTATTTCACGTCCTTTCTTTACAATTTCAATAGACTTTTGATTCTTTCTTTTTCTTTCTGCAATACGCCTGTTTTCAATTATTCCTATCATTTTTAAGACAGTCAATTTAGTTATCTTTTCTTAAGTTCTTTTAAAATTACCAATCTCATTATTATGTGCGCATTATTTTTAATGATTTAATTGAGAAACTTCTATTAAGTGAAATTTTACATTTGTGTTGAAAACACTAACTAAATACCAATAAAAATAATTTCAAAAGAGTTGTATTTTTAAAGATAGCGATGTAACAGCGCTATAATTTTGAACTGCTGACTTCATTTCTACCTTCCGCATGTTTCTATTTCCTTATCTTTCCATTACTTAAGTACTATACATAAATTGTATTCCTTGAACGATTGCCATCGCTGATCTTATTTATTTATAGTTACGCCGATTTATTTGCGTGAATTCACGTGTTTGTATTCCTCCTATTCTAATATTTTGCCGTTGATTTTAAATCTTCTTCATCTTCTCCTAACACACCTGTTTATAATCAGAAATACACGTGCCCTTGGAACTCTATTTACAGATTTTACAGTTTACATGTTGGCCGAGTACCCTTTTATTGCGTTTATTATTATGACCAGATTATTTCATTTACGACAAGGAATGCAATTTTGTTTATTTCCATACTTTTTCATATAAATATCGATTTGTTTTCCACAAGAAACCTTTCTACCTTGCGGCACCTGTTATAATAATAACCGCGATATTAATTTTGATAGAAATACGTTAATGTTCGTCGGCTTTATGACTAATGATTAATGAGCCGCGCGTGATATTAAATCTGCGTATACGGTCAACGAAATAATGTCAGCAATAAATTACAGGTCCTCTAAAATCGATGCCTTTACACAAATAATTACAAATGTCAGCTACATAAATTGCGGCTAGTTTCTAATTATTTTAATTCTTGGAATAAAATAGCGAACCTAATAGTTCAACAAATCGATTAAAAAAGGAATTTCAATCGTATTGTTTCTGCTTACCGTTAGCTTTGGAAGTCGAACATATGGACTCACCTGAAACAAATATGACATATTAAAAACAAGTTTATTGTTTATACACATTTTGGAAATTTTAAAGAAACGCAAGGTAAATATTATGAAATACAAGGTTTTCTGTTTACCTATACTACACTATTTTTTTACAATCTTGCATAATTTTTATCGAGTTAGACAGTGACAAAATTAATCTCAACGTGCAATTATCAGCTAGTCTCTGCAATGTGTATTTTCTCTTCATTAATCTCCGTTGTGTTTCGATTGGTAATTGTTTAAATTTCGTTTATTTACTATCGTTATCTTTTATCTTGAATGCAGTACGTAACAGCCCAAAATGGCTGATTTAACATCTGTCATCGCCAAAGCTGTGGTAATGATCGAAAATAATAATAAGTAAGTATACAATTAGAAGAAGACACAAAGAAGTTAATTTACGGTCATACAAGACGAAAAAGATCCCAAACCTTAAAAGACATCCTCGAATAACGTTTGTCCACAAACACCAAAATTAGAATGATGCTTAGTGGGGTAAAATTTTATTCACATATGTGAGCCGTTTCTGTGCAAATTCAATTGATGGTAACGAAAAGATCATATTGACCTCTAGGACAATAAAATGGACAATCTAATTTAATTCCTATTGTCTCTTTTGGTGAAAACCCAATTATGGTATGGGATGGCATATGTTTAGGGACACATTCAAACTTGGAGGTGATTAATGGTGATGGTGTATTTTGCAGAATCATATGGTACGTTTGGTCACCATCACGCAGCTCCTTGTGTAACAGCATTTTTAAACGAAGTGGAAAACCAGCAATGAATTGGCCTACATGCCTCCCAGATTTGAACGACTTAGATCGCGTATTCCAGTCCAAGGCAGATCAGAAGTTAGCGCTGCTAACTAACATCGTAGAATTTGTTCTGAACAATGATCGATAACATCATAAGAAATGTGGAAGAACGGATAACTACAGACATAGGGGCTTGTGGGGGATGCACACAATGTAAAAAAACTTTGATTGTACTTTAAATGTTTAAAAGTCAAATTGGGGTTGATCATTAATAATAATAATAATGTTTATTTCATTACTTGACACAAATCATTTCTTTAAATTTGCCGGTATACGTAATTGATTAGCTTTGTCTTCAAATATACTCCTACTATATTCCTTAACAGCAATTGGTACCAACGATAGAATTCCTACAACACATTAGTTGGAAAGAATTGTGTCAGTTTTGACTAAGAGGGTTTCCACATCATTTTCTCAAGAACTACTTGCAGTTCAGATGTTTTATTGTTCAAAGAAAATGTTTTGGTGTGTGACTGTCAAATCAATTAAACGTTCTATTTTTATAGAAGGCGGAATAAAAAACGATTGACACGGGTATTTTTTGGCCAAAATTTCTTTAACATCATGTATAAAAGCGTTCAGCTGACTGTGGTACCTACGTCCACACGATTCACTTGGGACAAGGTTAGAGTCTTTCTGACCTCTTTCTTGGTATTTCGAACACCTTTCATAGCATCGGCTTCCTCTCCCCCTATCGCGTGCATTTTGTAAAAACCTATCTCAGATCAACGATGATCATTTTTAATGTGCCAATTTCCTAGAAACCAACACAAAACAAATTCAATTGTATCTTTAGAACAATTTCGCAACTATTCCCAGATCAGAGAGCCAATCTTTAAGTTGCGTCCTTGGATGGCATGCATTATGTTATTTTTCGAATAAGAAAATTAAATTGAAATTTTAATGTAAAACTGTAATTCAATAGATATTAGTCTTGATTAAGCAATCGCCAATGCGAACAACGAAGTGAGGAGACGCTAAGAAATTTCTCAATTTAGTCCAAATATCGGTCCAGGGAATACGTATTCGTAAGTGTTCTTTTATAAGTGTTTATATCTTAGATTCTACTTTAAATACAAAGTAAAAGTCAAAAAGTCAAAAATACGCGGGGTTCAAAGAATATAACGCGTAAGCATACAGTTTATATTAAACGGTACATTTTGAGGTTACTTTTCTCCTTTCAATATAATACTGGTAAAACTCCTCAGCATAATCTTCTTTTTATAGAGCTACAAGGCAAGCTTAGTCCAGCGATGTTTCAACTTTTTTAAGTTATCTAAATAGTAGGATGTATCGACCTCTGTTTCGGTGATGATATCTTCTTCAAGAAAAAGGAAGAAGTCACAGAGGCGAAAATCTGATGTACATCTGGCAACTGATTCGTACCGCAGCTAGACTAGTTTTGCTATCAGAATTGGTAGAGAATCTTTTTCCCCCCTAGGGTCCTTTTCTCTTTAGTTCGACGTAATCAGTCCAGTAAATCAGCATAATGCTATCCCGTGATGGTAAAAAATTGTCGCCATAGCTTTTCCGGCTGATGGTCTCCATTGGTGCACGTTCGCCGGGGAAACCTCATTTTACCGAGTGGCCTTTGGTTTCTAGCATGTAGTGATGTATAGATCTTTCATCTAGTTGCATAACGAACAGAAGCTCCTTCATATCGCACTTAAACAAATCCAAACATTGCTTTGCGATTCCATACAACAGATGCGGTACCCATTTCCGCCAATAACTTTCTCATACTCAATTTTTCGTTTCTCTTCATTTCTCTTTAATCTTCACTCGGCGATAACAACACGATATCATGAACTTTATTGATCATATCCTCCGGAGTCACCTCAAAGACGGATGTTCGACCACGCTTAAATTCATTATGCTGGTATTTGATGGTAATCATCGACAGTACATGGTCCTTATAAACGGCAGCCAACTTCTCCATGATTTCTGCGTATATTTCTCCATCTTAGAAAAGAAGTCGATACAGTGACTGGTTGTTTTTCCATGATTCCACAAATACATAAACTTACTCCCTTTAAACAGCTCTCAAAGCAACGCTACTCAATAAATCTCTCCAAAATGTTGACAGAAGCCGACTAAAAAATAATATTCGATAATGCGTATTTTGACACAAAGCACCATCTGTCTCCAATGGAGGATGGTACTTCCCATACCATCCTCGTATTATATAATTTACAATACCAACTGAAAATCTAAATCTAAAGACTTTGAATCACAAGCGGTTCATTTGTGCTTTAAAACATGCCCTAATGGTTGAAAGCTTTTACTGTTAAAATGAATTCTTTGATAGGGTGTTGGCTGGAATTGGATGTTGGGAAAAATACTTATCGAAATAGTTTTAATGTGTTTTTCTTTTCTAAATTTACACATCGACTTATTATATTCATATAGGTCCGCATGAATTACAACCATTGGGAGAAAATATACGATACTACTATTACTACTACTACTATGTAAAACCAGCCGTCGTTAATAACATGGCGCAAAATTTAAATTTCTTCCCGAGCGACTGAGATCAAAGAGGAAAGTTCTACGTTCGCATGTTTTCAGGAGCATTACCGTATAGAACTCCATTAGCGAACTTATCCGTACTTTTCGAGTAAGTTCGGTCATGCTGACCGCCATTTCAACGCCAATCCTAGACTGGAAATAGAGGAAATCAACTTCTACTTCCTGGGGAGTATTTATTTTTATACCCTGAATACTCTGGACACATGCGGCGCACGCCATCTTCGCCACCGCAAAACAACAAAAAGAAAATCGCCAGAAATCGAACGAAACAATTATTTACCGTTGCTACAAAATCAGGGGGAAATAGTCGAGAATGAAGTTAGCAGTGAGAGACCGGAAAACAAAATGAAAAGATCGACGGCGTTCTATTGTGTATTAAAACAGTTATTACATTATATTATTATATATATTATATACAAATTACTTCAGATAAAAGTGACCCGAAAGATTGAAATCAATTTTCTGTTATTATTGTGAAAAATTGATGAATGAAAACTAACATATAAGTATTATACTGTGTAGAAACATACTCATAAACGTAAGAGAGTTTAAATGATACGAAATGAGTAATATTTCAATTAACTCTTTTAAGTAAAAAAAAATACTTTCTCTTTTCCGAAATAAATATCCACTTTGAGTATGTTGATTAGTTCACGAGAGAGAGATAAATTCTTACAAGGAAAGGTACCCAAGTCACACTTCAGAATTTAATAAAACTTAAGTGATATGTAAACTTTATAGGACTATGCGAAATAATGGTTTTCGTTTGAGCTGAAAAATGATTTGGAAAAGTAAAATCGGGTTTTGAAAATCGGGGGTTTCTAAGTTCCTAGTTAGTTGATTCCCATTATATGTTCAAAATTATCAATATATTTTATTATAACATTCCAAATGCCATTCCTATGCCATTTTGTCTTAGCGCCTTCAATGTTACCAGAAAATAGCCATGAATTTGAACGCCTATCTATACTTCTACACTTAGAGAAACAATTGGTTGAGCCAATCAAAAATTGATCGACTGAAACAATTTTGTTTGTTAAATATACTCAACCCTCCATAGGGTTTAAAACAATAGAATATAATTAGTTGAACCTTTTCAATTGGATCAGCTTTAAAAAGAATATTCAACCAAGTTACATTAGAATGCTGGTAGAAAGCAAGCGTAGAATCAAAAATAAACGCGTGTTTATAAGGAAGTAAGTATACTTGAAAACGAAAAGTAAAATAAATACAAACGACGATTGTGGAAATATGAACGTGTGTTATCTTAAATAAAGAGGGATGTCTTTATGAAACCCTATTTATGTCTGTTATGTGAAGCGAATTTTGAGGTTAACGTAAAAGTAACATACTTTGGAGCAGAACCGACACTGCTTCTAGATATCAACATATATTTGCATTTTCTTGTTATAAGGGCGGCTAATTGAAAAATAAGCCCGAGCTTTTCGATCAAACGTCTTAGAAATTCTCTTATTTAGTCTTTAAATAATATTGCCAAATACTGCATATTGTTATTCTGTGAGGTCAATGATAATGTTAGAGTTAAAATGCATACGTTACCTTCGAAAGGTGTGAAATAATGAAGATAATCACCTCAACAATAGATAAACACCCTTTTGGACATAGAGGTGGAGGGAAGGCTTACGCCCCTTAAGTCTCTATTATAAATGATTAACGAGACACGCAAAATTCTTCGATTATTAAAACCCGGTTTCATCCTCCCAAACTGTTCCTTAGCAAAAAGAGAAATTACCCAAGTTGTGCGAACGCACATGTAAGTGTGTCAAAAGGTTGCAAACAGTGTCAAACAATTTCTTAAAGCCGTAAGAACGAAATTTATGTATTGTTAAACATACTGGTCCACAGGATTTGGAGTTAAGTAAGAAGGTGCTATGAGGACGGATCTAAGGTAGCGGATGCGAAATTGTAAAAAAAAAGAAACTCTGGTCGAAAACATAGAAATAGAGGGGAAATTGCAAAGAAAATTAGTTAAGTGCCATATCAACTAACGTCTACAACAATAGTCAATATTTTAAGGGCTTTAGAATACTGTTGGAGAACACTAGAAACTATTTTTCGGGTATTAAAAGAAGGTTGGTATCAAGAGCGTGTCACCAACGTTAAAATCTTACTTGCGAGAGTAGAACAAAACATCCCGATTAAAATGTATTAAAAGAAATATCAAATAAATTTCTGGAAATATTGAACTTCATATATGCAAATGGCTGAAAAGTGGTTCTGTCTTATGTAAGTGATACATCGACGTAATTAGTGATTTTATTGGAATTTTGGATCTTGGATGGATTAAAATGGCAAATACAAGAACAAACAACTGAGTAGTGACTTATTGAAATATATATAAAAATAACATTCATATAATAATATTAAACAAAAATAATCGCTTGTCTTAATACGCATCGATCAGCACTTGACTTGAAAAAGAATATATTGCTTCTCATATAATTGTAATTTCAAAACTTTAATATCATTCAATATTATTTTATACATAAAACTTTTCACGTTAAAGCTCTAGATATTGCTTCACATTTAATCCCCTAGAAAATCGTTATGGCAAACAATGAATAACTAAAGGGTCCGCTGCACTTGGGATAGGTGCCGAAATAATTCAGAACGCCATATAAAAGTGTAATTAATTAACCTGAAGGTTGCAGGCCAAGTGGGAATATGATAACGTCTTACACTTATTATACAGCGCTACTTACAGCAGCGAAATATTACAAGTTTACTGACTTTGAGTTTATACTTAGTTTATGAATTTTGCTTAAAGCCATGTTCATTTATTTACCTAACGAAATTTTTTGCCTTAATTTGGCGATTTCCTGTTGGAATTACATAATATGCCTTTGCAATTTTTTATCAATGAACAAAGAATATAAAATATGTGAGAAACGAGATATATAAATAATTTGAAAAGGAGAAGGATCCGGATCTCAATTTTTTCGGATATTTGTAGTACTAGTTATGACGGTTGAAGATGCTACAAGAAACTTCTGAAAAGCTCGAGGAATGGTCACCTTTGCAGCTCCACAGAATGAATAGAAATAGAACAAATAGAAGGTATTCGGAGACAATGGCTGCACAACATAAAATTATATTCAAATATATAGGCTGGTCAATTTCCACAGGGCACAATACAAGTGTGGTTTCTTGAATACTAATAATAATAAACTTTAGAAAAATGAGAAAAATTTCAAATAAAAATTTTGAATGGAACAATCTGTATATTATTACGTTTTTAAATATCTCTCTCCAATTCATGTTAACTTCCATCAATACTTCCTACGTTTCTTTCTACCTTAGTTCATAAGATAATTTACACAATTTGAGATTCTTGCACAAGGCCACTGTTGTTTCTTTAGTGACCGATATTTTAAACGCCTTATACACGCTAAAACGGTAATTTAAATTCTCTTCAATTGAGTATTTCTTAGAAATTTCAATAATATATCACCTAGCGTCTGCAAGATGGTCATCAAAGTTGTTACCAGATTTGATTCATACTATTTCAATCTCTTTAAACGGAACACCCTGTTGTATTTTTGAAGAATATGATAAGAAGAGAAGTTTTAGTATACGTATTTCTCTCTATCTTAGCCCTCGATTTGTCCTCGTATTTCGTTACTTATTATTTATACATGCTTCTTAAATTGCTAGAAAATGGCAAACAATACAAAAAAGTATTGCCACACTCCGCACCATACATGTTTAATTGATTAATTCGAGACAACCTTTTCGAGGATGCGTGAGATTCTCATTTTCATTCGGAAGGATCCCACGCATCCTCGAAACGACTGCCTCGGATTAATTAATTAAATT
Source organism: Oryctes borbonicus (assembly GCA_902654985.2). Lineage (NCBI taxonomy): Eukaryota > Metazoa > Arthropoda > Insecta > Coleoptera > Scarabaeidae > Oryctes > Oryctes borbonicus. The sequence goes on from LR736863.1 coordinate 5,240,089, forward strand.
TGCGTGGTGCGGAGTGTATCGATACTTCTTTGCATTGTTTGCCATACTACGCCACAGTCCTTGCTATCGTTATTGTTAAAAAATGTAGATAGGAACATGGTGGGTAGTTCGAATAGGTGATGGAGTTGTACTGAAAGGATAACGATACACATTGGTTTTAGTGAAATTTCTATAACAGTTTCTTTACTAGATTATTTAAAAAGAAATGAAAAATCATGGATCAAACATAACAACGATTTCGGTGGCCATCTTGTAGGTTCTGGTTAATATAAATGTTTTTTCGACTTATCTAGCTAAAAACTCCACGAAACACTCAATCGGATATCATGTAAATCACTGTTCTAGCGAATAAGCGAATAATGAGCCATTAAAAAAAAATAGGGAAAATTCGCAAAAATCTCAAATTATCTTAATTACCTCAAAACTAAAGCAACAAGGTTGACTTAAAATTATTAAATAGGGATTTCCAGAAACGTAATAAATTATTGGATGTTCCATTAAAAAAAAAACAAACTTGTGTCATGCGCTACAGAAACTAAGCATCTTGTATATATAAATTGCTCAGAAAAAAGTTACCGTCCTTCCACGCATTAGGAGAACCCCGCTCTGTAATTGCAGTATCTTGCATATTTCCTTAACGTACATATATTTTATACAGGTAAAAAATCAAAAAAGAATTCTTAGAAAAATATATGTAATAAAAGTGGTAGGATGAGAGCCTAACAATAAAGAAGCATCAAGTTTAATCAATCTATTTATACTACAATACATGTTTTCTCATAATTCCTACCAAGTACCGTACCTCCTGCTTAGTTACAATCAGTTAATCAATAGAATTACGCATCATACACTTCCTGCTCCTACCGCCATTCAATCATGCGCTTATTATATTTTTCAGTAATGGAACTGGGGTGGAAAAGTGCAATGCGAACCATTTAACGGTTCTTTCTAATTGAAAGCGTCCCCAGACACTACGTCAACGCAGATCAATTCAGATGGAAAGAGGAACATCAGAACACGCCGTTTCCTGCACGCCCCGCTGTCGTAGCTGCGTGTAATTAACTGACGGTTGCGAAAAATAAGCCACCTTTCGCACAGAGGGCAATTATAAGAAGCAGAGATATGGATCTGCGAAAATCAATATCGGCGGTCGGCTGTAGTACCTGCACGTTATAAGGAGTTCTTAAGCGATTATGGAAGATTGAGTCGAATATGCCTTCGCAACGGTGAATGAAAATAGGGAAGAGCAAACGAAATTTACTTTCTGTTTTCGATTTACTCTGAAAGAGTGGTATTTAGAAACGCTTAGGATTATATGGGATCTGCTCGTTTGGAGATCAACGAGGGGGCTATTACGTTTTCTTCTTGAATTAATACACAAAAACGTACCGAGATACGGGAAATATTAGGTATTATCGATAGAATAAGAATTACGTGGCTTTAGCGTGTAATACTTGACGTTTTCCAAACAGTTTACGTACATTTATTGACAGCAGAAATGTTTAAGATTATATTGGATTTATTCCATTTAAGAAAAACGATGTCGAAATAGACATAGTAGATTTTTCCAAATTAATTGATTAAATTTAGGGTTTGTGAATTCGGGAATGTTTCAAAAATATCTCTTTCGGCAATTTAAAATTGAAATGGAGAACGATAAATAACATTTTAAACGAGCATTAGAGATTTAAAACGAGAACTCATCTGAGATAACGATACTCCAAAACATAAACATTATGTTTATATGATTCTTTCTGGAACTTAGTCTTTTCTAACCACCGCACGTTACTCAAAATATAAGTAGAAGCGGTTGTTTTTAACAACAGGGAATCTTAATTTTACCTTTCTAAAAATATGTACATAGATAAAGCAAAAACGGAAGAAGTAGGATAATGCAGGCGATGTAGGGCCACAATTAACGCACTGATTCCATGCTATTCTATGACGTATATGACGTTCTAATGACAAGTAAGTCGGCTATGTAACAAATGTCGAATTTATACTGAAGTTATACTGAAGATTGTTGTAGAGTAATTTTATATCTTAGGAGGTGAGAAAAATGAACACAAGAGGAGTTATTATACCGTCCCACTACTGTCGTCGGCTGGACTTATAATATTCTCCCAACTTCCACTCTCCCTAGATAATAGGAGAGAAAAATAGTTGCAGCTTCCGAAGACAAGCTCACAATCAGCAGAGGGAACTTAACTTTGAGCCTGTGGATCTACTGAACTCATTAAGCATTGCGCTAACCTCAATGGTGCAAATTATCGTTCACGTTTTGGCTTCATAATTGTCTAAAGAGAATATTGAAATTTATCCATGTTAACTACTTCGATGTTATCAAACAGTTGTTTTGTTGATTTTGCTTTTACACTTTCTTAAACATTCTAGGCCTCTTAATGTATCTCTGCTTCAATATAAGGAAAATTACCTACTCGTCAATTTAAATATTCGTTTACACATGTATTCTTTCCAAACACTGAAGTTGAAAATATGTTGTTATTAGATTCCTGAAGTGGATATTGGCCGAGCGCCATTCAAAATGCAGTTCCAGTTTACAAAAAAGGCGATACCTTCAGAACTCCAAGGAAAGCAACATCAATAAGATGAAGTGCTATAATCAATTGTCATCGCCAAGGTTCTTCGGCTTATTTAAATACGCATGGTATAAACCAGGTTTTCAAGCCCACTTTCGATTTGAATTTGTTTGTAATCAAAACTTTTATATGTCTTTGAAATTTTATTTGTTACTAGCTCCTATAGTTTTGTTTCTCCAATAACGAAACTGTTTGTCAGTATTTACCATCAAGTTTTTCCAGTATCCTCATGAATTGATCCCAGAAGGATGGGGATCTATTTTAACAGTCCCGATACATCACATAAGTTGCGGCAAAGAATTCACGTTGAAATTAAACAAGCATACAGGCTGATTCATCTTTGACCTTTGCCATGATAACCTCTTACTTCTTCTACGAATCCAATAACAATCACTTTCTTCTTTTACTTTTAGCGAAAAACATGAAAACACATTCTCCAGGTGACTTTCGATCTTCTAATGGTGCAGTTGAAATTTCTATATGAAATTTCTCTTCCTCACATTAACTTTGTTATTTCTTATAGGCGCTATATTGAACTTTGACACCGTTAGAAAGTCTTTCTTTCAGATTTCAAAGGCATATATCTTATACATATTTGAAAAACGAAATGAAACACGTATATCTTATACATATTTGAAATCTGAAAAAAAGACAAGTCGACAAGAGTTTTTCATATTATGTCACTTACTGTATGGACTATCAATGCATGCATTTTCATTAATTCTGGTTCTTATCGATATACGATAACATACGAAACGGTTTCTGGCATCTACAGCAGCCACATAACGTGTTGCCGCCGAATTTTCAATTATCTAGTTGCAGTGTTTGCCACTAATAGCTTAGTATATTGCGCATGTCCTAGTTGGTAAGTAATTTTGTGATTGCTACATTTCTGTATGCTAAATCTATATGGAAAATACAATATCTTTTTTGCAGTATTCGGTGACTTGTGGGTGGAATAGGTGAGACTATGGGTAAGAATGCTGCAGCTGACGGTGAGGGTGAAGGGAAATTTGAGGGCGATGTACAAGAGATGTAAATAATAAGCAACCAATATATTTTGGAAGTCGAGGAGTCTGATGTTGATAATAAGAGTGACGAAAACAGGGTCAACAATAGTGATGCCGCCAATCTTGGCTCAAACAGTTAGCAAGATGACAACCAATACCACGAAGCCGAACATAATTTCTGCTGAGTGCAAAGTACAGGACTATGTTTGAAGTGCTTCTAACCCTTCCATACAAATAATTGATAATCTGTTCCTATATCTTATATTCTAGTAAATCTCCGTAGTTTCTATATTAATACCCAACAGAATAAATAGTTCATTTGCTTATTTAAAAGTTGCGACAAGAAAGAAAGTCCTCATCCACGTAAAAAGTTCAGTAGACCAGAACACTTAATGGCTTGTGTAGGAGCGACCTCAAAATTACGAAACGAGGAACAAGATTTGACAGAAAACATTTTCTGGCACCAATTGTCACCAATACAACTCGTTTTTATCGTACAAATATAGTAAAAGCCAAAAAAATTATTTACGGGTTGAAGGGTTAACAAGAATTTGAATAAACTCGAGTATGGAGAACTTTTCGCCAAATACAAACCATACAAGATTCATGTGAGCCACAAGCTGGTGATAATTTAAAACAACTGGAATATCGCAAGTAGTTAGTAGCAAGACTAGAAAACTACGAATACTTTTTAAAACAAGATCATGCTTAACAAGAAACGAAGCACTATTAGGCAGTACAAAATTGCGTTTTTCTCTAAATTAGATTACTTCATGGCAAATATAAAAACATGAGTAAAATCATCGTAATTTTTATATTTTTTTAGCAAATAACATATTTTACATTGAAAAAAAGTAAGCGAGCGGGAAGTTGTCTCCGCAAACTAGCAATAGCTGGGCAAAAAGTACTAACATCATTATTTAGTAGTAGTAAAACAGATAAAAAGTTATTCAAAGTATTTTTAATGCTTTCCATAGTTTCAGGGACATTAAAGCAAATACTGAAGAATTGTACTCAAAGAACGGGTGATTAGGCACTTACAAGAATACCACTGTTCTTACATTAAATTGGTCTCTTAACGGACAAATTTTCATTTAAATCGATGAGTACCAACCACCGGCGTCCCTTTACAGTAGCCAGGCCCTCGTCAGGTAATTACTATGAAAACTATGAAGTTAGCTTTCGGGGATCAGAAAATACCTAATTCCTCAGACGTTTGTACCGGAACAGAAACTCTTCTTGCTGGATTATCAACATTTTTGTGTTTTTTATTTTACATTAGCAACAACTTGAGAGGCTAGAGAAAATTAAAATTATTGATGACGTCCGAAGTTTACTCCAATTTCTTAAGCAAACATTGTTTATGTCGGTTAGGTCGTGTACAAATGGAAAATGATTGCGAGTATACACGTGGGATAAGGGAAAATTAAAGACGACTAGTTTACATACCAGTTTTCATTAAAAAAATGACTAGAATTTTTCGTACTTCATTTTACGAAGCGAGAACAATATCCAAACCTGAACAACTTCAAGTTTAATAATAATTGGTTTACTCACTCATGTATTAAAACCGATTATTTATAATCAATTCTACTTTTGTCACGATATTCATCATCACTAAACCAAAGTTAATGGGCAAGGAGTGTGCCAACTCGTTGTACCCTTCGGTTCAACTCGTGTTGGTCAACCACAGCGTTAGGGCATTACTTGAGGCTAATGAATATAAATGTAGTTTAGGAAAGCTCGCCTACTCTTGCTGCATCTCTACACTTATCCCTTTCGGTTGACGTAGTGACCGCCGAGAGCGCTCCCTTTCGGATCCGTTTTGATGGGCGCATCTGGACCGACAACTTTATACAAATTCGGCATGCACCCTCTCTCCTTTTGTGCGTACCGCAGCGGTTGTAGATCTTTTACTACTGCTCCTGCAGGGAATGATTTAGGTGTATTAAGTTTTGGGAAGTTGAATCTGGTGACCCGGAACATTAACTTCGACAGAACGGACGGTAGTGGAGTCGGCATTGTTTTTCTTGGTCCCGGCCGCCAACTTCTTGCTCGTGTATTTATTTACGTATAGTGGTATCCTGGGGATACGAAAGTTTTAAATTGTTTCTGAGCACCCCTCAATCTAATAAAAAATGTATCACGTGAATTATAAGAAAATTGTTAGAAACTATTCGTACTTACGGTATTTTCTGTCATAATACCTCAACGGAGTGTTAGTTTAATGAAACAACTTATTTTCACACTTTCCGTATATTACTTCTTAGTTACTTTAAGTATGTTAGGTTGATACCCGCAATTTTCACTGACCTGGGGTTTAGACGTATCACAAAAATTTCAAAATATCCGATATACATAATGCTGTAAAAAAGTAGAACAGTGAATAGTTCAAAGGACCATAAGCAAATCTCGTTGTGCTTTAGTATGTTGCAAATAAACGTTGATTTTCCAGAAGAAAATGCTACTATATGTAGATTAAGAGCATACAATTATAAAAATTGTGGTGTTTCACTGGAAACAAACCTTTTACAACAAGGAAACATTTTTCTCCCATTTCTTTCAAAATAATAAATTTTGAAAAATATAGTCCTGTTGCTGATTATGCAGGAGGAGGAATGCGGTGCTAAAATCGCAACTAGAATCAGCAGAAGATTGCTGTGGAATAATGTGTTAATAAACAAATTTTTACTAAGCTATCCTAATTACCCTAATATGTATACCAACATCCTGAAAAACTAATTCGCATGATCCATCAACAGGTGAGCAATTAAAACGGACTAAACAGCGAGGTCCTAAAGTATACCCGTTCCATATTAACTTTTGAGCGATAAAAGCCAAGGTTATAGAAAAACGGGTCGATTTCTATTTTTGGTGAGCTTGTTATGCGAAATTTCCTAGGGAAGAGTGTTATATTGTCGCCTATGACGTGATTCAAGACGCTCGTTAATAAGGTAGCATTATTAACAATTGCCAAATTTCAAAATTTCAATTTTAAAAGCAATTATTCTTGCTTTTATTATTATATCCTACATTTTTCATTTGTTCTTTACTGTCGTTAATATTTTTGTTATCTCTTTGATGAATCTAATTTTATTGCAATTAATTAATTTTACTAGGTGCAGTATTATTGGATTAGCCTTTAGATTGCCTTTCCAAAAACGTAAGGGAGTATGGAATGTTTTACTTAAAATAAGGAACTTGATATCACTTCCGGTGATATCGGAAATGTAGTTGAACCAACTAACTAACTACACAACTAAGACAACAACAAAAAAGTAGCTCACAAAGAGTAGAAATCGACGTGTTGTTCTTTTTTGTAAAAGCTAGCTTTTGTTGTTCAAAACTTAGTATGCGGGGTGGGATTTTTTTGGACCTGACTGTATAATAATTCCATAATAAAATACACAAAAACAGCATTAAGCCCTTTCTCCTTTCTGCTGCAACCGTACTTTATAAATTTCACTTGTTAGACTCAAGTCTGATTTCTTGAAAACCACAATTTTTAGCATTAGCTTCCGAACTTTATAATGAAAAAAGTATTTTTATTGAATGGCACGAGATTATTTAATTTCATATTTCCAAATATCTATTAAATATGTCGTGCACATTTATTGCATAAAAAGATGCCAGAATCCAACAAAAATTTCCGTTCTTCCAAGAAAGTAAAAGTACCGATGATCAATACGATTTCATGTTCAATGCCAATTAAAAGTTTGCTATACGTCGTAACTAACGTAACATCGATCTCCTTTATATACCTGACATAAGCACCCTACAACACGGATGAAAATAAAGAATAATAACACTCTGATGAACAGCTAACGCTACAAAAGAATTAATTAAATTTATTATCAACCGGTATATAACGACAATGAAGAAGCTTTGTTAAATCTAAGAGCTTGCGTTATAATTGAAACTAAGATTGAAAAAATATAATATGTATCTTCTGGCTCAGTGACTTATTGATAATTAGAGCGCAACAAGTCGATTGCCTAGCAGTAGCTGAAATAAACGTGCGCGTTATTTTGAACAAAAAACAATCAGAGAATTTATGTAAACGCAAACATAATATAGTAACTAACTTACCGAATATACTTAGATGGCTGAGAAGAAATCGGGAAGTGAGATCTTCATTACCTGTATCATAGCCGCCCGTTGTGGCGGATATATGCTTGTACGCGTTCTACATTTAGCGATGTAATATTCGTGTACTTAAAGTGGTCTTTGAATTTGTTTAACGAATCTTCCGCAACACTATTGTTAAAAAGATGGCGTAATCTAGAAAAATCGACATTTTTACGTAATATAGTATTAACTTTTTCTCTGACTGAAACACTTTTCTCATCATCTAAAATACGTAGCACTGTTTGTACGTGGTCAACAATTTCACACGGATCCCGTAAGGACAACGAAATGTTTTGCAATTTTTTTATTGCGTCGCCTACTGGAACTAATAGTTTTTAAATCTGCTGCAACTTGAGGATTTTGGAATTGCATTTGACTTAACTTTATTGCAGCTGCTTCTTTAGCGTCCAGTTGTAAATCACTAATTTGATCTTTTCAAAATGTTAAAAATAATAGAATGCTGTTTCTAACCATGTACCCCATCGTGTAAGATTTGGCTGCGGCGGTTCCGGTATGTCAGGACACTGTGAAAGAAATAGCAGAATACGTTTCGCCAACAAAGGATGCTATGCTTCGAAGAAGGATTTTCCCTTTCGCTGGAGAAAAAATCCAATTGATGAATAATCGTCGAGAGCAATGTTGAGCAGTACGATAAACATCAGAGGTATATTATGTAGACCATTGCAAAACACGATATTTTGTATTCTTTTTGTGTGTATCTTTAGATGTTTTGGTTTTGTCGATACGACTATAATTAAACCTTGCCTATTTTAAATTGGAAAATCTGCAAGAAGAATAGAGGTTTATCCTTCTTTTCAACTATCCCGAAAAATTGTAAGTAATTATAATTTTTCATTCATCGATCCACAATGGTGCATGGTAAAAATATATTTTTCAACGTTTAGGAAAAAAAGTATCGTCAGTAAATGTGCGGACCAAAATGAATTTTTCCGATTATATTTAGATTAGCCATCTATGTAAAAAACTGATTTATTTATTTTATTTATTTGACCATTCTGTTATAATGCAGAGTCCAACGAAATGAATCCACAAGATTACTATCAATAAGCAGTGGACACAACGACAGGGAAACTGACTTGAGTACCAGCACAACAAAAGTATTGGAAAAGATATTTGATTCGTTGAAGAATTTTCCTTCTTCCTTATAGAAAGATATGTAAGCTAACTGGACGTTGCACAGTGAGATATTTTAACAATCTAAAGGAACATTGTAACAAACATTTTGGTTGGTTTTCACGTTTTTGCTGGATAGAGGTTATAACCAATACACCTGATATATTCGAAAAGTTAAGAAACATACACAAAACATTGTAAATCTGTTAATAGTATAATTTTGCTACGAATGAGTGGTAACTTGCTTTACTATTGCATAACAAATGAAGATCTGTTGGATTGGGTAAACCGCGTCTGGTTTCTGTAACTGTTTTTGCCAAACCTTTATGGTTTGGGTTTTCATTTAGTTACCTCTGTATAACAGCAGAAAAGTACGTGACATTAAACCATATAATTGACTACCCCGAATTTCCATTCTCATCTTGATTTTTATGTACCTTCTCCCCATACCCGTAACCATCTTCTTTTCTATTTACTTATTCCACCCACATGCAATATTACAATGATCAATTAGCAATCTCTGACGATTAGGATATTCCCTCCTTCATTTTGTTAAATTTAAGCGGACTATTTGTAACTGATTCGATATTGCTTAGATTTCAGTACTTTTATTCGATCAACTAAGTTTTGCCTTTGGTTATCATTTACTACCTATATGGTTTGACCGAGCCATTTGCCATTTGTGCCTTTTATAGGTTTGTATCTCGTTTGTGTGTTGGCATTTTAGAGAATATTATATATATACAAACGACTCACAAATACTGCGCCCAGAAAGCATACAGAGCAGACTCATAACATGTGTAACAAGCCGAAGGCAATACGAAGCGAATCATAAAAATGTCTCAAAAGAAAAAAAAACAGATAATTTATCGAAAAGATACACTTTATTTTTTCTCAAAATATTCGCATTTAAGTTTTAAGAATTTTTGCATTCGAAGAAACCAGTTGTCCCAACTTTTATTCCGATCTAAAGCGGGTGTCTCAGAAACATACCTTTCAAATGCTTCAACGGCTTCTTACGGTGTCGAAAGCCGCTCACCACATAATTTGTTTTTGACAAAAGGGAACACGAAAAAGTCATTACGTAATCAGTCGGGCCAATACGGATAATGAGTCATTAATTCAATGTTATTCTTCTTTAAATAATCGACTGTTCGATGTGCTGTGTGAGAGCTAGCGTTGAAGTAAGGAAGGATGGCTGCTGTTTTTTTCTGATCGGTCATCGAAGACTTGGGACAAACAAATTGTTGTATGCCAATCAGCGTTTCGATCCCCAAGACCAACGATAACAACAGGCCCAGTTTTACGGAAGAAAAAGCTTTTTTTGGAAACGCTTTGTAAACAAACTTTCGTTGGTTTAGGTCCACTTTGGAACACCCAATCAATACATTGTTTTGTTCTAGGTTCGTATGAATATGTTCAGGTGTCGTCACCTGTTACGATACCTACTGTATACGTTGGCAGAAGCACCATGACTGAATTTTTGAAGCATTTTTTGCACCAACTCACATAAGCCATTTTTGAGCTTTGGTTAAATTGTGTGGAATCCAACAACTGCAAAGTTTCTTCACTACTAAATACTCATGTAGAATTGTTTGTATTTGACTTTTACCAATGCCCAAGCATGTCTCTATCTCTCGATGTATCACATGTCGACCCACTTCAATCATTTCTCGCGCAGCATTGATGTTCGCCGGAACAAAAGCAGTTGATGGACAACCTTCACGAAATTCGTCACTGACACAGTACATCCACGCTTAAATTCTGGAAATCAGTCATAATGTGTGGTTTTGGATGGTGCTTCACCAAAGGTAAAATCAAGTCGATCGATGCATTGTTGTTGAGTTAAGCCACTTTTAAAATCATGAAAAATCATGGCACGAGAAATGTCAATTTTTTCACTATATTGATTTCTTTGAAACGTTATTAATACTAAACTACGCGGCCGATTGTTTCCTGTCAATGGTGTTTATCATCACTAATTGCCAAAGTTTAAGACAATCAAATTGAAATATACGGGAAGTGCCATATAGTGGTCAATTCCGGAAATTTTTATGGTTCTCCTCGTATATCATGCAATAGTTACGTACCTGTTTGTCCGATGTATTTACTCAAATATATCTACATTCTACTCTGTACATATTCTCAACCGTTTCTGCATGGACTTGCATACATTTTGAGCCAAGTTGTCTGAGTTTAATTACAGAAAGGCGTTTTTTGCAGAAATTTTGAACACTTTTTAGATTTGTAAATAATTTTGCAAAATATACTGCTGTCTACCACGTACAAGTTTTTCTTAAAGAAAGTAAATATTGGACAATACATCAAAATGAGTGTGGAGTGTTAAAATTAATATTACCTTAGGACAGAAACAAATACATAATTACAAAATAAAAGCGAAGAATTTATAGTACGACATACGTGAAATTCAAGAGCATCGAGACTTGTTTTTAATACGAAAGCGTCTGGTTTATAAAAGCAGAGTGGGAATTGGCTGAACAGTTTAAAGCCAATATCCATAATTGCATAAGAGGTTCCGTGTCCAATACCGCAGTGATTATTCCGAGAATCAGAAGCTATATTGAGACCGTTTACCAAGCGAAGCTGAATCTAAATCGGTTATTTCAATAAGCAATAAACACAGTCGCTGTTACAACCGCAATACTATGAAGATTGCGGTCAATAAGAAGTAACAGCCTGCTCACATAAAGGCATGTATTGCACAAGATATTTCCACACGCTCTTTTCTTATGTATCAATATTGTATATAAGTATGTATCTGTAATGGCAAAGACATGTTCGAGTGTTAGCTATAATCGGCATATTGGTAAATGGGGTAATAATTAAGATATACAGGGTGCAAAGCTTTAAGGAATATCAAAGTTTTCGGCAACTATTACATAGATCTTGATGAGGAAGAAATTTATATTTATTAATTAAAATTATGTGTACTTCCTGATTTATTGCAGCCATGAGTGAAAGGAAAGAAAAACAAGGGTGTTTAACGTTTCGATAATACATACACTTCGTCTTCAGAAAAGCGAAACTTATTGAGAAAAAGCTGTTGAACAATAATGAAAGATTTTAGGTTATTAAAATAAAATAAACTCTGTTCAAAAGGTAGAAATAGCCAATGCGGCTACATTTTTCAATATTAGATGTACGAATGGAGAATCTGCATTGCAATAAACCACAAAATTTATTTATATATATTGTGGTAACCACTTATGCAATCAATGTTGAGGTTATGTGGATTGTAAATGAAGTTTGAAATATACAGGATGGTTCATGTAAATGCAGCGCAAGGTAGGCGCTTTTTCTTTATAAATAATTTGAACGATCTATAAGACTTGTGACAAATGAGCAAATAATTATTTGCAAAGGGCTAAAGACTGAAATTCTTTAAGAGGCCTAGAACGTTTACCACCCACGTTTCTGCAAGAAACTTTTACACTGAAACAATGTTAACCTAGACATCTAAACAATAAAATATAGTCAGTAGCTATTCCAACAGTGATAATGACATTTAGTAAATTGTCTTTTAAAAACTAATTTAGTGTTTAGTAAAGAATGCAATATTTAACAACTCATCGGATGGGAATTTTGATGATGATTGGATATGGACATCTGTAGAAGTCAAAAGGAAATTACTGATATTTTAAGTAGAAGTACCTTAATTTACCTAATATTTCGTAGAGAACTGTGTCCAGAATTCATACACAATTAGAGAACTTGGACATTTTAAATCACTAAACAGAAAATCCTAGTAAAGTTGACGTTGTATTAGGTGTTCAAGAGAATCCAAGAGTAGGTATACGCCAAATTGCAGAAAAGACACAGTCATACAATGTCTTCATAAAGGAAAACTTCATTCTTACAAAATGATGTATATTTAGGAACTAGCAGGGCACGATCCAGATCGTAGAAAGAAAATGTAATTAACAGGCTGGGTAGAAATAAGATAACTCTTGAATCTATTCCTTAACACAGGGAGAAACTTTCATGTTGAACAAGGAAGTAAATCGTCAGAACTGTAGGCATTGGTCTGCTGAAAATCATTCGTTATAGGATTCGTGCGACTTATTAGAGACGAAGTTGTTCCTGTTCTGGCAAATTTCTATTAAAATAAAATAGATCCGACCCTACCGAGAGAAATTTTTTTGTTTTTCAGCAAGAGGGGATAACACCCCATTATGCTATATTCTGGCCAAGTAGATCACCAAATCTTACGGCACTACACTTTTTTCTGAGGAGTACTCTCAAAAATAAAGTATATGCAACAAGGCTAGATAACATTGATCTCTCAAAGAAGAGATACAAGGAATATTTCGCCTCAAGTTTTAGAGAAAGTTAGGCAACAGTTTTATTGCACGAGGGTGGTTCAAGAAGTATCGAAAATGATTTGTTTCTAGTAATGATCGTTGATCACTAGACAGCTGTGTCAGTTATATCTATCACGCAGTTTTATTTTTATTGTCGATTTAAGCAAAGAATCTTTGGTTTACGTAGAAAAATTGAAAAAAGTGAGTTTCGAGCGGTGATTAAACACTTATATTTAACACCGAAAGAGATCAAAGCTGGGTTGGATGAAGACTGCTCATCTGTTAGCAACTGTTTACAATTCGGTAAATAACATCGTTCTGACCGTCCAGTGGAAGTGATTATCTCCAAAATGATTGACAAAATCCACGATATCGTTTTGAATGATTGACGAATCAAAATGCGCGAAATAGTTGAGGGTAAAGACACATCGTAAGGTACAGTATTTACAATTTTGCACGAAAAGTTGGGTCTGAAAACAATCTCAGTAAAATGGGTGCGGCGTTTGCTCTCAGTGGAGAATAAACGCAATCATGTGACTTAGAGGCTGGTGTAACGCTTTTCCGTTGCAATCCTCTCCGTCGACATATAACTATGGATACACTACTACGCTCTGGAAACAAAGGAACAATCAAAGCAATGGGTTTTTGAGGAAGACAAAGACGGTGAAATCGGCCGGCAAGGTGAGAGCCTCAATTTTTTAAGATGCGCGCGGAATCATCTACTCCGATTACTTGGAAAAAAGACAAAGAATAACTGGATAGTATTATGCGTTGTTATTGGACTGGTTGAGCGAAGAAATCGAGAAAAAACGTCCTTATTTGAAAAAGAAAGACGTCATCTTCCATCAAGACAATGCACAGTCGGTGGCCAAAATTATAGAATTAAAGTTTGAATTAGTACAACATCCACCGTATTTACCGGTGACTTCCTCTTTTTTCCAAATGTGAAAAAATGGCTCGGCGGACAACGGTACACATCGAACATCGCTATGACAACAGATATTTTGAGGACCTTCCGAAATCCTACTTTTTGGAGGGCTTAAAAAAGCTGGAAAAATGCTTGGAAAAATATATAGAGATAAATGAAGATTATGTTGAAAAATAAATAAAAATCTACAGAAAACACTGTGTTTTCTAAGGACTTATCGAACGAACTTCGTAATTTATATTATTGCCATTGGAAAATGTTTCAAACATTTAATACGTTTTGGTTCAAACAAAATGTTTCAGTAATCTTGTATCCAATGTAATCAGTAATTGTATCCTACGTCTCTAATTAAATAATGAACCAGTTAGATAGTAAGTTAAATAGATCGTTGATCTACTCATCAAAAATAAATATAAAAATATAAAAATACACCTTTTACACTGTACTTATATGAACCATTCTGCATATTTCAAATTTCGTATAAAATGCGTATTTTTTAATCTGCTTGCTGTTCGAGCGTTTCACATAAGATTCTAATGTACCCCAAAATTAATTCTTTTCTATAACGCTACACCGTACAAATTGTGATAAACAAAAGCATAAGTAGTTAATATACGTCTTCCCCACGCTTGTCGTTGGCTGGACTTATATTAATGTTCTATATTAACTTTATTATTTTTACGCCCCTAACATATTCGACCCAAAACAGGATTCTTTCCCTAGGGATCGGGCTTCCTACCAGCAGATGGACCCTCATACCCGATAGGTGTACAATGTGAACTTAGCAAAGAAGAAGTGACTACGGCGCTGATGACAGCTAACCTCGTCGTTTTTAATAACATTACAATATTTATTTATTGTCCATCGCAAAATTCGAATAAAAAAACAAGTGACGCTACAGTACATAGAATAGGTACAAACTTAACAAAACGCAGGCAAGTTGAACGCAATATTATATAAAGGCAAAGGAAAGTTAAATTGGTACAGATTATTTTTAATTCTGTAAAATATTATTATTTGTGGATACCCCTAATGGTGGTAATCAGGTGGTAATACACAAACACAGTTGGATAAAGGTTCGTTACACGTTTTGACATTACAAGCCGAAGTTATGACAAAGTGAACATCATTATGTTGTTATTGCGTATTAAAACAAGGAAATAACTAAATTTAAACCTAACAAATTCTAACGTCACGTTAAATGCCGACAGCGTTTTTAGTCATATAGTAGTAGAAGATTAGTTCTCAGCGTCTGAAACGAAGGACATAGAGTTGCACTCAACTCAAAAGATCAGAACAGTCTATTCCATCTCGTAATGAATTTCGGGATAAACACCAGAAGAGTGGAAGGTAATGAATTTCAAGTAAACGTTCGAATAAATTATTTTGCGGTCATACAAGGATACCATATTATAAGCGCATATTTACAAAGGCATGATAGTATTGCGATAAAGTCCGGTTTAATGTAACGAACGAGACGTTCGCGATGCTGATAGGTAGAGATATTCTAGCCGTTGGTTAAAGGTGCACATTAAATCAAAGACTACGCCAAGATCTTTAGTTTCATTCATTATAAATATATATATACAGGATGGAGCAATAGTGTGGCAAAGCTAAATGTATCTGCTGTTAGAAGAGATATCAAAAATATTAATAAAAATTGTAGATACTCCCAAACATAACATATTAAAATTATTTACATGTAAAAAGGGTTTTCCATAATTCCAGGGTGAGCCTTATATTTTTTAAAATGGGACAGCCTATATAATAATTGAAATTTTGGTTAAGCTCAACTACCCCATACTTCCAATATACGGTTTCATTACTTTGCACTGGGTTGTGGTCAATTTTATTGTAAAAGCATAACAAACTTAAACCTTTATCTTGATAAATAAGGAATACTTAATTGTTTCAATGCTACCACGATTGTTGCATTTATACAGTGTACGTCAAAATGGAAGTTGAGGAGATTGAGGAGATATTTCAAATTACTAGCAAAAATTGGGATTTATAGAAATTATTTCAGTATATCATGTTATTGTTAATTGATTCTTGTCTGAAGGCAGTGTATTCTTCTTTACAATTTCTTTCTATCTAACATTTCCATCTTCCTGCTAGAGGAATTTCTTTAGTCTGTGCATAATTCTAGCAACGTGTGATAGAAAAGCGTAGCAAACTATTTCTTCCTTTAGAGTAATTTTTTATTATCTAACTAATCTTGGTTTATACAATTTTTTACCAAATATAGCAATTTTGACTTTTTGCAAACCCAATGAGAGTGCCTTTAGTGCATTGCTTTGCTGAAAGCCCAACATAAGCGTTCTGAAGAAATTCCGCGAAGTTAGTTCCGGCAGAAACTGGTTAAAATATATTTTCCTTTCATAGAATATCGATAGGTGTTAGGAAAGTTTTTAGGATATAACGTGTGTTTCAGTTCACAAAATACACTCAGAAATCTTCCACGCAATCCGAAAGATGAATCGAATACGATAAAAAGGTCAGGAATTTGTAAAATCGCACGTAACGACTGTGACAAAGCCTAGATTGGATAACCGAAACGGGCAATAGGCACCAGATTCGGAGAACACATGACTCATTACCGCTACGGTAGAATAGAATCCTTAAGTATAGTACAACACATAAATGATATCAGGCATAATATTAAATTAAAAACTTCAAATTAACTAATAACGTAACTTGCGAGAAAATGAAACCATTTACATGAAAAAGGATGCAGGCTTTTAAACAGGGAAAAGGGTCACTTAGCTACTCATCTTTTTTTAAGGGTGGTGACGGCCCAAGGGGGTTTTTTAAAGTTTATACACCCCGTGTATAAGCTCTGATTATTTGATTATTTTGAGATATTTTTTTACTTTATTCCAGAATTTATCGACGGTTTATCGTAACTAAAACGTTAAAATTGAAACAGAGAAGAGCCTGATTAAACGTTCAATGAATACAATACATATGATGTATGTATGTATGTACAGAACTACTGCTTTATAGTGCAAGATTTCAGAAACTAGGTAATACGACTTACTAAATTTAAGTTATGTACTTGAAATAGGGCGACATTTCACAAGATACAGCTTTAAACCGTTTCCAGTCTTTTACATGCAGATTCGGAGCTGGTAGAATAGAAACTTCATACAATTATGCGATAAATCTATTCACATGTGGCATATTCAATTTCAAATTTCGAGGAAGGACGTAATATCCTATCCCTATTACTCTTATTGCGTTTGGCGGCAGATAAACTATATGGTACGGTAAATTCTCGAATCAAATTTAGTGTCTTTTACTTTTTGTCATTTTCCTTTGTAACGTCTTCAGCCGATAATAGACAATGTTACATTATTCGCGTCGGACAATAACTTGGAAGTATTTATGTGCTCGATCCATTATAACGTCAGATGATGTGCCAGACTTTAACGGCGTATTAAAATCCCGATTCCTGGGATGATTCAAAAAATAAAACTGTTCAATATCTGTGCGGTCGATGTGATGGTGAAGCGCGAAATTATCGTCGGAATAAGAAATTTATTTTACGCTATAAAAATAGAATCGGAGAGATTAACCTAAGATGCGCTGCTTTAACCCTATGGATTTCGAATCTACAAAACGAACGATTATTTTTATGGTGACCTTTTCTGTCAGCAAACACACTTTGTTTCCATCTAACATCGATATGTAGCATTAAATATAGTACTTATCCACGGTAACTCGTTAATAATTATTGTTGTGGAAATAATGGCGTCACTAGAGAGTGTACAAGATTCGTGAAGTCGACCCCCGCACTTTAGATTTTTAAAATTTGAAAATGTCCACGTTTTGTGGTCGTTTTTTGCTAATTTGTCCCGTAATAATTTTATTTTCTGTTCATCCCGTTCTCGGGATATTCGAGATTGAAAAACGGCAATCAACTTCACGTAGCTTCTGCATTGTTTTGTGTCCGTTTGGTACTGATTTATCCTCTAAAAAAATATTTTGTGCTCACCTTTTTCCAGAAATAATCAAAATATAACAAACAAAATATACGGAAAGGAGGGCTGCCCAAACGTTTTGTTCTCGCCGTACGTGTGCCTGTGCCGTGAAAGTTTCGTTTCGTGCTCGCATGATTTTAGAGATATTTGAGAATGCGTGCGTTCATATTTAACAGCGCCCACACCAATTTTCGGTTTAGAAAACTTCATGATAGTATAACGGCGATCGACAGTAGTACGGGGCCCAGAAAACAGACCCCGTCGGTCCGAGTAATCTGACCGATACGAACTACTTTGCTCAGCGTGAGTCGTCGACCAGGGATCTGCCGAAAGCGAGAGTTTTAACGGTTTGTATAGTCGATTTCGATATGACGTTTGTGCTTCCTACCTTTTAACCTGTATCAACAAAACAATTTCATGATTTTTCGTTTACATAAATTGCGGTACGACTGATTGACAAAATTTAGACATTGCGGTAGAGAAGTATCTACAGGGTTTTCATAAATTGCTAAATAACAAAATTTAAGACAAATGAACCGATTTCAGTATAAAAAATGTATTTAATTTTGTCCAGACCATACATGGTTCGGCACAAAGTAAATATATAATTCGCCAACATTATTTCTTGGCAACCAATGTTCGAAAGTTTATTAAAAAATATCTAGACTTCAAGCAGGACTCGTGTAAGGTGTTTAGTATGCAATAGCGATTCACTGATTTGGAAACGAACACAATGAGAAAAAAATGTCAATCTCGCAAACCACAAGTGAAACAACTGCAATCATAAACCCTATGTCGAATTTGTATGTATGATGGATAACATCCAAAAAGAACAGTCTCGTAAGTTCTGGCACAAATACAACCCCGACTGGAGATTGCCAAGTAAATAAACATTGTGATATTATTTGCCACGTGTACGAACAGTGTCCTTGATTTGTTACATGCAACTCCTATGTTGCAGGCCTTATGAGATGTGAGACACGCAGTATAGACATTAACCGAAACTACTCGTCACTACTATCCAAACGTAAATGAACCAATAGCGCTGACTAAAGCAATATTTGTCAAATTTTCCAAACGAATTCGGCAATTTTATAAACAATGTCGTAATAGCCCATAACTTCATAGACAGTTTTCACACGATGGGAACGTGGTTGAAAGCCGCATTCTATTGTTTTCAGTATTTCCATTCACTCTCAAAGCAGGTCATTTGGAATTTCAAAGCAACCAAGTTGAAGTCGTTTGTAAATCGATTTTTCTATACTATTTTCAATAACTGCCAAGTAATAAAGAATGCTATTACAGTATTTCAAAGGCCTTCATTACCGTTAGTCAAATCCTTGCAAATAGTTAAAGAGGGCTAGAAACCTTCAAAGACCATCACAAATATTATGCAAGCATTACGTCACTACGAATCGAGCAATCGTTTTCATTACATATATAAATAGTATATTTTAAACTTAGATAAGTGAGTATTGTCTTGCAGACCGCGGACAAATATTATCAACCAAGGCGAGATTTATAATTGCTCAAGGTTTGCAAGAGCACCTTTTTAACGAGGTTTGAATGCAATTTTTTCCCATTTATTTAATTAATCCTCTCAATGAATTCAGACCGTGACGAATGTACTAATGTTATTTGCCATCAATGACACATCTAGTGATAACATTTTCTTACCGGCTGGAGCAAAAATGTTTTTTGACCGCTGCGAACGGGGCTCAAGGAGACAACATTGGAAAAGTACGCCATAATTCGCATGTTTAGTCGAACACAATCGGAATTTTATACTTAATAGGTGTTTCCCGATAAGCATAATGTTAATTATAAATTATAACTTATGAATTCTTATTTAAACAAAATCAAGCACTTCCTAGTCGATTCCTATGATCTATTCCCGGCCAATTTTCCAGTATTTTGAAAAATAGATGTCTTCTATTCGCTATTATTGTATTTCGCTTTGATGAATAAAGAATATTTGACATACTTCGTTTCTCCTTGTTGGTATACGACATTTTTCTATTACAATTGAAATGTTCAACAGCTTAAATGTATTTTTCGTCAATTAAAGTACAATTAAAAAAAATTATCAACATATTATACATGGTTGAAATCAAAGAAAAAGACTCTCACGGTATCAAAATCCAATATGGCACCTATAAGAGACAAGAAAATTGATGATGATCAGAAACAACCGAAACGTAATATAAAAATTCCAACTACACTGTTAGAAAGAAGATCGAGAGTGGTCTCGAGAATGTATCCTGAGTTTTTCTCTGCAAGACCAAATAAGTGTGCTGGACGTAAAAAGAAGAAAATGAACTATTTCGTTTTAAAAGAACCTCAAACGTCATTTGTTACAAGTTCATTTTCTATTCCAGTTCATAACAAACACAGAATTTTACAACTGCCAAATTTAATTCTCCAATACTAAGCGAGAGTCGAAAATAAATCAGCCTGTATATTTAGGGCTGAGCTTTTTAATAAAAGTCTTTGTTATACGCCGTAAGCTGTGTAGTTTCTGTAGTTATTTATGTATTCTCGGTAATAATGATTATACATGCTAACCATTGCATGTAATTCAAGTTTTGTGAAGTTACTAGGTGAAATCTAGATTTTATCTTCGTAACGACCGCTTAGACTAATTTGCCTACTGACAACGATGGTTGATTATAATGGATTACCTTTACGTTTTGATAGTTGTTCCAGTACCCACAATATATCACCTTAAAAATAAATTCTGCATGACTTCTAAACATTTAGCACCTCACTGAGCAAGTCTTTGCGCAACATAACAGCATGAAATACTTCGCTGCGGGTGCTTTGGTGCTGAACTAATATAAGTTTCGGCGCTTAAATGTATTTTATCTTTATTGCGTCTACTAACAGCGCTACACTAACCTAATTTGAAGTTTTAAACGTACAACGTAACATCCCTAAAAAAGCAGACGGTTTTCCCGATTCCATTTTTCTTCTCAATGCGTTGAATATTTAAATCCACGACGTTTATGTTGACGGTAAGTCGGTTCGAATGTGCGAAATTACATAGATCAAAGTGAATTTTCCGCCGATAGGAATCGACTTATTTTCCCTCTGTATTTGATTTGCGCAGGTGATTGAACCTTGGTTGCGCCTCTATATTGAGTTTCCGCCTTTCATATACAAGTTGTCAAAGACAAAACGTTCAAAGGTTTGGGTTATGTAAGCGTTCTGAATTTCGTGCGTCTGACGCCATATATGCAATAATTTACATCTACATTCCTTTTATGATCTGTGAAAATATGATTGTAGCGAATTTTAAAATTTATCAAATAATTTTAATTTTATTTTTGTTCGGAAAATAAAAGGACCGTCAAATTATCGACTCACTCTGTAACAAGTGCATAATGTTTTGGCGGGTCGCAAGCCACCAAGAGATCGAGGAAACTGAAAATTTTGATAAGCTGGCCAAACAACCAGCAGCCATGCCTTTTGTTGGCCCACACTATGGTCTAGATATATGTCATTTAAAAATCAGAAGGCATCGTCCCGACAAAACATACTAAAATAAAAATAACCGAAAGCATTCTTAACAGGCTTACCAAAGCGGGTTTATTGAAAAATCATGGAGTCCTACAAGAAGGAAGCTATCAACTCGTCTATGTGAAGAAGATCCGAAAATCGCAGAATATATTTTATGCAAATGCAACTAGTAAAAAAAAAGGGGACGACAGGGTGTAGTTGAATGCCACAGCACGTTTGGACTATATAGGTCCATTACATTATCCTCTACTGGACATACTGAACCTCAATACTCAACTTGCTGCATATGCGTTCAAGTGGACGGTCCACCCATTCAAGTTTTTGTGTCCTCAAGGCGTGCTTGACTACAGGATCTGGATGGCGCCCACCTTACCAGACCGCCGCCGTACAGCCGGCATTAGTACTAGTATTAAGATGCATCAAAAGTGTTCAATTATCCTTTAGCACTATTGCTACAGTAGACAATAGTAAATCCACAGGCATCATTACCGTTATGTATAGCGAAAGCACTGGTACAAGCAGAAATGAATATGGAATAAGTAATTGTAACAGAGGTTTCACATATTTATTGATGCTTCTTTAGAAAATAACAAACGGGATATAAAATTTCCAGCAAACAAGAAAACCTCCGTACAGTCACACAAAATTTTGTTATAAATTTTAAAAAAAGTTAATAAGAACACATGAAAATTTGAACACGAAGTAACGGAGCTTAAGGCACTTGGCCAAAAGCAGCGGCAATCATTCCTAAGGTTTGCTTTAATAACAACGATAATTTTGGGTAAACTGTTATAAAATTCCAATTAAAAAAGATCAAAAACTGGATAGAAGCAATCACTATGGTAAAACATTGATGCATTTAAATAAAAATTAGGGCAGGGGATTAGTTGCATAAACAAATACTTCTGTAGTAGTAAATATTTGAATTCTATATGATAAATGATATTGCAAATAATCATCTAAATGCTGGCACATTTTTTATTGTTAGTTTAGTGCAGTCGATAAGAATAACATCTTATTAGGGTGTTAATAAAAAGACTTTTGCGAAAGTTATTGTCTCCTTTTTTAAATTTATTTGCAGAAGCAAAAGGAGAACATACTGTACTTATTTTGACTAATTGGAATGAATTGTTTACGAGATTGTTTACAAATACTGTATTCGCTATGGTACCGCATATTCATCAAACCTTATTTTAACTGAACATTAATGAAAATTGGTTGATATTCAAGCCGCAATGTAACTGGATTCATATGTAAATGAATACGAACACACAGATTTCAATGAACTTTTATTGCAATGGCTGTCCACTATTCCCCTTGCGGAATTTGCTTTGATAATGGAAAATAATCACTAAAAAATACGCCTAATGCATTCACACGTTCAGTTAATGAGCTCGTTTTCGTTTTGCATATTTAGTTATTCATTGTTGCAGCCAAACCATTTATTATTAATATGCAACATCTGAGACTAAGGAAACTTATGGAAATGGTACCTACACTTTAATACTTTTCTCACGTACAAGTTATTATCTTTCTGAATGACTTAATAAACGCGAAGCTTTCGTCTAGGAACATTGTTCGATTAAATTCGGCATCGCGGTATTCAAAATTGAATGTCTACAGGTAAATCCATGCTAACGAGGGTAATTTAAGATAGTGAGTGCCCCCAAGCGGTTAACTGTTACGATTCTGTGTAGAAATTTCAATAATTGCCAGCCATTAGTTACCATTAAATGGAATTCAAATAGTTAAATTGGATTCGGGCAAAGTTTATACCAAAGCGGAATTATACAACTTCGCTTTGACACATCCTTCTGTAATAATTGCAAATATTAAATATGTGAAATGCTGGAAATGTACAGTTGCGTTTCGAAATAAGGTTTTGTCAATTTATAACGGAAACATGGATATGGGCAATTCGATACGAAGGTTAGAGAAATGTGTTGAGCTTCAGCTAATTCTTTTTATAATAGTTTCTTAATAAATGATCCTATTAACAACACAAAAGTATCGGCACATTCCGCACCACACAAGTTTAATTGATTAATCTGTGTCAGCTGTTTCAAGAATGCGTCGATCCTCATCTTCCTATATTATATTTCTATACTCATCTACCTATATACTACAGCATAAAGCCTAAGAACAAATAATAAATCGCAGATGCACTATATAAAAGATGAAGAGGATAACTTGTTAATCATGAAGGAATTAACAATTAAAAAACAAGAAACGCAGATGGAACGAGAAAAAGGAGGCAATAGAAAAAAAAGAAAACAATATAATATTATCAAAACCCCAGGCTAAAAGCTTGTTTAAATACATGGGACAAACAGGTACAAAACTATTGCATGATATAGCAGCAATAGTATGCAGGACAAGTCACATCCCTAGAGCTGCTAGCAACAATACTCCCAATTTATAAGAAAAGAGATAGTAACAAATGCACAAATTGTACATCAATCTCATTACTCAATATAACTAGCAAAGTTTATGAATCAATATTAGAAGAAATAACCAGAGAAATACTAGAACCTACATTTGATGATAACCAAAGTGCATTTAGACTAGAAAAAGCAACCAGTGATTTAATGTTTAACTTAAGGCAAATGGCAGAGAAAGCGTTAGTGTACGTTGGCTCATAGAAATCTTCCAATGAATGATAACCTTAAAAATGCTCCTTATCAATTTTTCGTAGGTAAATTGGTATTCACATTATCCGTTATAAATAAATAGTCTATAAAAGAAGACCTAGACAACAAGGAAATAAAAAAACATTCAAAATAACTTAAACAAAAATCGGGTCATTATGAAATTATGTGTATGGAGGGTTGCTGGTTTTATTTAGGTAGAAATTCTCTATATCTTGTTTCACACAATCAATGCTAAACATGAAATATAAACGTCTCAATTCACTCCCTCGATTCAACCTATTATTCCACTTGCGGTGACGGCTGCTTCAGCTTGTTGTTCAAGAACGAGAGGAATTCAAGTGTAAATCGACACTTGCGATTTGTATAACGCTTACTACGTACTCAATTCTTAGGTATTTCCATTCTCTCTCACATTTACTTCGCCACCATTTGAAAATTCTGTACAATTAGGTTAATTCTTGTGGTTACGTTTAATTACATTTTAAGAATTCAGACAGTTTAATCGAGACAGCGTTGTAGGTGTGCCAAGAAGGGATTCACTAACGGAATTTATTTGCTGAATATTTTACTGAACACGAAGCACGGCTCAAGTGCTTGCAAAATGTTAAGTGGAGCTGATTATTATACCGTTTCTAATTTAAATGCAGTGGTGTATTCGTAGCGACTTATTCGTGAAACACCTAGATCTTACTTACAGTATCTCATTACTATTATGTTTAGAATTTATTTACAAGCTTATCACTTACAAATGCTTCCGACTAAAGTATTAAAATGTAAACAAATACGCTACATGTAGATTTACATGGAGGCGTAAGATAAAAATAGCAAATGCAGTAATGGTCTTCTTGTGAACTCATGTTAAGTCTATTCCAAGTAAACTCAGCGAATATAGTTCTCTACTAACTTGCAGTAATACAAAATAAAATACTTATAAATAACATACACAAGACTGAATATTTATACATAAACCATTACAAAACGATAAAGAAAATGTCTATTTGACAGGCACTATTCGGCCAAAATTTAACCTGAGTTGTTCAAAGAAAAGAAAAGTCAACACGGTGTGAGGCCCTAATCTAACGAAAGCGGGGATATAACCTTTAAAAAATCCCAATGGGCCCATTCTAGCTGTGTAAAGTACGATGTGCAACAAACTTTTGAATTCTCCAGGTTTTGCATTCATAGCCCTCGTCTTCAAAACATCAAGTGGTTGAGTTAGAGTAGTAGCAATACCCGCTGCAGTTAAACTAGCCGTAAAATGAGTAGCTGGATTATCTTCAAAGTAGGGAGTTTGCAATAGTAGGTATTTAATTTGATCGTATGTAGACAACTGGCCCACGGTCATTACTATTGCTCTGCTTGTGGCCATAGTAGCACCCGAGAAGAGTTTAATTATTCCTTCTTCACGCGCAACCCTAAACAAGCCATCCAGAGCATGTTTATAATTTCTTTTTTGTTCAGGAGGCAATTTTACATCATTTTGCATGCGCACGTTAACCATATCTGCAGGAGTACCTATAAAACCACCAGCGGCACCTGCCATACAACCCATACCAACTTTCGTTATGAAGTTAGATTCACCAAGTGAGTTCTTCATGGTTTCGTATATACCAAATCTCGTCATAGAATACGTTAGTTGTCTTAGCAATGAAGCTGATATACCATTGTAGAGAGCCAATATACCTTGCGTTCTGACCACCTTAATAACCATCGTAACAACTGTGATGTTTTTTTCTTGCTGTGTTTGCAACAACACCTTTATCAAGTCCAAAGGATGGGTAACGCACGCTGCCCCGGCGGACGCTAAGCCTCCGAAGTACCATCTTGATAGTCTCTTTGTTTTTGGTTGATCCATGAAACATTACTTACATTGACACATGCAGTTTGCTTATCTCACCGATGTATTTTTAATTCGATTAAAATAAACAATTTTCAAATTTACTTTGACATTTACGACTTTCCAATAAGAGTGACAATCGTTCACATTTCCCCATATTATCTTGAAATGTTATTGTTATATAGTTGGATACATGTCATTACTTGTCATATTCGTTCTATGCACAAAGTTATGTACAACAAAGGGTATGTTTTTTTATTGTTCAAATAATTTTAAAACGTAGCTCTATTTTACTCCATTATTATACATTATACGTTTATGGTGTTCGAAATGTTCGATCAAAAGTTCGGGCAATTAAAGAACGCATCCAAAGTATCCAGCGTATGGTAGCGTATGATGATCAAGTTGCTTACCTTGCTAATTCTGTTGGTTTTCATTCGAAAATACGAATTTCTTTAAATATCTCGTTAACTAATGCCTTTAAACATGACAAGTAAAATATGTGTCTTTCATCAAATTCATTTTTATTTCTCAATATAGTCTCCATGCAAGTTTTCTAATGGTAGTTAGCATTTTGTTCTACAAAGGTGTCGTTTTTGAACGCATCGAGTGGGAGGGCCATCACCCAATGAGATTCCTATCCTCCAAACAAAGCTTTGTGCTTAGAAAGCAAAATAAATAGTTGAGGACCAGATTCGGTGAATAGGGTGGGTGATCTATACATTCGAAATCCAATCAGTGAAGTTTTACTTTGGCGATCATCGTCTTTTTTTTTCAAGATAGCCGATTAACACAACTTTTTATTTTTAACAAAAAAAAAAAAAAACAATCGCCATCATTTTCCCTGTCGATGGGACAGTCTTCGCTCTTTTCATAGTCGATTCACCCTTCGCAGTCCACTGCTATGTTTGTGCTTTGGTTTCGCAATATCTCCAAGTTTCACAATTATTTATCGACATCAATGACTTTCACTTAAAATGTTTCAAAAGAGCTTTGGAAATGTTCATTCGAATTCATTGGTCCCGAGTAAGCAAGCACGGCACTCATAACTTTTAGCGATAAGCATGTTTCCACCTATTCCGCAAAAATTAACCGCTCTAGTAATCCGTGCACGAGAAAGTGGTATACTAAGAACACGTCAAGGTAAGGATGGTAGACCTGGCCGACACCAACGAATTTTGCATGCCGAAGAAGAGTTAAGTCTTGTCGAAGAAGATCCTTCTAGTAGTACTCCAAAAATATTTCGCCAAGTAAGTATCAAATCGAACTATCTGGCGAACACTATGCGAGAAATCAACTGTATTCTTTCCATGTACAAAAAGTACAGGCATTACAACCTGAAGATCATCCTTTACGTTTACAATTTTATCGATGGTTTCTACAAAAACATGCTGAAATTCCAAACTTTTCTTCCATTATATTGGCGACTATTAAGCAACGTTTACACGTAACGGCATAAATAACTGTCGTAATACTCATATCTGGGTTGCCGAAAATCCACATGCTGTTCGTCGTAATCGTTCCCAGCACAGATTTTTGATAAATGTTTGGGCCGGATTAGTCAACGGACAACATATTGGCCCCTTTGTGTTGCCAAATCGACTGAATGGATATGATTATCTCTTGTTTTGCAGAGTCAGTTGATGGAGCTATTGGAATTTACCTCGACAAATGTGATTTGTTGACGATGGCGCACTGCCGCATTTTAATCGTTTAGTTCGCCAACATTTAGATAATGTGTTTAAAAATAAGTCGATTGGTCGTGGTGGTCCTGTTCCATGACCTCCTCGGTCACCCGACCTTAACCCCCTTGATTTCTACTTATACAGCGTTATGAAGACCATAGAATACACCAACGAAGTAATTGATTTAGATAATCTTCGTAACCGCGTTAAGTTATACCAATTCATGGATACGTCGAGCGAGACTTTGCATTCAACAACACGGCAATAACTCTGAACAACTAGTGTAAAATGGATTCCATGAAAAACATAAAAAATGTTTAACTTAATATGCTTAATCACTTGATAAATTAAAAAAAGTAAAAACTAGAATTTTTTTTTAACATTAACTCTTATAATACAACTTTTGTTAAGATGTTTTTACGTTAATGACCTTATTTTAAGATATTTAATTATCCCTTGAAAATAAAATCACAAGACCCTAAACACCATGTATTTGTAGCACCACTGCAACAAGTGAACCCTCAGGTATTACTAACGTTATCTACTACGTGTCCATTTCTGAAAGTAAATTAAATCTTTCTTCAATTTCCTTTTTTCTCCCACTTTATCTTGTAAGCAAATAATAATGGACCAATAAAATAGAATCAATGTTCAACAGCAACAACATTACGATTTTATCTTACTCTTATATCGCCCAGTAAATACAAAAATTATACAAGGTATAAACGTAATTAAGAAACTAGTTATTTCTCTACAAAGATTAGAAGATTTTTACGTTGCGTTCTTACTTTTCCTTGGTTGAAAAAAGATTTTTCACGCACTTCTGTTATGGTTCTGAAAACACTTCAATAAAATTTTAATAGCAAATTTGTACCCTACTGAATAAGAATGCAATAAGGAAGAAGAATCCTCAAATTCTTTTATTCACTTGTTCCATAGTGTTAAAATAAAGTCATAATTTGTAATATGTCGCTTGCTTTTCTGTAAATAAAATATGGAGTCAAAAATTCAGCGATTTTAAATATCTGGCTAATTGATAACTTCGAATGCAAAATGGTTTTAGATTTTGCAAATATTTCTGTAGATACAAATAAAAAGAACAGTTAAACGTAGATGAATGAAAAAAAAGACCAAATCTCACAAATATATGTAAGAAGATGTATTTGTAATGTTATTTCTAAAATATCTGCAGCTGGTGATATGTAATGTACACACGAAATCGGTAGCTTGAATAGAATAGAACAGCAAACTGCAATGCGATTGCAATCTTAAATCCGTTCGCATAAATCAAAAAGGTGGTGGATAATGTAGCTACAATAGTTATTTGAATATCTAGTATAGTTTTTGGTAGCAATGTACCACAAATTATTATAATTACAATCACAGTTATTATTGGGGCATACGAAAACACTAAATTAACTTCTCCCATAATAATGCGGTGTGCTGATAAACTTTAGAATAATATTTCATTTTAGACAGTTATTCTTGGATAAAATCTGCTCACGCACAAGAACATGAACTGCAGCAACATCCATAGAAATCCACTCAACACCGCGTAGCCTGACTTTAAGCCATTAATTAACAGTCGTGGCACGGAAATACGCGTTCTTAGCGAAGTCTCGCCAATTATTCTCGGTGTGTTGAACTTCTCCTTCATGGGAAATTCGTTGATAAAAGTGAGAGAAGTCAGTCAAACGATGAGTCAGTGAGTTGTCGCTAGCGCTAAACGCTCCATTGACAAACAGTGATTGTGACAACCCGTGGGGGTGTTATTGGATTTATCTGTGGCCGGACCTACTGTTGGGGGACAGATTATTTAGATAGATTGATGCCCATTCGGAATTATTTATATCTGCGCGAGGCACACTGCCTACCTATCCCCTTTACCGTCAGTTCGTTTCCGTTATTTATAGTGCACTCCCAATCAACCATCAATAACGGACACACTACCGTTGCATCTACTCCTGCCACCCATCTCTATTCCATATACAGATTAAAATAATCCATCATAACGCTAACAGTGAAATATCGACAGGTTACTTGTATAAGTCATCAACTTAAGTGTACCGAACGGATGTCTTCGATTTCAAAAAGAGAATTATGCAAATAATAGGGTTAATATGAAAACGTTCCAAAGTACTGTTGAATTTTACATTTTGTTTGCAGAATTGAATTAAAACGTTACTACATCCCACCAAGTATTAAGCTTCATCCTTAATAATTTATGCTTTATGGAGCGTGTGCGGCTAGTGCGTGGGCGGAAGATAGTTCCTCCCATGAACAGTTTAGAAAAAAGTGTTTTCAAATAAATAATATTCGAAGATAAGTCCTGCGTAGCATAATATTATATTCAAGCATACAGGATATTCAGTTTTCTCTGTACACCACACAAGTTTAGCTTTCTATGTGGAACACATATACTATTGCGCTTTTCTTCAATATTGCCTATACCTATTTACACGAAAAAAAAATATAGTTCATATAACAATAAATAGAATAAATAGAATAAAACGTGCGACAACAAAACAATTCTTATAAGAACAACTACATTCTTTATTAGATTAAGCAAACGTGTTATAATTCTTATTATAAGTTATCGTTACATTAAAAATACAAGGTTTTATTACCCCAATTTTTTCTCTGTGTAGCTTAGTTTTTGAGATAATTTGAGATTTTTGCGAAATGCTGTTGATCCTTTAATACTCCGTATCTTAAACGTCTATTATTAGATCCCAAAGTAGTGATTGAAATTTTATTCGATTGAGTATTTTTTGAAATTTTCAGCAGCACATTCGAAAAAATTACGTCACCTAGATTCTGCAAAATAACTATCCAGATTTTTTACAAGTTTGATTCATGTTACTTCAATTGTTTTTATGGAACATTCTATACCTAACACGAGCCGTTCTTTATTAAGTTAAATATGAACCTATGCAGGCAAGTGAAGCTAAGGTTTGCATCAAGGATCGACGAAATCGAGAAATTATACCACAAATTAGGAAAGCTGAGCACTCAAATAAGAATACTGTTCGAGGTGGTCCCTGACTGAGACCTATATTCCTGCTGGTACTGTGCAGTCGCCTATGTGGAGCTCAGTGCTTTTAATACTCTATGACTGTCTGAATAGATCGATAATTAGCTTCTTGCTTATTTAATTCTTCAATACACCTCAGCACCGCCATTATTTCGACTTTTCCGTTTTGGATTAGACTTAGCGATTTAGCTATGCTTGGTCTAATCCCGTAAATTCCGGCGACAACTCCAGCCTCTGGCTTTGAGTTGTATGTGTATCAGGTTGATTCGATTTCTTTAATGGCCGGGCCTTTTTCCAACCTTCTCTATTCTATTATATACGGTACTGCCTTTTTATAATTCTTATCGAAGCTGCATTTGGGACTGATAACGTCACTGGGCCTGTTTGTCTTGAGTTCCTTTACACCATGCGATTTAATCATGGGAGCTTGACTATTTATTAGTCTGTAGTTTATCAGCATTCATCTTGAATATGCCTATGTAGGTAAAGAATGACTTCCAGAGCAGCTGCCGAGACGGTCCTAATAGCCTCCGAAGCATATAGATATGCTAGTCTTTGTATGCCACTCAGCCATTTTTTGTCTCCACCTGCAATGTCGTTGGTCTGATGGCTCCACGTCTTTTCTACATCTGCCTAAGCCTAATTTGATGATGGTTTTAAACACTCAGAGTAAATAAAAATGTTTCGAATTCCGCAGAGTACAACAATAATAATAAACACTGTTTTCGTGAGTATTTGAAATTAGAGACTTGGAATGATATGAATACTGATAATAATTTCAATAGCAAATTCAAGGCGTTCTTGAATATATCTTTGAATGCTTATAAAAAAAGATCCGGTATTGCAGAATACTTACAGAATACGGAAAAGTATATACGATAATCTAATTCGGATTACTGAACAAAATCTTCTCGATACTCAAATAACAAATTCAAATAATAAAACGCGTACTATTTGGAACATCCTTAACAATGTTCAAAACAACTCCCGTTCATTACAAAAAAAAAGACACCAGTCTGACAACCACAGTGATATAAGATATTAGATATGTTCTCAAGTTTTAATAATATTAAAAACAAATCCACTTTTTGTCCCTATGTTTGTTAATAAAATGAAAGTAAGTTACGTTACGTAAGTTACATTATTTTTTTTCTTATCAGTAAGAACATCATTCTACACAGAGAAACTATAATAATAATTAATGAAAGATGCATTTTACGCAATATTTTCGTTGCAAAAACTTTTTAGTATATTTAGAATGAAAGTAACAGTAAAAACTGGGTTAAATTCTTGCTCAAAAGAGCACCAAACTATTGGATATATTATTCAGTTTGTCAATATCTACTATATTTCCAACCTTCTTCACATTCATGACATGATATTGTTGACAAAGAAGTATTAATATTTGAGTTGCAGTTGCAGGTATTTCCTTCGTCTGTTGCTTTTAGTAGATCCGACGTTTTCAAGACAGCCCTAATAAGGGCTGTTTCTTCCCAAACTCATCGTTTTACTCTTCCACTCTCCCAATTTCTCTATTAATTCTAAGTGAGGCTTGAACCAATGTCACTATGCGTAGATTCTTCACCGTCAATCATGCCAACCACTGAGTTATTGAGGGGACAGAAATGTATTATTTAACCTATATTCTAGCTACATTTATATGGGTAGAATTAATACACAGTAGCTTGTTCTATCCTACACAGGAGTTGGAGTATTATTGTTTCACTACGCAGTGTTGTCTAATCTGCTCCATGTGATAACCCTAATCATGGTGACGATGCACTCGCGGATTAATGGGAGCCAGACTTCTTTGACTTCTATATTTGTATTGCTGATGGCATTTGGTGTTGTAGCCATACATGCTTGCGGTTTTAGTTTTCATCTGGTTTGGTGAACTTTTTTTTGAGAATAGGTGGGTTGCCCCATCTTATTCTATAGTATTCTTTCCAAGCGTGCTGTGTTAAGATTGATTTCTTTGTCCCTGACGAACCATGTTCATGTGCTGTTTTATTCTTATATACATCGGTCTACTAATTTCCTATGTATAGACGTCCACAATAACTTGTATTTGTTGATTCACATCCTGTGATTTCTGTGATTTGGTCTTTGTTTGACCTGGTGGTGTTTGCTGTTTTTATTGCAGTCTTAATCTTATACTTATTACTTATTCTTTTACGGATAGGCTTCTAACGTATAGGGTTACTGTGGTGCATACAGTGTCAGATTTTATTCAACTGTTGGTTCAGTCGTAGTCTTGTATTGTTTTTTCCTGCTTTGGCTAATGCGTGTTTGGGGTATTCCATCTTCTTTCCTATCCCGTTCTTCCGAGCATATTTCTTTGGCCTTGTCATACAGACATCTGGCCACACCCACTTTGACGTTATGTGGGTGGCTGAAGTCGAAATGCAGGTATCTTTCCGTCTTCGTTGGCTTTCTGTAAACGCTGGTTTTCAGCGTTGCCTATGAAGTCATGCAGGAAGGGTATTTTTCTACACTATTTTATGTTGAAAAAGACACGTCCACGCATCTTAACCGCATCTTTGGCTTTATGTGGTAAGTATTTATTACTTTTTGCTCGAATTCTTTCATGTATAAATTGCTGAGTATGGGAGGTAGAGGCGTCTCCATTAATTACTATTCCAATTGTTTGTTCGTGGAAGTTCTCTCCAACTTGGAAGTGGGTGATATTTACACAAATAAATAGGAGGTTCTATAATGGTCCCTACGTTCAGTGTTGTTGTCTCATGTAACTTCTGTGGAGAATCTGCTCTTCACAATTGTTAGGGTTGGCTCTTGTGACGTTAAATCTAACCATTATCTATTCAGATTGTAGTTGAAGGTTTCTGATCTGGTTCACGAAAAGCTGTGTGATCTTGAGAGCAGATTGCGTATTCCCTGATATTGGCGTGATGGTCAGCTCCAAAAACTTCATCTGTTACCTCTTAGCGAAATTCTTACTCGAAATTTTAGCACCAATAGCAACGTTAACTGCACTTCTACCTCATGCATCCATTGTTTCGTCTCAAGTGACCTAAAAGCATTTTTTTCCTACATTTAACTAACTCTAAGTTTGATAGAAGAATGTGAAGAAATAAATATCGTATTAAGAAATTGAAACTAAGCAACCTCGAATTGAACAACATAATTTTTGGGGTAAATTAAAAAGAAATTAGGTAGATAGTTAATAGCTAGGGTGTGAACGATCCTACAATAAAACTTTGTTAGAGACTGTTTATAACAGTACATCAACGTCTTTCTGATGTGATAGGAATGCCGGTCCATATTAATCACACATAAAGCTAGTTACCAACAAATAAATCATGAGGTGTTAAAAAACGAATACTTATCTATGAGAAGAAGCCTCCAGCTGCGAACATAAACTTCATTCGCCTTGGCATATATATCAGGTATAAATTAAAATGATGCCTCACAATGTGAACGATAAAACATTTAAGCAAACAACGAACAACAGGCCACCATATATCAAGCGGTTGCATTGAAATTTTATGGGCTCCAACACGGAAACGCTTTTGTAAAATAATGATATAGAAGTAATCGATTACTGAATAACAAGGAAGACCCCCCCCTTCAACATTTAAATTATGAAAGAAGGTGCACAGCCCCAAAAATGCTGATATTTCTTGTTTGTCATGTGACAGCGGTAGAAGCACGTCACCCCTTGATAGACGTGAAATGATGGTGTCTTTCAGCTACAACAAAATGGCGCATTGTTTATCGCTTGTATCATTGATCCCCTGTGAAATAT
Organism: Oryctes borbonicus; assembly: GCA_902654985.2. NCBI lineage: Eukaryota > Metazoa > Arthropoda > Insecta > Coleoptera > Scarabaeidae > Oryctes > Oryctes borbonicus. Next base: position 5,274,686 of record LR736863.1, read on the forward strand.
TTTTCCGACAAAATATATGAACGTAAATAGAATATTTTATTGAATTGGAAAACGTGCATAATCAAATAACACGACGTACACAGATATTTGACATCCGCGTGCTAAAGCAAACATGCAAATCGCTTAATTGAAAACTATACAATGTACGAAATTACACTGTCCGTTCTGCAAAGTTAATTAAAGCAGTATAAAACCAATCTATGGAATTGAATTCACTAAATTGGAATAAATGTAAAATGTGCAGATAAAGCGATTGCTATGATTCAGAGCCGCTCACATGTAACTGTTTAATTAATTTATCACACTTATGTTCACGTAGAAAAAGTAACAAGGAATATTATTATTATAAATACGTTCTTCATTACGTACGAGAACTATAAATTTATAAGAAGCTTACAATTAGGTAATCCAACACTGCGAACTGCTAGTTTGGGTGATTAAGTGATTGTTCAATTATTCGTTGATGGCGTATCCAAAACCACTACTTTTTATTTCCAGAAACTGTTCTTAAAAGCTGCCATTTTTCATTGGATTTCCTAAATGTCAAAATAATACATTAATTAACTAGAACGAAATAGTTATTTATGTCACAAGAAACGTAAGTATGGTTTTGTAGTCGAAGATGTCGGATTCGAGATCGCAAAAGCACTTACGGCCCCGAGTGGCGCACAATATTTTTCCTTCTACATACCGGTTCAAAGTTTCGAAAAAAATTACCGTTTTATACACTTATTTTTCTTGAATCAAGATAATAATGATTAACTTACGTAGCTGGCAGTAGGAAAAAGACTTTTTTGTTCTATAATAATAGTTTTTTTATATGGATGTTACTTATTAATTTAGTTAAATATATTTCGGCAACAATACTTAATAATAACGTTTGAAAATTTCTCTATATCGACTGAACAGACTTTGTAATTCAAAATTCAAATATTACAGTGGATCAACTTTATTTCAAACATGGGGGCAAGGCAATCAGAAATATCAACCACATTCGAAAATATTCTATTTGAAACTTGAATTCTATTTTTATAGAATATTTGATGTACGTTCTGCTACCGAAGCAGACTACTAACCCCCATGTCTTTCGATGGAAAATGTCTGCAGTTCTCATTTTATTAATACCAACAACTTTACTAGTACAATTACTATTAATATATCTAATAACTATGTGTTAACTTAATATATCTCTCGCAGTCAAGAATTTTAGTGATAACCACATTACTTTTGTCTTCTATATCTTATATTGTCATATTTAGTAATTCCTCTCTTCTACAAGTGTTTCTTGTATGAACACTTCGAATTCTATTTTCATATTTCTCCGGATGATATCCGACAGATTTATTTTTTAGGTAGGGCACCAGTCTTGAATATCATTTTATGCTATTGTGGCTAATATTCAATGTAATTGCGTTTTAACATTCAGTAAATTGGTTGTAACGTTGGAGGTTTCACTTTCACGAGCTCGTATCCAAAGTAGGCCAGTAACACGTTTTCCGATGTTCTCTAAATTTTCTTTTCGATACATCACTTTCTGAAATAATAATAAGTTGGTTTATGTTATCTTATACTTTTTTTTTGAAAAATAGGTTGCAATGTTGCACTTTCTGGGGTTTCTAATACTTCAAGTGGCAAATGTTCTTCATCGCTTGAAAAATACATTTTGCACCTAGAATCAATAATAACTATTGTGTGTGGTCCAAAATACATAAACAATTTTTGGTGGCAAGGGTGATAACAACTAAAGCTATACATCAATGAACGCTATAATTTCGAGGTTAGTGCATTTGGAATATATTTTGTACTAGAAGAAGTAGTATGCACTTGGATCCGCCGATTAGATGATGAATGCAATTTGTAATCTGAATGAGATATCCGCGAAGCACAACTAATTTTATGTAACTCTTAAAGATATTCATATAAAGACCACGGTGAATAAATCTTCATACGACTCGTAACACAAATGTTTATCTTTTTAAGTTAAAATGCCACATATACCAAGCGTTACCTTTAGGTGATCATTTCCTTAGATGAAGAATGAATTTTCATAAAGTGAATATACTGTACTCGAAATTACACTGGAATATTCAATATTATCTTAGACTTGTATGCATAGTAAACAACACATAACCGGTGACCGAATGACCGGTTGATGATGAGGACCATTCGTGTCCTCGAAACGGCCGTCCCGGACTAATTATTATATTACTATATAATAAATTAAACTGTGTGTGGTGCGGAGGTTGCCGATACTTATGTGTTGTTTAACATACTACGCCACAGTCCTTGCTATCGTTATTGTATGCATAGTTTCATCGAAAATTATTATTTATCGGAAGTGTGAATAACGAGTTACTATCATCTTCGCTGGTAGAATCTATACCTAAATTTACAAACTGCTTTCACAGACAGTGTGCAGTAACAGCCTCGCAGATGTCCTATAAGAATGTAGACGAAAAAGCTACGACAACGACGCGGTTCTAACCCGGAAGCTCAGACAATATTGTCCTCCTTTCTTATATTATATATAAATATAAATATTCTGTAATAATTAAAATGACTGTAATCTACTAGTACTATAATCGCTATGGGTAACACTGTTCACCCAACTGCGCTCAGATACATTCACGCATGGCAACTACGATGCTTATCTAACGTTAAATGCAAGATTTCATCGGCTTATATACCGAACCTCCTCCTCCTTTTGGCGTCATCTTCTTATCCTTGGGTTCTTATTAAACAGGTATAACAATAATCTCGACAAAACGAGATAACACGTCTGCCTAACACATTCCTTGAATCCAAAAAAGTAATCTAACACGTAAAACTCGTCTGGAGAGATTCTATCTGGTATAGATAATGTCTTCCTAAATTAAATACGGGTATTTAACCCATTACGTTAGGGCAATGGCATTTGCTATTGATCATACACGGCCAATCCCATATAATACAATACAAGAACAAATCTGTAAATGAAGCCATTGACATGAATATTTTTTTGTGAACGTATATTTACTGTTTAAATAAAAATTGAGGCAGACTTTTTGAGAATAAGCTTGGTTAAAACATAATTTTACTTGTAAATATACAGTTAACTCCAAGACTTGACATTCTAGTATCCCATAAAATCGTTGTATGTTATTTAGAAAGAATCTCATTTATCAAACTTAGTATAGCAGTATGGGATAGAATACGCCTATCTTTAATTTTAAAATGTCAACCTGGAATACAGACAGATGATTCATTTTCGACCCTGATCATGAGGATCTCGCTTATTATTGGAGATAGAGTATGTTTAAATATCGCAAAGTTGCTAGTTATTGCGTTTGCTATGAACCCAAAAAGAAAATGGTCCTGTGACAAATGACTGGAGATTTCTTTAAAAAAAAGAAAAAAGCCCATTTTCTTCTTTCAGCTCTAACACCTTTATTTGGCCTTACAGAAAAGAATTAAAAGGACATTCTTGAGGTCACTTTCGTTCTTCTATCTAATGGTGTGCTTGACATTTTTACGTGACGTTTCGGTTCTTTCTGACCGTCATTAACTTTTCCCCGTCTTAAGTATGGAGAACCTTAAATCGAGACAAATTTAACCCCCTTCCGTGGGGAGCGGGACGAATCCAGCCATATTGGTCCGTTGCCCGTTGCGAAAGGATTAAACTAAGCAACCATTTATGTTAGTCACAGCCTGGTAATAATTTAAGACAACTGAAGTAGGGTATCTGGGAAAATTAGATGATGAATATTTTTTTAACAAAATCATTTGATCAAATTAATCAAAATTTTCCAATTATAGAATCTTTAATAGGAAACAGAGCATTATTGGAGATTACATAATCCCAAACAAAATGAGGCAAGGAGACCATATCATCGTTTTGGATTAAACGTGTGAAGGGGAATTTTGGGAAATTGTTTTAACGATAAACCACTTATGTATAAAAAACCATTAAACTAGATTGTACGGTTGTATAACTGGAGAGATCTCCTGACTTAAGCTCTCTAGATTATTTTCAGGGCGAGTTGTTAAAAGTAATATTTGCAAAGTTAATAATTAAGTCCCATAAAACATTAGGTAAACTCCAGAATGCTGATGTAATTCCTATAAGGACGATACAAAGGCATTATTATTGTTATTGTTATTTTCATTCATTGTTACAAATAAGGTCCAAAATTTACATAAGCACACCCTCAATTTGCCATTCGTGAAATAGCTCCCCGATTTCCATTAAAATTCCTGTTAACATAAACATTATACGGCTCGGTAAACGATCCACTTACGATCATGTTTCTATCAAGGTCTTTCGGGTATTTCGGTTTCTTATTGGGTGGTGAAGACCAGAATGAACCGAAACGTAAAAAATTCGACTACACTATTGAATACGCGATCGAAAGTGTGTTTGTGGGTACTTATTTTTTCTCTGCAAGGCCAAATAAAGGCGCTAGAGGTAAAAGAGGAAAACGAGAAATTTTCGTTTTTTTTTAAATCAGGTTCATAACAAAAGTAAAATTTAGCAAATTTGTCAAGTTTAAACTACACTCCATCTCCAGTAAGATTTGTTATCATTACAAACCGGTCACTTTAAGTCAAGAACGTAGAAATAATCCTCCACTCATCCTTTTTTGTGTGAAGCAGGCGGCGTATATATGTAGTTTGGTAGAAAAGTGGTTTCACCAGGTATTGTTGTTTTCTGTGCTTGTGGGATAGTCAGGCTGCTATTTTATACAAAATTAGGACTGATGAAGTAATTCGGAAAAGCTTCGGATAAAGCAAATGAATCATTAAAATATTTAAAACAAAAATTTTCTAAACTTAGTGACGCTAAAATTAAAGAAAGTATATTTAGTGATCCTCGGATAAGAAAACTACTGGAAGACATACCTAACCAAACGAAACTAAGCAAGACAGAACTGACTATGATACCATTTATATCACTTGTTGAAGGGTTCCTGGAGAACAAGAATCTGCAATATTATATAATAATACAAAAACTACAGAAGTATAAACACTTAGAATACTGAATGTCATTGGAGGCATCGACAGTTTAGTTTCTTTTTTAAGGGTAATACTACTTGGAATACTTCTAATCACAAACACTCTGAAACAGCTCCTTATTCCGGTTAGGGGGGAAATGAAATTTTTCGCCTAATGTAATTAGTAACAATTGTTATTAAAGCAGTATATCGTATACGAATTGTTATTGACACAGTTCATTAAGTGAATCATGAGGGTTGCTGGAAATATTCTTCAGCAGCAGCACAGGGTTCATACCGTCGAACCACCGTTTTAAGGAACCATTCCATTTTTTACATAAATCACGTTGGTAAAGTTTAACCAAGCAATTCAGATATATGTTACTAAAGTTTAGATTTCAAAATTACGCAGAAATTTTTTAATATCAGCTCTTGGAATGGAGACCGAAGAAAATTTAAAAAATACACACACACAGTAGGGGGAATTTTATTTAAGTCGCTTCAAAATAGAATGAAAGATTCCCTGGAAAATAAAACGGTCAACTGAATTTCTATGATCTACTAGAGATGGGTAAGGTAGGGCAGCGACTAGACAGAGTCGTGTTTTCTCGACTTTCGGGAAAACTAGTAGGCAACACGAGCCTTTTCTTATGAGACGAATAAACACGAGTCTGTCTAGTTGCTGTAAAAAAGTAATAACTTCCCCTACCTTTGGCCATCTCTACTTATTACTATTTACTATTACTAAGCGTGCATCTTCTATGTACTACACCACACATTACAACATTTAAACTAAGACTTCTATCACGAGTGTATTTGCCAATTTGTGCGGCATATCGTAAGTATCTCAACTAATTACAAGATCAACTAGTTAGCATAACGATAACATTAGCGCGAAATACATAACAAAACAGACGCACTACGACTTAATCTGCGATCAATAAGCGATGATCATCGCCGCGATCCTCTTGCGAAGATAAGAGCAACTTCATACGATCGTTGCGTGCACAGGATTACGATAGCGGTAGTTTATTTACCTCCCGATTAAGTGCATTCACACTTGTAATAGCCCGCGTAATTATAGACCATACTTCAACGTTTTGCTTAATTAAAAAAAGGAAAATAATCTTCAGCTGTTATCGTACATGCTTCCCGGCTGAAACAAAATACAAAAATGTGCGGGAATTACGACATGCATACTTACATATGTTTGCGTGTATAGGCGACGTGCACCGCTTTTTCATGTAAATCAGATTGTAGAAGTATGGGCACACAACCATGATACACTCTCATTTCCCTACATTTACAGATATGTAAGGTACATACGAAATATTGTTAACTTTAACGAGTAATGGTCGTCTTTTTCAAAAATTACTTTTAAACGAAAAAAATATATTTTGGCTGAGGTATTGGGACCTTATAACTAAACCATAAAGCGTATTTTTTAAAATACTGTAAACCAGTTAGTCTAGACTGTGTGAATAGAGGTTACACGTGTGCATCAATATGTTTGTTCCTAAAACTCCAAATAACCTGAATGGATGTACGTAACAATGCACTGAAAAACCCATTTAGTTGAGTCAAGCATTTTATAGTTGATCCAGCTGAATACAGGCAAACAAATGTTATTCAAACAGAATGTAGTTGAAGTTCCCCCAAGCAAACTTATTGGAATTGGCAGCTCGGATGGCATTATTTAAAAGTACTTTCTAGACGCCCCGCATTCATAATTTTCCATGTCATTACCTGTGTAGGTATGTAGGTTCGTTTTCTCTGTAGAAAATATTTTAATATCGGTTAGACGACAGTATTAATTGGTAACACTAAAAGAACTCAACTGTAAGATCACAGTTGAATCACTTATGTTTGACTACTTTAACTGAAAATACCGGCGCCTCCACCATTTCTGAGGTACATATGTTGGATTTTAAAATTATTTTATAGTCACCCAATATTCCATAAATACAAGACTTTTAAAATACTGTATTTGAGATACATAATGTTGCATAAAAGGTGAACAGGTTTATATTAAAACACAACAACAATTTTTCAAGAATTTGGTTCTTAGGTACTTAGTTCAATACATTACATTGCTGATAATTTTAATGATGTTTTACAAAAGTATTTTTACGTGTGATAACATCTCAACGGGGTAAGCTTGCTGCTTATCTATTGTGAGTGTAATGTTACTATTATTAGTAGTGAGAAACTATAAATTAAAACCAGTATTTTGCATGGTTTTTCTAAAAACATAAGAACATAACCTAGTCCTCACAAATCACCATACTTGTACAACTAGATATATATATATATATATATATATATATATATATATATATATATAAATCAATGCTACTCTCCTGCATCATGGAACAACCAACAACTAATGATCAAATACTAACTACGTACTAGGCATTGCATACAAACAGAAGCACTTTCTAAAGGCAACAATACTGCATAAATTTACATCAATTATGAATGAAACCTATACACACGATGTTTTTGCCGAGTCTGAAGTGCTTTTTTTTAGCTTTATTTTTAAAACGACGGCGGACGGTGGCCTGCTCATTAAAGTTTATAAACTGAAAATAATTTATTATCACGCACGGTGACTACTGTTTTTAATCAATTTTTAAGTCCATTTTTTTTAGTTTTATTTTGCATGCAGTTTTCCGCGCTGTACTCTCAGGAAGCCCTGCGAGAAATGATTTAATATTTACATGTTCTAGTAACCATGACGTTGCGTTTAATGCGGCTCTCGTGATCAAAGCAGTCTTACTTCCTTTTACCTGTCATATCCACCAGGCTAGAGTGCACTATATACTCAAAAGAGGAAGTATACATTTTTTAAACTTCTTTTTATATTATATACGTATATTATGACAATGAACATAGAAAGTTATCAACAGATGGGTAAGAAGAGCAATCATATCTTATAACACCTGCTTAATTTATTAATGAGATAGTGTCATTGTTTATTGTTAACATATCTCTTCGATGAGAGGTTTCACATGATAAATGAAGATTATTTTTGGTCATAGATAATATATGAGCACAAAATGATAGAGAAGAACACCAAATAGCAACTATTCCGTAAGATACTGAGAAAAACTTTCTTGTTATGAAATTTATAAGTAAGGACCACCACTTGGTTTCCCTGCGGTGGCGTCGGTGCAGTGACTTTGATCGAACAAAAAAGCCAGTAATTTATAAAAAGTTTAATAGAGTTTATGAACACCTAGATAAACGACTAACACTAAGCTTACATACCTATAAAAATACACGAATAGGCGTGGTTAAACACCTGCAGCATTGCGTATATTTTTACAGTTATTTCTTTGAGATTCGTCCATTACGGTGTAATCTATCTAGTTACACGCAGAAAATAAACGTTCGACACCTAGCGATATAATATTCGCACAGTCTAAGTAATCTTTGAGTTACCGAACAGATCTGTCAGAGCGCCATGGTAAAATCTGTCATAATCGAGTAAAATTTAGATTTCTTCGTAATATAGTGTTAAACTTCTCTAACTCCTTTTTTTTATTACCCGCTACTGGAACGTAATTCTAGATAACTTTTAAAACTGCTGTGACTTGGTGATTTTGGAATTGCATTTAACTTTGCTTTGTTGTGCTACTTGTTTAGTATCAGCTTGCAAAATCTTAAAATAACTCTATTTTTACAAAATGCTGACAGTAATAAAATGCAGCCTCTAAGCATGTGCCTCATCGTGTAAAAATTGCCTGTGGGAATTCTGGTATATCAGGACACTACGAATGAAATAACTGAATACGTTTCGGAGGTTTAGAAAATCTGCTTTCGTCTATGCTATCAATTTATTCACATCAGGATAACACTTTCGTATAGCATCTATTGCGAGGTTCGCGCGAAGCATAACTAAGCCAGCATCAATAACAATAATTAACATGTGCTCTAACAATACGTCTTTGGTTTTATTTTTTTTCTATCGATACACTACCCGCATTTCACATTATAGTTAAATCAAACAGAAATTCATTATAAGGTCTTTCCACAATTTTTTTAATTTGTGCGTATATCTACTAGTTGAAAGCGTTTTTAAGAGCTTCCGACAAATTCAATGCATTCGATACAAATGACGCGTACGCGCATTTATAAATAAATAAACAACATCACACAACAGTAGCTTATGTACTAAATACTTACAGCCCGGAGAGCGGCGGCTAGAGGTCCCAATGTCTCCAACCTCTCCCTCATACACCTACGCCTATGATAGGGAACCCAGAACATTACTTATAAAGAAATTAATATTCTTAAATCCTTTGTAATCTTAAGTTAATACAACATAAGTACCGCCAAATTTCGGCTATTACATGTGCCCTGTTTTTTTGTGTAGTGTTCGCATTTGTACATTCTATAACGTGGTGCATTTTACACTATCCAATGGCGAATTTATTTTTGGCTCCAATTTGGCCAAATATGTGTAAATTACAATGAAGGTGAATTTCGTATTATTTACTACAAGCGTAACATTTAATCTAGCATCAAAATTTGATATCCTTCCCATTATGCAAAAAATCATTTGAATAGGTAGTGGGTATGTTTGTTCTTCAAAAATTGATGTTAAGGAAACCTTGTTACTGCTGATAGTCACATCATTATTATTGTGACAAAAACAAGACAATAATCAATAAGGTCTGGATTATAGAACACGAAGCAAACTACAAGATCGTAAATTTATTACATAGAATTGTCTATATTAGATAAAGAAAGTTGTAGAAATTATTAGGGACTGTCAAAGTACTACAAGAAACCTAATATGTTATAAAACTTGCATTTCACTGCCACTTCAAAAATTGCTTGAAGAAATACGCATGCAACAATTATTTTTTTAAAGTTACACATAGCGAAATTATATGTGTAATAAAAAAAAGAAACCTGTATAAGTGTAGTGCTACTCTACATTATCCTATACCCTTGCTCCCTGACATCCTCCAAAGATTGTGGTATTTGTTTCGGATTACTTCAGTCAAAGGAGCGAACAAAAAATCATCCGCCAAAATCTATTTTTTAATCAATTACAGATATAAAAAGAGACAGCAGGACGAGGCGGAAAATTTATTTCCCGTCTCGGGAAATGCGCGAAAGGACCTGTCGAAAGATCGAACCGAATCCACGGTGAAGATGGAAAGGAAAAAATAAAACTCGACCCGTTATCTTCTACTTTTGATTTTTCGAATATTCGCACGCCCGGTTTGTTCCGATGATTGCGATGGAAGTAAGGGAGTTGAAAAATACGAGATGCCAAAGATTTTTTCGGCGTTCGTATTGTAAATGGCAAAACATTTTTTTCGCAATACGCAAACGCTAATAACGACGGGAAAATTACGATTGTTAGGTATTTGAAAACGAATAGGGAATGTACGTTATTAAATGTTTTTAAAGGAAAGTTATCTACTTTTCTTCTTATAAATTGTGTTGTACGAAAATTTTAATATCTTGTTCAAAGCTAGAATATTGAATTAACATGACAGATGGATCCTTTATAATAAATAAGGAAATTCGGTAGGTGATTTTCATTAAATGGAAGGTATTACACAAAAAATCAAATTGCTATTGTTGTGGATAATCTATAGTGCTTGTGACATCCATCCGATGTAATCTATTAAGTTTGTGTGGCGCGGAGTGTGCCGATGCCTTTGTTTTCTTGCCAATGAATGAACTCTACCAATTAGACAAGGAAAAAAAGGTAGAAAAGCCTAATTTTCATATGTTTCAACCAGATGAAGAGTGCAAAAGTGTTGGTAATAGAAATGAAGAAAATTACATAAAATAGTTCTTTCTAACTTTTGCCTTTCTAATTGGTGGAGTTTGTTGACTGGCATTACAATTTAGTAGTTTGTATTTTGTAAATGGGAGTATTTTACATTTAATCTACTTGCCTCTCTGACTAGTTGTACACGACGAGTTGTTTTCGGGGCCAGTTGTCTTCGCAGCGACTTATCCGCAACTGGTCGACCCATTCAAGTATAGAGTGTATTTTGAAGGAAAAGAAGGATGATATAATGTTATATTCTACCTCAACGATGACATATGGTTCCCTCTAAGTACATTCCTTCCTTTTTGCATTGTTTATGAATGGCTATGTTCATTCGTAATCCGTGATATGGTTGTTCAAAAAAGGTCCCGATTAACACTTTAACTTAGATTGTATCCTCAGAAGGTAACAGCGAGTTTTACATAATAATCTCTTTTATCGATAGTAACGATGTTAAAGCAATGAAAAGGTGAAAGGCAATTTAAAAGCAATTTTATTAAACTACGTGCGACCAAGCAAATATGTATGAGTAGGTTATTACCAACCTAACGAAAATTACTATAAATGATGCGACAATATAAGAACTGTTATTACTACCACGTTAGTTTCCGTAATTTGTATAACCTTAGCAGGGTGGGTATCATCAGTAGAACCGCTCTGTAATGTATATAATGAAGAATAAAACTCATATTACATATGTATATACGTACTTACATGACGTGAGTTCTATACATTAAACGAACTTTGCTGCAATGTTAGAAGTTGTAATTTTATGTATATTTGAATTCAGACAGCAAATTAATTCAAGTTCCGTGTCCATATTTTTCCAGCGACATCGACTTTAAATTGAGATCTTCATTCTGGGGTAAAATGGGGGAATGTCACAATAATTAATTTTCCTTGCCGGAGACCTACTTTTTGTTAGTACACTAAAAACTGTGAAGCAGAGAGATATTTTAGAAAGGGCTGCAAAAATATTCTGCAAATAAGCATTAAAAAAATGTGTAGAAACAATAACCAAAATAATGCTGCTAATGCAGCTGCTCATGATCACTCACAGCAAAAGCAATGAGAGGAGAGAAAGCGCTAACCGAGGGATATGTTAGGTTGAAACATATGTGTAGTTATTAAGGCCTCTCAATATTTAATTATTATGTAAATAAATTCATTGTCTCTGACAATGGTGTTGTTTTGTTCTGTAAATTTAACAAATATTTACAAATGTAATAAAATCACCAACTATTAAATTTAATATTAGAAACGAAACGAGTTTTCCCAAGCTCTTCTATTGGATAGCCCGAAATGGGACGGTCGCTAGACGCAGAATCAGCGAAAATCACCGCAGAGAAAGAAAGTATAAGACAAATACGGATGTCTTCGTAGCAGTACATACAACTTCGTTGGGGAACGGATCTTACGAAATATAACGGTTACCATCAGCCGCTACTACGGCTACGCGCAATGCAACATTTATGCACCGCACGATTTGTGGTTGTAGTCTTTGACACTTTTATAGGGGACAATAGCACGGAGTAATAGATACTAGAGATGATTCTTGGCTATATCTGCTACGGTCACACCGACGCATTCAGGCTTCCAGAATTAGGGTTTGGTGGTGAACCTAATGATAAATGAAACGTTGCGAATGCAACGCGCATATAAATGTTGCCATACATGTAAATATGTAGATGCATATGTATGAAAGAAACCGCGTGCTTTTTTAGTATTTATATCTATTTATAAAAGTGTACTTAATTTCGAGAGCATCTGAGCAAATAAGCAAGTATCTTATACATCTAAACACAAGAAAATTGTTCTCCCTTCTTCCTCCATACATTACAAAAGCAATTGTTAATATCAACAGATAAATTTAGTTTAAGTTGTAACAAAGGAAATCATTGGTCGCAGTTGTCAAATTCTTACACCAATTTCGTACTACCCTATGCGAACGCAGCCTTACAACTTACTTTTGCAATTTCATTCCTTAATTTCTATAGTGGTAAAAGTTGTATAAAATAATTTTTTAATTAAAGTATCGACTGAAAATAGATTTATGCGATAGCAGTATAATTTGAATTTTAAAAGAGAAAGAAAACATCGTTGACACTTACAATGATGTCTAATCGTAAATTGAATTATTATTGAATTTGTTTCCAATTTTGTTTAAAATGAATATCCAATACATCTGGAAATGTAGTACAACAATACTCATAGTTTTACCTTACATTTTTTAAACAATATCATATCTATCTATAAACAAAATATATTGTTTAGCATAAAACTTCTATACCATGGATCAATTGGAAATGTAAATGTTCGACATATGTTTCTATTGAAGACTGCTACCAAATTCGTCTCGTTCTGCGTTTTAATTAGGCTTTTTTTCCAGCTTTACAATAGAAACTAAAGTTAAGTTTCAATACTGTGTAAACATAAGCACTTCACGAAAAACAATCCAGAAGTAATTTAGTCAATTTCAATTTAAACACTATACTTTTCCGCCCTTAATCGTAAACTGTTTACTTTCGGTAAAGACTGTAATGGCCCTTTCGTACAATTCCTCCCCCAGTCCTTCCGTGTCTTCGTATTTGTGTTTAGTTTTCTCCTGATCGTCTTATTTCACGGTTCGCAAATTTATATGGCCTCGGCTCCTTGGGCGTAATTCGCCATCTACAACTCGACACATCAACATGATTTTTTACTGTTCCGTGTTCTATCCTCGATGTAATTGCAGTATTTCAGTTTGTTAGTTGCCTTCTCTGCCGACATAAAAAAGAAGAAGTTACTTTTTTTATACCAGGTTTCCGACTGTCTTCCTCTTTATTGAAGGAAGTTACTTAGTGTTTCTTTAACAGATGTTCTCCTAACGTACAGATAAATAACATTGAAAGAAAAAAAATTGAGCATATAATTTGTGTAATTGTAACGGGTACAAATAAATTATTACTAATAGCAAATATAGAAAGTCGAAAATATCTCAGTTAAATAATGTTGCGTGTGAAGTAGATATAAAAAATTGCATTTATTATTGGGTGAATCACTTGTTTTAGCTACTACCACTTTGAATAATGTCAACTATTGTAAAAATAGTGCAATAACTAATTACTACTATACAAAAAGGGACCCGAGGCGAAAGCGAGAAAAAAAATGATTTCCAGTCGAGAAGAAGTACTGCTGTACGCGGTAGGTCCATGAAGGATGGATATTTGGTAAGGTAATAACAAAAAAATAAATAAAATAGTCACTCAATTGTTCAGATTCTGAGCTTTCACAATTAGTTTATTGCTTTATCGGAAAATACCGTGAATACCGGAAATACCGAAAAGTGAGTGCCAATTGTCAATTACGACGTGATATTTTAAAAATGTAATGAAAGGTTTCGCTTGAAATCAACTTAAATATTAAATTGAATCACAGATTTTAGATAAAATAGAGAAAGAATATCCTTCTTTTGATGACAAAATCAGCAGAAATAAATTTCTTTTCCGTAGATTGAAGAGAAAATTGATAGAAGTAACATTTTTGTCTTGGCAGAATCGCTGAAAATCTCACCACAATGTTAAAATTTGGCGAGATATAAATACATTCATATATGTAATGTGATTTTGTTTTCTTTTTTAAGCAAACTCGATTTGGTAATAAACTAGCTGTTATCCGCGAAAGCACTCTCTGCGACCTTCTATTTGTTGGAATCTCGAAGAAAGCCTAAAACAATAAGAATCATCTCGTCGTCACTGTACGTTGTCGCCAATATTCACTTCAACGGCGGCCTTCGCCGTTCGCGTGTTTGCATATTTTATGGGTGATGATAGTAGTGGCGCATGGGTTGAGTAAACGCCGGGTCAACATGTCGTTGTTATCGGCACACGTGGAATTCGTAGCAGCCGGAGCAAGTTTAGGGGCCCGTTTACGATCGAGAGTGTATCGACGGATCGATTTCGCGTAAACTGCTCGTTTGATGGCCAACTTCACTCGCTCGCGCGCACCAATTTTATATTTAATTTGCATTTACGACGTACAGCGCTCGCGAGGCGCTCCGTCTCTAATTTATTAAGTTATATAAACGCTCCCCGTCTATGTCGCATTGCAGGAATGCATTTGGCACTTCATGCTGAAACATTAGAACCAGCAGCCACACTGTCTGGCGATGCACTCAGCGACTCACTCGGGCTCGCTCGCTTCGAGCGTGTAGTATTGCTCTGACGAAGTAATAAAATAATCCGTTTATGACCGCTTCGAAATACGGCTTATACGGAGAACCAGATCTGCATTTGCTTTTAAAAAAAGTTACGCTCAACTGTACAGTGCACATCAATGCTTTCCAAGGTCTACAGTTCAAAATCATCGAATTATTACGTCTATGAATAGCCAACCAAGCCGTACACCTAATACACGATGTAGAGCAATCTGTTTTTTATTTCTTGTATAATAATTATAATTTATTATCATGGCTACATTTAAGATGGACATTCAATAGTTTAGCTTTAAATGTAAAGATATATGTTTAAGAAAAAGCAGAATTAACTACTACCTCTGTTCAGAAATGTGTCCGATTTCACTTTTTCCTAAAATTATTGTTGTGTCAAGAATATTCTTTTAAAAAACAATTCAAATTGTTAGAATTTAAAATACCGGCTTGAAGAAACTATCAAGCTGAGAACGAAAATTTAACCAATCCAACAAGAAGAAAGCCCAATGTGACTAATCACATTCGAGAAGGCACTTACCAATATCTCTTACAAGTAAGCAACATGAGTTTTAAAATGGCGGTAAAATTAAAAATGCTGCATTCCGATTTCTGAAGAAACTGGCAGCAGAATATAGCATCACAGCATCGTGGACAAAAATCGTTACGAAATCAAGAATATGCCAAAGTAGCGCCACTTAAAGTAGAGTTGGACGGAAACCAAAAGTCATAGACTTAGAAGCGAGCAAACGCGTACCCCTGAATCAACGTATAGGAACATTCGATCTCTTGGCTACACTCTTAATGCTGCGACTGCTACACAGCATAAACATATTAAATCACGTTTAATGAAAACTCATTCAAACGCATTAAAACCTTTTCTCACGGATGGAAACAAAATCAAACATCTTAAGTGCTTAGTTATTTTCAGTTTGGGGACGCACTCCCTCATTTTACTCGATTTAATACAAAAGAAGAACTAAATGGATTATAGAAATAATGGTCCCAACAAAGCAGTACGAAACAGAAAAAATAAGAACTAAAGGCATCGCGGTTACATCCAGAATCTGCACAGCTTTGTACATTTTTTGGTGCCTGTCCATTTTCAAGTGCACTGATGTTTCAAAAAGAATGCAGCTATAAATTAATTCATGTTATTAGTTTTATAATACATATGTCTTTCTCAATTTTAGCATCTTACAACAATAATATACGTTTTCAACATTGTTGTCTCTCAAAATTGCATAAATATCTACTTAATTAACTTTCGCACAAAGTTCGAAAATTAATAACATAATTATCTTTTATTATATCGGTACCATGAAAATAAATTTTCGCTTCTGGTTCTTTGTTTTGATCTAACTGATTCTAAACAATGAAATTTTAATAAAACATCTAACAACCTTTCCTGCTGCAATATTAACTTAGGAATATTGAATTAGGAAAAGGTTTATAAAATTAACATTAACAAAAAAAGGGAGCGATTAAATAAAATATCACACTTAAGTACTTGATGTACTTGAATATATTGTAAAGACCATCTATCTCTGTTTTTATTTTAGATGTAACCACGGACATAGTGCAATATCGAAAAAATAATTCTAACTTTTCATTTTTCTTTTAAATTTCTTTTAACCAACCCTAAAAATTTAACTGTATCGCTTTTGGTAACCAGATTGTCGTAGCGTATGTGACGAGCATCGCGATTGAAGGTGGACGATTTGAATTGAAAGTAGTTTTATTAATGTTTAATTAAAAAGTTAATATTGCATCAATCAGCTATCTCATTCCAAGCACTCAAATGGAAGACCCTAAATGTCTCTCTTCAACTCATTTTTTTTTTGAATATCCCATATACCCATCCAGCAATATTTTTTGAGATAATTAATATCATTTACATGGCTTAAGAAAAGTGAATAAATATTAGAAAATGTTGATAAATTACAAGAATTTTCATTACTATTTGCATACAGGAAGAAGGTTGTTACTCTTTATTCTTAACGTATATCTTTAGACAAACAAACGTTTATAGTATTTCATCACACATCGACAAACGAAAAACTTATTTATACAATTTCATATTTAATTCACTAAAGAGCACATTCTAAACGTATTTGAATATACTTTCTTTGGGGAAAAAAGTCAGTTACCACAGACCTTTACATTGTTAATTAGTTTCGTTTTGATAAGTGGCCCATTTGGATCTTTTTAGAAGGCCTCATGATCTCTTCTTCCCCCTTTCAAACAGTGTGCATTCATTTCCTTGCATTACTATATGAAGCACCGATTTCGTAATGGGCACCGTTGGAAATAAGGAGACGAAAACCATAACTATGGCAACAAGTACCAACATATATCAGTAGTATTGCTTAAAAATGATTGCACGCATTCTTTTGATAATTATATATTTACACAGTGAAAACGTACAGTGCAAGAACTATAAAGATAGGCTAAAATGATAGTGCTTAACGTATTAAATTTGCCCGAAGTAAAAAGGCGTTAAAGAACCTCTATACAAATATTATGTGCTATGCTTCTGCACAATCTGTATAACTATTTATTTCATGAAATTATACCCCAATGGAGTTCATTCCAAACACTCGAAAGGATTATCCCGCCATATATTGGAGTTTCCAAAAAATATCATTAAAACAACAAAATTAGAGAAGGATTTATGTTACGACCTAGCTCTGACAAACAGCATCCAAGTATGTCCATGTATCTTCCCCAAAGTGCTCTATTAGTTACATTGTCTTTGATATTAGCAGGCAGTTTAATCGCTGCTGTAGTAAAACGGTTAGCATACTTATATTCCGATCTAAGAGAGGCGGGTTCAAATCTAGGCCGGAACGCTTAACCTTTATTTATGAGTACAAATCGGTATACCATCTCAGACAAGTAAGTAAAACTATATGACCCGTGTCAATACAATTTTTGATGCAGGAGGTTAAAGCACTTCCGGATTCTTCAAAACTCTATAGTAGAGTCGGCTGGTGATAAAAGTAATCAATGAATAGAAGTACCCAACAATAACAGGCATATGCATCCTAAAAAAATTATAAACTAAAATCAGCAATAATTCAAATTTGTTTCCTCATTGCCTATGAGTATGAAAATCTTAGCATTTTCCTGTTCACAGATAACTAAAACATAATAAGTAAGTTACTAACTAGTTGTCGAAACTATATGCAATTTTCTTCACATTGACAAATAACCATAGTAAGTACTTACTTCCTCCACAGTTCTATATGCTAGAAAGCATTTATCAATTCTATTACCTATTCGAAAGCACTTTAGAAAGTACCATGTTCCTCTTAAATTTCAAGAGATAAAATACCTACTACGTCTATTTCCCAACTTTGCACATAAAATTTCAACACAAAGTAGTCAATTCCAGACTAAATTGTAATAAAATGCTTTATTTCTAATATTGACGTGCGCACAAATCTTCCGAGAGGAACGTAACACCTCTAAAAGTAAATTTCCAGGGATAAAGCAATTCAGAAACTATGAAGTTTAAATCTCGTGTCAGTTACATTCCAGCGAATCTATAAAATCTGCATGGAGCGATGTTGAATGTAAGTTTTACGCGTGAAGATTACCATCCAAGATTTTACTGTTCAGAATACAGTTAGGAAATCGCTATTTATATTGCTGTGCCGAACCATCTTATTTTTGGTTGCTTCATTTCCAGACATAAACATGCAGAAACACTACCGTTAGCGTTATATTTATGGACGAAAGTAAACGAGAAACAATACAATGTGTAGCTCCACATATTGTTATATAAAAATTCTTGTAATGATTCGTTAATATTGTTCATGGTATCGATACTTCACAATTGTAGCACGAACTGAAAAACCTTGCGCAGTTAAAAACTCGTCTAGTGATATTCTGCCACCAACCAGCAGCTAGAGGTGCTTATATTTAAACAGTATAACACATCACATATATTCTATACCAAAACCTGCTTTCAGTTCACATTTAAAAGTAGTTCAAAAATTGTACCAGTGTATACGCTTCTACCATAAAACAACAAGTTAAGAAATCGTAGTTTTGACACAATTGAGCAAATATAAATAAATTTTCAGCTTGACAAAATTTAATATACCCACGTATTTATTCAATTAATCTCACGAGACAAATCTAAATATAATTCCAGTGCATCTCAATAAAATTAAATTGGCGTACTTCATGATCCCCTAATTATATGTTCATAGGGTTATCTTTTACAGAACGCATTTTTTTAATTTTTAATTTTTTTAAATGGATCTCACAGTACTTTGTTTTAATTGACGCCAACGCAGGACGCTTACGGAGAAAGTATTCCGCTATCTCGACTTCGACTTCTACTGCATAACAAGTCTCCGGTTAACCTTGGGAAGTTGCTTTCTTAGCCATCAATGTCCAATCAGACTCCCAACAATCATATGAAGGTATCTACTAGATCGTCTCATGTACTTTAACTGTCCCCTTATTTAGAAGAAGTCAAAGTGACTTCCTTTTCAAGAAGTTTTAATGGGCGATATATTCTGATCCTTTCCTAAGCCCAGGCACAGGCGGTCATTTGGAGGCCGTAACCATTACATGGTCATACACAAACTCCTCCTACCCATCCAGTTCACTTCTCGATTGCCAGTATTTTCATTGTAACCCATTAGGCACATTACGTTAATGTTGACAGTAAACAAGTTGATGCTTCTGCCTGTAATCCTGAAGCTAGTTAAGTAGAGCACAGATTTCCACCTAAAAATCCTCTTTAACTGTTATGCTTCTATTGGGTAAAGCTAGTACAGCACCATTGTTGGTTTTTATCAACAAGGGGCATATTTATGTCCTGATAGTTTTGTCCTTAATACTGGCGGTGTGTTGATGTACCACGGATTTGTAGTGTTTGTTAACGACAAAGGTAAGAGTAAGTAATTTGGGTTGCGTATGCATGCGGATAACCGTCCCGGATCCACCAACTTTTGCTTGGCATTGATTTCATTGATAAATTATCATTTTTCATCCTGTGTAGTATCTTGAGTATACCCGCTGGACTTTTTACTCGATCCCTAATGAGTTTTGAATAGACCGAATGCTATATATTTAGTATTAAACTAAGTACACACTTGTTAAAGGTATGATCAGTTCCAGTCTCTAACTTGACATGTAAAGCTCGGAATAAATTCGTGCCGAACCTTCTGTTTTATTTTCAGTGCTTAACATATACTAAAAATGTTAATTGAACAAGTTCTTCTATCTGAATAGAATTTTCTTTAACGACGACAACATCAATAAACCGCCGTAAATTCTCTCATCTACGCTACTGCACTCATTCAGAAACGACAGCACCAATATGTTCGACTACACCATTGCATTCCTTCATATATAAAAATTGAAAATATGTACCCAATACATGCAGATTGAAAACTCGAATTTAAGCGCGTTTCATAGCATGCATGCAAATTGCACAGTCGAACATTATTTATAATCTCATATTTCTGCAGTATTCTATGTATACTAGTCGGGATCAGCGTAGGATTCAATTGCAGCGCTTGTGATCCTTCCCAGTTATTTCCAGCGATTTAACCCGGCTGTATTACCAGTTCAAGTACTTGCGAAAATTATCTCTTGAAAGTAAATAATTACCTTTAAATTGTCTAGGATTTGCGAGTATATTCTCGGATTCCACATTGCAAATAACCCCTCATTCGCAGCCGACTTCATACGATAAGTGTATCAGATTATAATTACTTCAATAGAAAATTAAAATAAAATATATAGACTAGCTGGATATTTCAGATATATCACGGATAATGAGATGAATTATGTCTATTTTAATTGCTGGATTAGGAGGATGTTTAATTAACATGAAAGGTAATTTTAGTTCATTCAAAATTCATTTCAAAAGCTGGATTATCTCTAAAAGGCCATAAATACTACCTTTCCCAGATATTTTTTATTTGGTAAAAAAAATAACCATAATGCCTAATCAATCAACAACGAAAATCTCCGTTATGGCAAATGTATTTATTTATGGAATTAGTCGAAATTATCTTCGTTTATGGTGTCTGAGGATCTTGTTATACAGGACGTCCCAACCATCTAAAACGGTAAAATTGCGCCAGTTGTTTACTACCAAATATTATTTGAAAATATAATAAACGTCATAGAGTACCGTCCAAAAATATGTTCGTCTATACAGAGTGATCGATAGACAGCCTTTTTGTTATTTTAAATTAGGGTTTTAGTTTTGTCTATCTCCAAATAACTAATATAATTTGAGTTTCATACGTCTGTTTCTAATAGACTGTTGTTTACAACTTTGTACTCAATTCACTAAATGTTTATATACAGGGTGTTTACGGTCTTGTGATTTTATTTTCAAGGGGTGGTTAAACATCTTAGAATGAGGTCATTAACGTAAAAATATGTTAACAAAAGTTGCATAATAAGAGAGATATTAATGTTAAATTTTTTTTGTATTTTTATTTATTTTTTATTTTTAAGTGGTGATTAAGCATATTAAATTAAACAATTTTTTTATGTTCTTTATGGAATACACTTTACACTGGTTGTTCAAAGTTATCGCCGTGTTGTTGAACGCAATCCCGCACGACGTATCTATGAATTGATATAATTTACTAGGCCATGACCTTGCCCTGGAATTGTCACCGCAACTGCCTCAACGCGGTTACGAAGATCATCTAAACCAATCAATCAAAAGTAGAAATCAAGGGGGTTAAGGTCGGATGACCGAGGAGGCCATGGAACAGGACCACCTCGACCAATCCACTTGTTTTCAAACACATTATCTAAATGTTAGCGAACTAAACGATTAAAATGCGGCCGTGCGCCATCGTGAAGAAACCACATTTCTTGACGTACATTCAAAGGAACTTTTTCCAACAGTTCCATCAACTGATTTTGCAAAAACTAGAGATAATTATATCCACTCAATCGATTTGGCCACACAAAAGGGCCAATATGTTGTTCCCTTGACCAGTCCGGCCCAAACATTTATCGAAAACCTGTGCTGAAAATGATTACGACGAACAGCATGTGGATTTTCGACAGCCCAGATATAAGTATTACGACAATTATTTATGCCGTCACGTGTAAACGTTGCTTCATCAGTCGCCAATACAATGGAAGAAAAGACAATTCGATTTGATATACTTGCTTGGAGAGGTATTTTTCGAATACTCCTAGAAGGATCTTCTTCGACAAGATTTAAGACTTCTTCTTCGGCATCCAAAATTCGTTAGTGTCGGCCAGGTCCATCATCCCGACCTTGACGTGTTTGCAGTACACCAGTTTCTCATTAACGGATTACTAGAGCGGTGAACTTCGTACAATCGACTTGCAGCAATAGAATTCTTGCGTATTTCTCCATAAATTAACATGTCAACGTAATCGCTATTGGTGCCATGGACCATTTTCACTTTCCTTACTAGGATTTATTCGGAAAAATTTACATCAAACCAGCAGTACAGTGACAACTGATGACACAGCTTGACAGATAGGAAAAGTTACAGACATTAGCCTACTTATAAACCTTTTTAAGGTGTTTAATCCACCATTAAACATAAAAAAATTATAAATAAAAAAATTAACAGTAATTCCTTTCTCATTATGCAACTTTTATTAAAATATTTTTACGTTATTGACGTTATTTTAATATGTTTAATCGCCCATTGAAAATAGAATCACAAAACCGTAAACACCTTACTTGTACTTCCTTCAAAATATTCGGAATGCAAATATATTTCAGCGTCATCTTTCCGAAATTAAATTACATACATACTTGGCTCTATCTAGAGATGGTATTAAAATGCCTTCAAAACATACAAAGTGTTGAGTATTGAATACCAGATTCAAACACCAGAAACATCTTTTCTAACGGCACGATAAATTTTTCTGTATATGATACCGTATAATCTGTATTATGATGCATGTACCTAATATTTACGATAAGAGAATATTTACGATCATACGTGAGTCCTGCATTTGGATATTACATCCAACTGATTTTTGGTGTACTATTGTTTGGCTACCAGGACAATAGTAAACGAAAGCGCTAATGTTGTGAAACTATTGATTCAAAACTTTAAACTCAAGTAGCAATTTTGCAATCAAAAGCAATCACATTAAAATGATATCTGGTGTTAATATAGTTTGGTTACCATAACAACAGTAAGTAACTATTAACTCAAAATTTCAAACGAGACAGTTATTTGGCCTCGAAGACACTCCAGTGGAGTCCTCTCTATAACCATAAATAAAGACCAAATAAGTGTCTAAACCTCAGAATCTCCGAATTTTATTTCAGCCACCCGGATAAAAATAGGAAAATGACAGAATGTAGACATTTAGAGAAGATTTCAAAATTAGCTGTACTACTAAAGTAGAAATAATATCACAAGAGAGTAAATTCAAATGGTTAGAAAATATCATAAGCATGGAAGAATGAGAGAATAAGATAATACTAAACCAAGTATAGAAAACACAACAAAATAAAAATTGCATATGAGTTAAATTCTAATGGTAAACAAAAGGTAATTGAAGAATATACACAAATAAAATATAAAGGAAACGAATGAAAGTTAATTACGTATTTGAGAAGACTCTAGAAAGAAAATAGATTTCAACTTTCCATTAAATCAAGATTCAAGAGTTACAAACTTATAACTAAATAAACAGTAATTAATTATATCATTCAACTCATTTCAATCAAAACCGCTAACATAGCAATATATTTATACGTATCAACACGTCAAAAAAATGTTTGTAAAAGAGTATTTACTTTACTTTCAATTTGCGACAGAAAATTTCATGATTCATATCAGATTGTTTGATATCCAAACTTAATGTTATTTCAAAGGATCGTAATGGAATTGTATATATTACAAAGGACACAAACAGCGATATGGTTTACCGTTCGAGTCTTCGATAAGTTCTGCTATCTCAAATAATCAATAACCTAGATGCGATGTTTTGAGTCACTGGAGGCGAAATTAACGTGCATACGTATATGGAAATCGATAAGCGTGGCAGTACGAAATAACAACCTAAATGAAAAAGTGTAAAATATCCAAATATGATAACACATTCACGCTACAAGATGATCGTATAAAAATGAAAGTTCATAACCACAGGATATGGAAATAACAGAATCCATATCTTTAAAGAGAGGCATACCTACGCACTTCTAAATGTACTTAAAAGAGACGGGCGGCGAGATGAATTGCTCTTAAAGCGCGCCTGGCTGAAAGAACGAGAGAGACAGTAAACATACATGGCGCCAGAAGTAGTACGCAAAAAACTACCTAGGCAAAAACATGTACGTCTAAGTGAGATAGATAGGCGCGGATTGCGCGACGGAGCGAGAGAGAAACTAAGACGGAATAGAATGAGAAAGAGAAGTAGCAAGTACGGAGATGAAATGGGCCTAATCCTGAGTATAAAAGCTCCCCCGAGTCTCGAGCGTCGACTGTTTTTCACCAGGCTGCAGGAATTCGGGATGAAATTCCTGCAGTGCCAAGATTTTATACGAGAGTTACCAATGACACGCCGGATTTTCCCCGTAAATGGCAGGGATATTATTTTGACATCGTTAAAACATTTTATTTTATTGTTGTTGTCATCTTCCTAGTCGTCGTTGTCCGTCGCTTCTACTGCTTCACCGGTATTGCTCTGAGTGTTATTAAATTTACGTTTCTCCGAGCGAAGAAGAGGCACGAGGTAGAAACGATAATCCCTATAGCATTCAATGCGCAGTAAATTGTAACTACGTTTCTCTATGATTACGTTCCTAACAAAATCAACACTTCTGATTTTCAATTAACATGAGGCAATATTGTTTGAATAATTATTTGATCGATTAAAATAAACTAGGTTACTAGCTTTTGAAATAAAACTTTTCTGGTATTGAAAATACAATTTGTATTTTTATATTCAACATGTGTCGAACTGTTTAAACTAATTACAAAAGTTGAATAAATACTGAAACCGCATCGTTGTGGTTTCAGTATCTGTTGCTGGTAATACTATTAGCTAGTCTTTATGCATGTACACTGCTTTTATTAATTCAACTGTTTTATTTATATACGTACCCTTTTTAACACTCCTCTGTTTTTGTTTACATATTTAGTATTTATTTGTTTTGAAATGTTTTGTTTATATTGCGTATACATCATTTTTTTTGCATATTTGTGACACTGTTGATGTTCCTGCATATTTCACAACAAATATATTATTATTACTGCTGCTGCTGATACAACGCACTGACTAGGGACCATTCATTATATATGTCCCATTTTGAGATTTCCGCGCAAGATGTAAATGATAGCCACTCTGGTTATCTAAATTGTTGTTAAATTGGGGTTTTTTGATGATCTCTATAAATTCACGAATTTTCCTACTATAGTAGTAAGAGTTGCGGGATACGAAATAGGTAGAGTTAGACTGGATTTACTAGCTAGTTTCGCGTACAGCGCCATGGTTTTTTCAGCGACGTACACACCGCCACACGAACATGGAATCTGGTAGACACCAGATGATTGCGATCTTTGATAGAGAAGTAGGATGAAAGATTAAAATTGGGTTTAAGGTTGGTTTTTTATGTTGCTAAAAATAATCTTGCTGATGTGATCGGTGATACCTTAATTGTAGGATATCTTTCTTCGAATAACTATTACGAATCATAGTTTCGGTAACATGGTTTTCCATTGACCCAAAACTACCCCAGCGTGCAGTAGCAACAGCTTATAAAGGTGAGTACGAAGCGCCGGCAAAAGCAACCACAACGATAGGATGCCAAGCCGGAAACTTAGATGACGTCTGAGGACGCGTACGTACTAGATAAATATAATATGGTTTCTTACTTTTTTGGAAGAAAATGTTAAGTTTACCATACCGGTTATTCCTCCATTTCCTCTTCTTAAAAACCAGACATCCTTTAGTATCCAATTTTCGGACCTCTTCTCTTCAATTTGTATGTGAACGATTTGCTATCTTTCACGATGGTACACATAAAAAATCTTCTACCAATTAATGTTTGGCATAATGATAATAACTTATCTATAACGAACCATGGTTTTCTATAACAACATTCACTCCATCGTAGTGTATAACTATCGAATTGAAGATATTTCTGTACCACGCAATATCTTCTATTTACTATGTATTTATTTACTTCCAAGATTCTGGGTTTTTTTCATATGCTCTTGTAGATTTAAAGGTAATGAAGCGTTTACATCGTATGCAACTTTATCAGTGATTTGTAATAGGTACAAAAAAAAAGTGTTTGTTTGTATAATTATTTTTATTTATTAGAAAAATAAGTGTATAAAAAGAATTAATGGGAAATTGGGGATGTTGGTTTGCATTAACTAGTGTACCAATATTAACATTTATATTAGTTGTTGACAAACGAAGCAACTGAGTAAGTAACTTATAAGACAGAAAACACCTACACTTTAACTTTATAAATTTCATGTTGGAAAAGCTACTTTCGCATAGATACATGCTTCCCAGTATTGAACCCGATATAAGGCTTAAATTTGGCAGGATGAAGTAACGTTCTCCTTGGACTAACTTAAGAAAGTCCTATCGTATTTCTGTTCTTCCATGGTAAAAAAGATTTGACTGCAAATCACATAATTTCAGTTGAAGGTTTGCTTTGCTTACGTTCTTCCGCAAAAAATGTCGGGCTTCATATTGGATAATTCCAACTGAAACACTTTCTCACTTACTGACTTTCCATTCCGCCGTCAATACAAGATTCATTAAAATCCGTTTTCCTTGTAGAATAATGTGTCCTATGAAAAAATAAAAAAATATGCAGGGTATTGTATTTAAACCGGAATTAATTCAAAATTGTCAAATTTTTATTTGAAAGATCAGTATCAATAATCCTCAAAAATAAATTTGCAGCATTCAGCTAGTAATAGTTCTCAGCATTCGGCTAACCATCGGCTTAAACGCCACATCTTGTATAGGTATAATAAGTTATCGTTAGGATCTATTAGAAACATCAATGTTTACAATTATATCCTAATAAATTTTGTATTTTCTGGAACTTGGTAATTACATTTAGGGATAATGCAATCAATCCAGCTTGTTTGTTTTGTTGGATGAAGTGATTTTCATTACAATTTACCAGATTCAATTAAGCTTGGAGCGATAATGCAAGATTTAAAAAAATTGTAATCGATATAAATTGGCTTTATTAGTAAAGTCATCGTGTCGTGTTATATAATACATAATTGCGTTGTCAATTCCTTTATCGGGATACTTTCAATTTGCATGACATACATTACACACACGAGTTAAGACCATAACCAAAAAGGTTTTTATCAATTATGGATTAAATGTCAACGTAAATTCGGTAGCAAACACTTGCGGATTTATAGAATTGTGGTAGATACTGGAAAATAGTGTTTTGTTAATTTTATTATTGATAAATTATGATTTTATTATTTATTTTAGTATCTCGTATACAACTTTTGAAAAAATATCAACATTGTTTGATAAATAGTATATTTAATAGTGCATGGCAGAAACAAACTTAACAAAATAATATTTACCTTTATGTATAATTTTCTCCTATCCATGATTTATTTGAAATATAATAATAATAATTTTTGAAATATTTTAAGAAAAGTATTTTTGTCTCTACACGTGAACTTTCTAAGTTTTTCATTAATATTAAACCCATTTTTATTTATATTTAATGAGGTGGAAATAAATAAAATGATACAAAAAACAAATAATATATACTATGCGATGAGCGAGGGATAAATAAATAAAAAACGAAGTCACAAAGAAAACCAATGTGACAGTACATACATATGTAAAACAATTCATAGACCGATACTAACATATGGCTGCGAATTCTATGTACTAACTCAACATCAAAAAAACAAGCTGCAAGCGGTTAAAATGAGGTACCTAAGAAGAACGAGACGAGTAACAAGAAGAGGTTAAGGAATGAGACAATTACAGAAATTCTACAAATACAATCACTACAAGATTTCATTGAACAACGACAATTGAATTGGTGTAGTCATTTGCAAAGATAAGTAAGGATATTCTAGTGGGAGGCTCGAAACCAAGGGATAAAAAGTAGAGAAAGTTCAAAAGAAACATGGGATAATGTAGTAGGGAATTAAAAAATTAAATTTACAACTAATGTTGTTAGTGTTACTTGGGAGGAATGTTGTTTTCTCGATATTTTATGTTAGTAATTTATATATTAGATGTGGAGTTTGATAATTTTTTTATTTATGCTGAATATATTATCTTCGTGTGCTCTATTTTAATAAAAAGATATAGTAGACAGCATTCAATTCTGCAATATATTTCTCTCTGTATGGCAATCTAAACCAGATAATTTTCGTTTATTCATTCATTATTCTATTCAAAATTTTCTGGTTTTGTTCGTCTTTTTAACAAGTAAATAAGCAAAATAAGTTTAGGATGTTTTTTTATTGTTTTTATAAAAAAGAATTTGTTTAGCTGCAGTTTCCTAGCACATAACAATAATGTTTATTGAAAACTAGGACAAAATAATATTGAATTGTAACATTATTGTTTATTTAAAAGCACCCACATTTCACACGAAAACGCGTTTTGATGAATCAGCAAGCTTAATATTTTATTTCAGATCTGCCCGAACGCACACAGATAATCTAGGATAGGTATATTATGAATCAGACAACTGCTAATCCTCCAGAAATATCTCGTGTAAGTCCGCTACCGCTGGCGCTAAAAAAAGTACTAAAACGAAAGCTCTTATTGTTAGCGAAATCTTTATTCGATGCCTTCTCGTATAGCAGCATCTATACCTACCTAACCCGATGCAACGAAGACACGTAACAAAGTAGATCAGACGAAGAAGGTAAAATCTCATTCTACTATTTCAGCCAATGCAACAGGATTGAGAAAACCTGAAAGCGCATTAAACACGAACGGCTTTGTGCAAATTTAATCCTCATATTAAATTCCCCTCAAAGTAATAGGGTGCGGACTTATAAAAGCCGGGTACTGATACTGTGGTAAGCGTTGATATGGAAACAGGGCGTATCTGAATTACTTCAATATATATTCCTTGATGCGTATCTGTTTCAGTTATTGAATTAAAAATGCACCTAATATGTAATTTCATTTGATGTTTGTATGTGTTTTACTACACAAATGTTAATCCTTTATGAAATTCCTCATCGATGCTGTATTGAACTAAAATAACAAATACATAAATAAAGAAACTAAATAAAAACGGATCCGGAAACCAGCAACAGTCTCCTCTTCGAACTGTCGCAATCAGCGATTACTGGTTTCCGTTAGATTCAAAAAATTGTTCAACTATATGTTAGTTATAGTGCTTTTCCTCCACGGATTCAGGGCGCGGCCAACAAAACATAGTTTCGCTTTCTCTGATAGAACGCCTATGTATTACAAAACTTCCCTTGATCTTCCTTCTTGGCCAATAATGTTAATTTGAATAAATAAGAATCCTGAGAGCAGGGACCTTATTATTTTACTTAAACTTTGTTTAAATACTACATATAAAATTCATTTGTGACGTTTCGAAAATCGCCATTTCTTTTAAAGTAATTAGAAATGATATGAAAAAATGTTTCAGGTAAAAGTAATTTGATTTAAGGTGATAAACGTATAACCGACAAGGAATTAAAATTCAAGATGGCTCCCATGCAGTAATTTCACGACTCAATCAAGCTTACTTCGATTTTAATAGTTATTGGCATGCTAGACTAGCTTTGTTTAACTGCACAAAAACCACTAAAAGGCATTGTAGGTTTTAGAATATTATTAATACTGGGAGGATTGTTATGCCACAGTGTTGTAGTACGAAACCACACCATGTACATTTATTAATTATAGTAGCCACACTTCACTTATAAGTAGTTATCAATGATCAACATGTATATTTTGATCTGCGTGTTGTTGCTATTACTTTTTTATTCAAAATTTCTTTTAATTCATTGCGTATTTATTCAAATTTCTTCACTGCTGCTTTTTAATTGCAATAATCAACATTATTATTGAATCTATTACAACAAAGTGGTGATTATCGATTGAAAAGTAGATTTTAATCGGGATAGCGGCAACATGAGAATTGTCGATCACTATCAAATTAAAGAGATTTGTATGCAGTCGCGTTCCCGCGTTGGCATACTTAATTTTGTGTATGACATGGATTTCAAAAATACGACAGTTTGTCCGCGCACACGATCCGCTCGGTCTCTATTTAACTGTGTGCGCCGGACAGACGGGCGAGCTTAAAATGCGCATCGTGTTTTCAGAATTTCCCGTCAATTCAGGCAGATCTGGAAATAATTGACTTTTTGTTCGACGTGTACCTACGTAAAAAACAAGATTACACAGTAGTTATTGACCGAGCTAACTATGCCCTCTAGGCTGAATGGAGAGTAATAATTATGATGTATAGCTTCGGAATTTTGGATGAAATACATGTTGCAGCGATAAATTACGATAAATTATCTCTTCTTCGAGGAATAAATCGAAAAATAAATAGAAATCAGTGGGATTTTTGCAAATGATTATAGTATAGTTACAACCAAAAGAAATAAAAATTAAATGGAAAAAGAGTATAAAACTTATTAAGCGAAAAATAATTATATTGCTCTTATATTTGCCTAAAACAGTCGGTATGAACAGACGTGCAAGAAGTCATATAAAAGTCTAAGATAGGAAAAAATATATCGCC
This sequence comes from Oryctes borbonicus, assembly GCA_902654985.2. NCBI lineage: Eukaryota > Metazoa > Arthropoda > Insecta > Coleoptera > Scarabaeidae > Oryctes > Oryctes borbonicus. The sequence goes on from LR736863.1 coordinate 5,305,381, forward strand.
GAAAATGACCAAATGACTAGGACAAGAAGAAAAGAAATACATACGGGAGATATTAAAAGTAGTATGGAAGAAACAGAAAATACCAAGAAAAACAATCTGATAATAGTGCTTTATAAAAAAAAGAACAGATCCGATGCGAAAATTACAGAGCTATATGTTGAGCACAAACAAGTTATAAATTATACACCAGAATACTAGGAAAAAGAGAATACAAAAAATAAGCTTTCAATCCAGAAAGACAGCAAACATATAATAAAGAATTTACTAGAACAAAGAATACAGCAAGGAAAGGAAATGTTTATTCGTTGATCGGGAGGCAGCATTTGACACGGTATACAGAAGAGAAATATGAAAAAATTTAGAAGAAATGAAGTATCTAAATCTTAAAATAATACAAGGGGATAGTTTAAGCTCACTATTATTTGTATTAATTATGGATAAAAAATTAAACGTTTCAAAGCACAAAATGAACATCTCAACACAATAATCGGATATAGAAACTTAGAACCAATAGGAGCTATACCCAGATATTGTGGTCCTGATAGCAAGCTCCAAAACCAAAACCCAACACTAATAAACATCTGGACAAAAGGGATAGAAAACTTAAAGATGAACGTTAATACAAGTAAAACTAAAGTAAGGACCACAAATGAACACCAACATAATCAAGCTAACAAAGACGCTATGTGCAGAGACAAGAAGAAAAGGTAACGACATATGATTACTTGGGGAGCATAGTAACAGAGCATGGAGAATTAGATAAAGAAATAACAGACACAACAAACAAACGAGAATATATTACTCACCAAATAAAATGAGATACGATTGAGAATGAATACCTCAAACAATATAGCAATATGACAAGTATGCAGACAGATAGAATGACAAGAAGAACATGATATCTAAGCAAGAAGCAAAGAGGAAGACCAAGAAGAAAATGGATAGACCAGATAAGGTAAAATGGAAAGGGCTTTATAAGACAAATGAAGATAATGACAAAAAAATAGAAAAGGGTGGAAAAAATGGGTACAAGAGGAACGATAATCCTCATACGACACCTGAAAAGGTACAAGGAATCGAGTGGAAGAAGAAATATATTTTTACTATTACCCGAACCACATGAATGGAATAAAATGTAAAACATCAAAGTTTTTTGTGATTGCACTTAGATGTAAATCTGAAACTTTAAACGTTTTGATTCCTAATTAAGCACAGTTAAAAGATAGTAGCATGGAATTATAGCAGATTGGAAATTTGTTGCTAATTCAAGCACTTTCACTACGTTCTATAAAACTTTATGATGAGTATTTTCATTTTCAATTGTAAATTTTCCAATCTTTATATTTGAATTTATTAAAATATTTCGCTTCCCTTTCTTAATTATTTGCACAACAAAGTCTTTTACAGAAAAATGCGGGAATGAACATTCCAAAATAAGTTTTACTTCTCCATTGAAGAGTGTCAAGTTTGTCAACGACAAGCTATTTGAATCTCGTCTTACTAAAATGTTTTACCAAAGTATTACGTTTTAGTAAAACATAGATATCCCTAGCTGATAGCGATGGATTAAAACGATACAACATGGGGTGAAAGCGCGCGCAATTCTATTTTTGCACCATAGGAATGTACGTTATAGGAACTATCCTAAACAAACCGACACAGATTATATTCCAGCCGCTATGTTTGCCCAAAATTTAACCGTATTAGGTTTCTAAGTGCTTTTGCTTCCCCAAAATTCGATAGCTTTAATTAGGCTTTTATATACCCTTCTCCATTTCTTCTCACTTGAAATACCCACGAACGGTGTAACCAGTAATGGCAAACATTTGTTAGAATGTAAAACAGTAGCTGTGTATAAAACACTTGAAGTGTTACACACAAGAAAGGACTTTATGTATTTTATTGATTTTATGTCGGGTGGTAATTCCAATTATTATATAGAATAGAACTCGGTTAAGTTATTGTTATATTTGATATAAAAAACAGGAAACGATAGGATTTGTACTTGGTAATTACGTCATTGCATAATTAAATAAAAAACAAGATAGGAAGATGTTGGAACTTTTTAGTAAATGTATTTTTTCTTTATTTGTTTATGTAAAATAAAAAAGTGTATATTCCTTTTGGGGGTGGCATTTATTTTATTACAATTATATTGCCCTTTGTGTAAGTAGCCTGACACTTTAAATCCACATTGGCAAAGGTATGCCTAGTTACATAAATTTATATGTATGTATGTACATATTTATTGACTAGTAAGTTTTAAGTGTTATGTGGTTAAAAGGTATTACGACTGTCCACATTTATTATGTGTACAGTAATTGAAACAAAATTAAAACGCAAAAGATGTAATTTACTTTTCGGTCTGCTTAAATTCGAATATTTGAGACAACTTTATTTAATAGCAGACGCGTTAAAGTGAAAGGAATACCAAAGAGGAATAGTAACAATGTTTCGAGAACAACGAACCAAGCCGTCATCTCACTTGAATAATAAATTCACGTGTCACTACTTATTATTTCAAATTTTCTATTGTTCGTATATCCGGCATTATTCAAGAGAACACGAATACATTTGTTACATAGCTGTCTTTACATAAATTCAAGTTTAAGCAGAAATAAAATTTTTAGTACAATCTTGTAATATTACCAGAATTTCTTAGTTAAAATATGCATGCGCAAAGCAGATATAAACACTAGTCGTATATCTACAAATTTTCGCAAGCAAAATTTCAGATACGGTCTCACCAGGTAGGTAGAAATCTCATAAACCACCTCCTACGCTAGCGCCAATAATCGATAATACTTTACATGTACCGCATTTCCATTTCATACATCACATACGTCCGTACTTTTCTAAATCACAGTGCTACAAAGGAAAACCTATTATATTTCGTCATCCAATATCTTCTGACCTACTTCAGCGCTCCTGGATATAAATCACCCCTCAACTAATGACGTATTTAGACCTACTATACGTTGCGAAAGGGTCGAGCTCTAATGAAATTCCATAAATCAAGCCAAAGAGTTTGATATATCCTTACCGAGACCCTCTAAACTCCCGCGCTGCTTTAGGACAATTTTATTAATCCGTTTCAAAAAGTTGAGTAATTAACTAAATAAATCTCCTTTTATTACAGGCGAGTTAACTTAATTTACTACGTACTTATTAAATTTAAACTTACCGAGATGTTTTTAAAATTCCCCCCTGGAATATTTACTATTACAAATCACAAAAATCACTAGCTCTTATTACCTTTCGCAATGGTGCTTTTTAACCAAAAATATATTTTGCACAGTAATATGTAGTTATATAAAAAGTAAGTGTAAAATAGATATGACATAAACTAAAAATTAGAAATTGTTGTTAAAAGCATTAACAGCATGTAACTGTCCATACTTTATATTTTTGTAATTATTACTGTACTAAGTATTATATGGTTTGATTTCACAGTTAACGAATAAATTTTGGTAGATAATGAAAATGACGTAATTATCTTATGTGACTAAGTGCCATCTATTCGTTCCAACGTTTCTTTTCGTTCGCTTCCGCGTTTTCAACAACCACTTTCAAAATACCTGATTCTTATTAGAGGTAAGAAGAGTATACCTACTTAAAGCTGAACATTTTGCGTTTTCATTGTTACCACTATTCTTCGTACGTATCTTCCTCTCCCATTTCATTAATGTTTATGATCCACAACTATATGATACCATTGGTTTCAAAATTGTATTGTAAACTCTTATTTCTGTACTTACTTGATAAATATTTTCATTTCATGAGGAACCTCATTGCTTTACACCTGTTTGCTTAATCTCATTAACCACTGCTCTTTTTTTCAAGTTTATTCATTACTCTGATTACTAGGTACGAATGGCGAAGCAAAAAAATTGTGTTGAGGAAAGTGCAAGATAAAACATATACAACAGCGTACGACAAAAGTCAATTAGTCTGTCTTCAATTTTCGCAAAAGCATGTACCACATTTTATTTAGATTACAGACAACCTGCAACGCATGCAGTCACTGAAAATGTTTTCGATCTGTTGAAAGCAAGATTTCGGAGATTAAGAACATTTGTGAATCGAAATACTATATTTATTGTTAAGTGTATATTAGCAGCAACAACATTCCATAACATTCGTCTACATAATGATGATGACATTCCCATTGATCATGAAAATGAAGCTGATACAACAATTCATTCAATAAATATTAGTGGAATTATATCACAACAATCAAAAAGAAATGGGACTATTTCAAAATACGTTTCTCAAGATGTACAAATAAGTTAAAATTTAGTTAAATGGTTCAAGTTGATTCTGTGTGAGGACAGTATAAATAATAAAATTTAGTTGTTTATGCCAGCTGCTCCTTTATATAGCGAGGCCACCTATAGTTCCGCGCCATTTAAAAAAATGCAAAGAAATATTTTGCGGAAATATAAGTTTGTGTTTTAATAATTATTGTACTAGTATTTTCCCTTGAATTCAAAATTCCATGTATTTTGATTGGGGAAGTCTTATTAACGATATTTTACCTTGTCCTTTTCTAACAATTATTTACACGTGCAAAGACTTTTAATTGAAAATATAAATTCGTCTTGTGCTTTTCCCACAAATATTTCTTAGTATATACCTTGAATGGCGGCCGTTATATATGTACACCTACAACCTATTACAAATAGAAAAAGAGTATATATCGAAACTGTAGGGTTTCTATGTCTAAAAACTCAATATCTTAAGGGTATTAAGCTGCTACTTTCTGTTATCAGCAAAGGAAACTAATTTACTACAGCCGCTTTTCTTAAACAAAGTGTAGTACTTCCAGAGTAGTATTTTGGTCAGCTATAACCCAATAAAACGCTATAATTGCTACAGTTGATCAAAATACTGTTCCGGAGCTACTCCACTCTGTGAAAGAAAAACTGAAAATCTTGGATAGTATGTAATGTGCTGAACTTTTAGTGGTGTTGAATCTATTAGAGGCTGATAGGTATATTGCCTACTTTACCGATATTTTTGGTGTAGTATGCTGTTAATCAGTTTCCACTTTTTCTTAATAAATTCACCTAAAGTGACGATTTCTGCACTTACATATTTGTCAATATTATCTCTTTTTCAAACTATGTGACTAGACCTGTAAGTGGGTGTCCATATAAATTTGATTGAATTTCTTGCTGTATTTTGTACTTTTTGGCAAGAAATATAAAAGTGCTCAATGTTTTTATATATGATTAAATTTCTTTTTTGTACTGTAACATATAAAACTATAATAAAAACACTTTTGAAACCTTATTAAGCTTTTATTATTGTTCTTTGCTGACTTTTCTAACGCAATTTTTCTCTTCTAGTTCTAGTTTTTTTTTTTGTAGGTTTAGTCTTTCGTTTAAATATTTATCTCTAGCTTCTTCTTTTCTCCAGGTATTCAGTTTTTCTTTCAAAATATACTGTTTTAATTTTCATTAATAATTAATTCCATGATAGTTGATTATGAGGACTACAGTTTGTGGGTTTGCCTCCTAATAGTTCATCTAACTTATTAAAATAGGGGGCCCCTTCCAATTTTTACTTTATTGTCGTTGGTACTTTTGTGGTGCGGTTTTTTTTTGGATGATCAAACTTAATTCATTTCGCATTTGAAGTCAAATTTGACCACTACTGCACTTGAAATCGCTTTCAAAAATAAACACCCAATTAGGTATGTACGTCTTTTCTTACACATTGTCTTGGCGTCTCTTCGTTCCTTTGCTACCAATATCATTAGTAAAAAAATCACAGCCAATTACGATCCACGTTTCCTAGCGACAATGTACTACATACAATATTAGACCCTGCGATATGCTATACGAGTGCGCGGTCAAGTGTCTAACAAACAGGCATTAGCGAACATCGGTAACCGTGATATTTAATTTGCGATATTATAGTAAAGAGACAATGGAATTCATTCTCTACGTTCTGGCGAAAGAAATTACATTAAAAACGAACATTTATGACGTCGAGAAGATAGAGCAAAGACGAGTTATTTAATCGTTTATCAAGAAATACAGTTGGATAGAGATAGAGTAACTTAATAAAAGGCTAGGACAAGAAGAGGCGGATAGAGGCTGTATAAGCGGCTGGAGAAACCAAAAAAGAAATCCGAACGGTTTAATCATGCCAAATATTTCCAGAGCGGAATGGATGTTAGTCCGTACATGGTCCTAATGACAGCGACTTTTCATGTAGTTCCTTTTGACATAATAAAATATATATGGGGTAAATAGATGCACCGATTTCCCCATTGCTATTTCGACCGTACCGAGTCTGCTATGGTAAAACTTCGGTACCGCGATCTTAGTGCCAATTGACATGTTTTAGATTAGAAAATTCTGAAGGTATGTACCTGGTTTTGGAGTGTGTGCGCAAAACCGGCTATATCCATTTTTTTGGCAATTCTGATAAGTAGGCTTCTCTATAATTCGACTTGCCATTTCCGTTTCCTTTCGTCGAAAGCTCGCCATTACTTGTGTTGAAACTTAATTTATAATTTACGTTTTTTAGCACAAGTGGTTATATTGGGCATTGGCAGTTTTGCGCACCACACAATTATTTAACTGAATTTAGTTCATTCATGTTGTGATAATTATATGAAAAGTGAATTTGTTTTTATTTACTTAGATTTGGAAGTGAGGTGTTTACATTTTTAGTTGCATATTATTGCAAATTTATGAGACGAAGCAGTGCTGGTTCTCTCTTCTATCGGTTGTTCTCCAGATTCATATTTGGTCTCTGTCTTAGACAAGAGATCCATTTTTGTTTAAAGAGAAAGAGTCCAGTAGTCATCATTTAATGCTCAAAAGAAAACTCACCATCGGAAATTTTAAGGATATATTTTAAATTCAAAATTAATTAATCATTTCAGTCTTACGGATTACTATCCACATGCAGTATATATAAACCATAAAATATTATAGTAAATATTGTGAAGTATCGTACTTCAAAATTTCGACATGCAGCATCTTCATGGAAGCGAAAGACATTTTAGTTTAACTAAATAAATTCATAAAAAATAGCTATTAGTTAGGAATTGATTTAAGAAATTGTAAAATTTCAAAATTTAATCCTACATTTATTGTGTCTATTATTGATTTCCCCTAAGAAGTTCAATTTGTTTTCAAACGAGTCTCCTTACATTATATTCAATAGTAACACTACTACAGACGTTTTTCTCGACAAGAACATCAAGTAACTTATTCTGTAGTTAGTATAAAATATACTACTATTATCTTTGGGTAAACCCAGTCTCAAAGTCTCCCCTGACGCTTCACCACTGCTAGGTACACGAATTCATTTAGTTCTTCAATTTTCCTGCTCCATCTCCACTTCCAAATTTGCCTTTATCTGTTACACATCATCTGTTCTCGTTATTTTAGCCCTGCTTTGCAAATAGCAAAATATAGCATAAATAGCATAATAATAGCAAATAGTTAGGCTTCTGTTATGGTAACAATGTTTTTCAAATTAAAGGCTATTTAAAATTAACTTAATTGAAGGATTTGGAGGAAAAAAATTAGTCGATATAACTAAAACCGTAAATTATACCAAATACGGAATCTGACACAAGTAATTTTATTCAATACACCAAGTAAACCTTTTCATAAGTTTATCTTATGAACTTACAAATTTGTGTTTTATAACTTCATCTGTTAGTTTTGTTTTAATTAAATCTGTCATAGATAAGATTAACACTGCCCGTATAAATGTATCAAATTTCCTGAATTAATCTACTGCATAATTATTGTAGAAAAAAAATATTTCCACACACAAGATTATTTCACATTTAGAGAATCGTAATTTAGACGACAACCTGCCATAGAGCTTACACCTTACTTCATCAGAAGCTATTATCCTGTACTCAATATATACCCATTTCCTAATTTCAACTGCACAACAACACTCACCGTACAATACATCTCCATTAAATTCTCCCATTTGCTAAGCTATTCTGAGAATCTAGAATTGTCATACAACGGTGGCGGTAGGTAGCGGAACGCAGCCGTAGCGAGGTTCATTCTCTGGGGATGAATTAATGATCCCTGAAAATGGTCTCAAAGCACGGCCGACTACATTCTAAAACGAGCCTAATGCATGTGTTAGCTTTTACCAAGTACAGCAAATGCATATACGTACATCACTTTAAAATATACATGTACGTATATTTGTACATACATAAATTACTATATGAAAAAATGAAAATATATGAATTTTAACCTGCCCGTTTCCATCTTAGTGCTAAAACTTAATGAATTTATATCCGAATTTTCAGGAAATAATGAATTTATAATTAAAGCGTGCCACATATGAACAAGGCGCGGGAATTTTATTGCGGCGAGACATGAAAAAGCAGGAACCCTTTTCGTTTTTCTATGTTAATTTTCTAGAGTATCGTAAAGAATGGGCTTTGTGTCGCATGAGAAAATTATATTAGGAAATTCCCCCAACATAATTTCTTTTAGCATAATCCAATATATTTCAATAAATGTTCATGCATATCTGTAATTGTAGAATACTTTGTACTGTACCTCTTAAGAATATCTTCAACACCAAACATTTACCTGGAAAAAGAGAAGCTATATTAATATACTATACAGTAATATTATTATTGAGAAAGAGTTTTGTTTAGATTTTCTAATCTTCGTCTTACATGTTATTTTAAAAAGGGTCCAGTCAACAATTATTGGCTAAATTGAAATTTACTAACGTAAAACGTAGCTATATTGTTTTAAATTATTACTACTCACGTACAGTATATGAAATTCTAAATTAAAAATGGAAATCATGGTAGTTATATGATACTTTAAAATTTGTCATATGTTACTGTAGAAGAGGAATAGTTTTTCGCGTACAAATTATTATTTTAATTATGAAGTGGACATTGGTTTGAAGGGAGAAACAATAGAAGAGGGTATTTAAGAATTTTGACTAAATTGATCATCGAGTATAAGTAACAATAAGGGAAAATCTAAGAAACAACATCAATTTTGGAGTAGATTTTTAAGTATCGAAGAAGCAGGCATTCTAAAAGGATTTCACTCGTTATATTTTGAAAAGCAATTTATAAATGAAATTAACATTTGCTAATAATATGATCTGGTTTAGCTGAATGTAAAAAAATCCAAATTTAATTATTTCGATATCACAAGTTGTATAGTTCTTTTTGCATTAAAATATGGCTTGATTTGGCTTTAAACTTAGTAAATTTAAAAATTCTTTTAGATACCATTTATTTAGCTTTTTAATTTCAATATATAAATATATTGGTATAATATTAATTAATATTAAACACAAGGTGATAAATTAATATTTTTAATGAAACTTCTGTTTTTGAATTAATGTATGAATATTAAATATAACGAAAAGAAATCATACATTCCCAGTGAGTAATATTATCGTCGAATCCATATTTAATAATGTTTTAAAACCGAAGGGCATGTGCAGTAAACGTGAAGTAATTTTAGTCGATAATTGAATTGAAAATAGTTATCGTTCAGAGGACAAGCATTAAATATTGATAATATGAATATTAAAAAGTTAAACATTTACAGGAGTATTCAATATAAATGAATTACATTGTTTTGTTGGCATTTTCCGAGTTGCGTGCATACACACTCAATGATTTTGCACAAATTTTTTACCCCTTCCTATTTCCTAAAATAATCATATTGGAGTTTAATTTTCTATACGTTTGTAATGATGGCAAAGACTATGGGGTTGTATAACACACAAGAAAAATAAAATAAAAACTAAGCGCCACATAAATTGCCATTATACATTACAGAATTTGTGTGTTGCAAAGTGTACTTATGGTTTTTGTGTTGATTGTATGCGTTTGAGTAGAAACTAGCCCCTCAGCATAATAAATTAGATGAGATTTTAATGCAGCATTTAGCTCTTTAATAGAAGATAGTTTTCTTCGAAAAACAATTGCTACTTAAACTCCAATTAATTATGAAACAGAAATTTGCGCATATTTGCCGCTCAATTTTACCAGATTAGGAAAACCCCACACTCAAAAATCGCCTGCCGTGAGAAGACACTCATTGGCGAATTCTGATTGCCATTACGTGACACGGTCCAGAAACAACAAGTGCATTATGTGTTATGCTCTGTGGCAGGTTCCATTCTGTTGGCACTACATATCGTCCAGATGCATACCAGCCAATGAAAGCCATAGAGGCTCCCTCACAATAACGGTCGAAAAAAATGTGGCCCAAAACGTACACCAAACAGTCCCTTTTCACATACGTACCCAAATGAAAATGCGCTTCATCAATAAACAGGATTCTTTTCCAAAAATCAACGACTACTTCATAATTTTGCAATAGTCCGTTTGTAAACGCAAGCCGCTGCGCATATTCTACAGACTTAATTTACTTTAGTTAACTGGGCCTTGTGAAGATAAGGATGAAGATCTTTCTTTAATATCCGCCGTAGTGTGCGGTTTTTGAAATTGAAAACTCCTGTGACAAGACTAGATTGGTGGGTCCTCAGCAACGCTATTAGTCAGTGCGGTAATGTTTCCGATAGGCCGTCTTGGCCCACTAGGAAGCGGTGTTTTTCCGTTCATAACGCAACCAGTTTCTTCAAATTTTTCGACTAATTGCATAATAATCGAATCATTCAGTATTTCTACCAAAAGTTGCACATGTGCGAACTGGATCTGTGAATTTTCCCTGTATTTCAAAGAAATAACACTTAAAAGGCGCTATTCAATCATTTTTGATAATAGGGTTATGTGTACTTGACGCACCTACTGGGCAACCTTGCATAAGGGGTGGTCTGCGGACTGTCTCACTGCTACCTCTTCAGATTTGTTATGATTCCTTAGTCGGCAAAAACTTGCTGAAAGAACGTGTATGTTCCTTCATCTGTCTAACCCAAACTTATCAAATGGTTTTTGAGCATATGGTGTCCTGTTAACAAGCCCACTATTGCTCTAAAGACTTTGTCTCTGTTAGTCTTTACGTTTATTTTTTTTCCATTGTTTGGTAGCTGTATCTACTACTACGTACGCTGTGCATATAAACGGCTTCCGATTTTTGCCAAATGTTTACTCAATTTATTGAGCGCGTTAATGCAATGCCACATTACTTTCTTCTTTGCTTACGTGTAGTCTAGTACCTTTAGCACTACTTGATTATCCGAATGGATAGTAACGAATCGAGAATACATCCCTAATAGAACCGTTACAACAGTTTATTAGTTTTACGTCTCTCTTGGTTCTGTAAACAATCGTAAAACCAAGTAAACACAAAGACAACTAAATCCAGTATGTTTTATTAATAATTATCTAATTAATATAGTAACTGGAGAATCCTTGACTCAAAATATTACATTTAATCTAAAACAGATAAAATATTTCTCTTAGCCGAGAATCAGCTGTTTTATTTAAAAATTTAAATAGAGTAAAACAATTAATGATTTAGGTTCCAAAAAAGTGTATTTGTAACAACAAAATGAATTATTAACAATTATAGTAAATTTTCATTAAATTTTTTGGTACAACTTATCCAATTATTCCTGCTAGAAGCGTGTCTCTTTGACGAGAAGTAGATTTGCAGTATCCCAATAGTGGCAATTTCTCCGATATTACTAAAGATAATATTGCTAACAAGATTCTTATTTGTATTTGTCTTATCCGTAATAAACTGTGCAAAATCCATTCGTCGAGGGAGATCTTCGGGTACTAAGTTCTGGACTAAAGTGAAATGATAAGGTCATAAGTTCTTATTTTAGTATTCTGAAAATTATTCCAGTTATTGCTGATAAGCACCTAGTACTTAACAGGAAATCATCAGCAATTCTTACTACTACATCCACCTGATCTACTGTGATCCTTTTTGGACGTCCTACATCTCGTTGTGGATGGAATTGACCAATTTCTCCTAATCGATCGTATACTAAAAGTCCTATAATGAAGTTATCGTCTGTTGCAAATACCTTAGAGCAGCAGGACACACTTGATAATTTTCTTGTTCATAACCGCATACCATATCTCGTATGTTTGTATTTGAAAAATCATCAACAGAGATGCAAATATGCAATAAGTGCAATAAATTATTTAGGAAAACTACTGATTCTATCGGAATGAGATAATAATTACTTAAAAATAATGGGTAAATTACTTAAAATAATTAAAAATAATAATCAAAAAACATGTTACTATGACAATTAATACAGTGGCGTAGAATGTAAAGGGGAGAAAGTAAGTCTCTATCACTAAAGCATGCCTCCAATAATAAGGAGAAACTTCTTCTTCTTCTGCCATAATTTAAAGTATTGTAACAGGCATCCAAGTATCGATCAAAAATACTAAAAGGTATCATAACAGCAGTGGGCTAAATTAATTTTTTTAAATAAAATCCTACATCTCGGTTAGGAGGAATATTTGATGTAAGTATTTTAGATTATATCACCGCATTTTGGGTCAAGGACCCTCCAAGGACAATAGACAATTATGAATGAAACACGCTGTATACTTGCATGTAGCTGTCCTTCACACAGTTAAAACGTGTCAGTTGCCGTATAACCAGAAAATTCTATGTCGTCAATTCCATTTTAATATCAACCGACGAATAGAAAAAGTAACATGCGAGCTTAGAAACAAACTCCGTTCATTTCTAAGCGCTTCCCCATCAAGGAAACAACGATAAATTACTAACAAGTACATTCGAACAGGACCGCAAAATGAGGTAAAGTTTCGTCGAAAATAATGATGAATAAGTTAGCTGTTGCAGAAATTCCAATAACCCAAATTTTACTCGAAAACTTTCGCCATATTTAAGGCAATGATGCTACGAGAACACGGGCGCACCAACACACGTTCACGCAAAAACAAAGTGAAAATGAACAATGCAGACCATAAACTCTCAAGTTCTCCTCAACGTCAAATGGCACTCGTAATTCAGACTTGCTCGCAGTCCTGCTGCATTACACGTGCCGAAAGTTACTCGAAGTTTACCCAGTCTAACGTTTGCGAATAATGGTTGCACAGGCAGTACAACACCAGTCTGTCATCTACAATCTCATAAATAACCGAATAAAGGGAACAATGTACATTGTTACGCTACCGACGAATGGAAATGCAACAGACTTTGACTAAAGTACATATATACACTTTCACTGGGGCAATTCTATACGTTATTAGTTTACTTAATTACGATAGTTACCAGAAATTACGAGTCTTGAACTGCGTGTGTAGCGTTAAATTACCTGATATCGCTTGGCTGCTTCTACAAGTGCTACCATGACACATCCTGGATGAATAGCACGCGAAATAAATAGATCTTCGCATACATACGTACATTATAAATCTCTGAACAAACATTATGGAAATACCTCGCGAACAAACTGTTTCTTTAACTCTAGTGAATATGTTTACGTAAAATAACTGGCTTCCGAGCATAGGTTAGGTTTTCACGTTAAAAATTAACCTGCTGGCATGTTCTCAAAGAGGATTTACTAGCACTTTGAGTAGTATTCAAAAGCTAGCGGATGCAATTTATGCAATAAATAGAATAAGTGAGCCAACGAGATCACCGTTTCTACTGTTAATCAACTATTTCCATTGAATGCAGACAGGAATTAAGAATAATTCCTTGACAATCTATATTTTAAAACGTTCACCGTTAAACCAGCTACTCAAAGGATTTGTCCAAAATTTTGAATTATTTCTAGCGTCGAACCTTACGCTTTGATAATTTCGTAACATACAATTTTTTTCGAATAGGATTGTCATTGAATCTGAATTCAAACTAGAATAGCTTTAGCTAGAACTTTTCGTACATTTAACTGTTCACGGATATGCTACACTCCTTTCTATAATGAAAGAACATGGATTGCCATACCATATTTGGAAATTAGAAATATTTAACATAGATATATAAATAACCACATGTAGCTTTTGAAGATGTATTAATTCCTTCTTCATAAACTTCAACAATGCAAAGGTCTACACATTACACAATTAGTTTGGTTAACGTGCATAGCAGGGCAATGCTGCCAGATTCTATAATATTAGAATTTTCTTATGCTTAATTATTACAAATGAGAATCGTTGAAAATACAAAATACCTCAGAAACGGTTAGTTGAAGGTATAGGGAATATTTTACATATTTGCATATTCTCATTATTGAGATTCTTTTTCTGTAGGTGGAACTATCTCCACTTCTATAAGTTAAAGACATCTGAAATATCAAATCTTATGCAATCCACATAATACTGCAAAAAGTTTTTGCTAAATATTTCAGAAACAGATCAATTTAGGTATACATAATCCTTTATAATGTAACCGAAGATCTTCCAGTAAAAACCAAATATATATGTGGTAATATGTGTCCCATTAAAAAGAGCTAAAAATAATTTTGATATGCAACTTTTTGTTGGTTCCCTTTTTTCTGTCGATAGCTTTTACATAAGTTTCCAATATTTATATTAGGCACTATTATGCTACTAAAGGTTCTAGTCGAATTATGGACTGTGTGGGCAGCAGCATTATCGTGCAAGAGCCAGACACCTCGTCCCACCTTTCCTCGACGTTTCTTGCTTGTCTAAACTGGGGTAGCAAGTCGGCATAATACCTTGTGTTACGTTCTTTACAGTCGACTAACAAGATATGCCAACCATCACCTTTTTTGTGTTTTGTGTCACTTTGGTTTTCGTAGGGATGAGTCGCCTCTCCGATGCCACTCCATCGTCGCTTCTTTACACAAGGGGTAGAATTAACTTTCGGCTACATTCGACACGTTGTTTCTACTGAACTGGGCTAAGCAATTTTGGAATCCATCTTACGCTAACTTTTTAGCCAAATCTCCAAAACATTCAATGAAAAAATTGAAATTAATAAATGGAATTATTACAATAAAACATACATTGAATTAGTTATGGTTTTGCTGGTATATCTGGGTGTAAAACACCAATAACACTGTTAGCCACATTTTTACCTAATGTATACTTTGTTTCATCTGAACTGATCCAAACATATTTCTTTTTTCTACATTTAACTAACTCTAAACTTATTAAAAGAACAAAACAGAATTGTGACATTGCTTAAACGCAAATAGATATCGTTTTTAGATATTAAAATTAAGCAGCCTCAAATTTAACAAAATCATTTTTTTGGGTAAATTAAAGAGAACAAAAAATAACTTAGTAAATAGTTAAATAGGTAAATAATTACATAAATAGAGCGCGAATAAAACTTTGTGTATAACGAAGCAGCGATGCAAAAGTGTTATACGAGTACGTCTTCCCGACGCGATAGGAGCAATCGTGAGTTCGCACTCTACACATATATATTCTCGAAAAGTTTCAGCATTAGGCCACCAAAAGGAAATTTTGAACTACATGTTATAGCTTACGGCATTTTCAGTTTCCTATACTCCTATAGCGATTTTACCTGAAACTTGCGCTGCATGTTGCATGGATAATATTTGACGCCATGCTTATTTCGAAAGTAAACAAAAGCCATTGTACCACTTCAAAGAAGAAGACAAGGCAAATATGAATATAATCAGAATGTCAACTACCAAGTGGTCTTGCAAACAGTAGTAGTTCATTGGTTCGAGAAAATGTCACGAATTATATTTGATCCCAACAAGACGAGTGTCATGGTAAGAAAGTATCATTCAATGCACACAATAATTGATACGTAAATAAACAAGTTATCTTTGAAACCAGTTTCAAAAAACTGTAGTTCTGAATAAACTAATACTTACAGTTTTTATTTAGTTCTCGAGCTATTTCCCGACAAACATTTTCTTTCAGTTGCTGACCTTTATTAGACGTATGCTTAGAATTTTGATTCCTTCATTATAGTGTAATGGTCCTCCATTACATTATAATGTAATATGAATCTGGTATCTCAGCATCCTTGCTAAGACATCAGATTAATTAATTTTTTATTTTCTTCATTCGTTAGCAATCCATAACTGTCTAACATGTACTACACGCAACGACACTGTCCATGTAGGGAATTGTCGCGCGGTAATAGCCGCCGGATTTTGGAAGTGCCACTACATAAAATAATACTGCAAAGTACTGTTGTCTGCCGCCGCGGTTAGTGTAATGGTCGTCTGCCGGTTGCATTTAACTGCCGAGCACAACAGTACAAAAATTGAACTTAGAAAATACGGTAGCATTGCTCGACTTATGTGTAACATGGAATGAAATTGATCCTGTAATCAATGATGGTACCAGGGTCTGAAGATTCTCTAAATGTATTGCTTTCAGACATACGTTTCAATTTGCAGGTTTAATTGTAGTATTTGATGAAATGCTAAAAGTATCCACAATTTCTTTCATAAATTAATGAAACTTGTGTCGGAAATTGGCATGTTTTCCTCGCCACGCCTTCTTAAACTTAGTAAGTAGGCGAAAAGCTCTATTATAAAATAAACATAGATGATCTTTCTGTAATAATCAAAAAATAGGATGTGCTTATTATCGTTTATTCAACAATGCACCTTAATATTATCTATAAATTTGCTTCCGAGAGCAAAGAAAAAAAAAAGAAAATTCATTTATATAAATTTCCTTTTTTTCAATACCGACGTCGTGTATTACTAACGAGCCAAAAGCAAATATAGAGTCGCCATTTATCACGCTTTACGGCAGCTTTATTTTGAAGTTGCCGTAATTTCTGACAATCACGTCGCAAGAACCAACAACTCACGTTTTTCCTACAGCTCCGTGTCGCCCTTAAACCGCCATAAGACACATTTGACATTTTACGATCACATACTATATTGTCCAATAAAAACAAAACAGTACGTTCACGACCACGAAAGAACGTCGTTTCAGGATGTTAAATGCTAGCTCGCATGTTCCATGTGGCGCTTTATAGTACAGTGGGGCTGTTATCGTAATAATAATATTAATGCATAATGATCCAACGCCAACAATATGAAAATTATTCGGATATGAATTGAAAATTCGGGATTTTCCCATGAACGGATGAGGAATAGTAAACAAGTAAGCAGGCGATGGAGGAATAAGATTATTGATTTTCTTGAAATCTTAGCTATTTGTAGCCATCCACTTGAAATGTTTCACATAAAAAATATTTATAAGATCAAATGCCCTACATTATCAAATACCTAATTTTTAGATTTTTAATTTTAATTTTGAAGCACTGACGTGTAACTCGTTTATTTTAAATTATAAACTTTATATTTTGATGCAAAAACTAGATATTATATATAATAAAATAATTTTATAATGTACGGTGCCTATCCTAAATAAGTTTTATTTTATAATCAGGATCAAGTGAAGCCGTAACAAACCGTATATAAATAAATGGTACACACTCACTACATTACACACTGTGCCCCCATAAACACACAAAATGTTAAAGAAAGCATTTGAAGACAATACTTTGGGTCAATGATTGGCAACGTTTCAAAAATGACTGAACATCAGTGAATTCCATCGAAAGAACTGAGCATGAGAAGGATTCTAGCAAGTTCACTCCGCGATTGAGCGACGAGTGGAAACGCCGTCTGTAGAGAATTGAAAAAACAGTTTCGAAATCAACGTTGGACATTATTCACGAAAAATTTAGTCATGACTAAATAACGATTTTAGTTATCGCTTCATTCGAGAACCTCCCGCTACCACTTCATAATTTAAAAAATGCCCTTTTCACTATTCTACTCTGGATCCGGATAGACGTAGCTTAAGTTTCCGCTGTACTGGAAGAAAGTTACTGCTTTTTATGAGTAATAACGTTTTTTTTTAACAGTTCATGTACAGTGCCATTTTTATCGTACTTTCAACTCGGGATTCCTGTTGCACATGTTCCGACTTTACCGTTTGGTTAGTTACAAGTGCTCGGATGAGATTATATTGGTGAGTAAACGTTCTCCATGAGAAGTGTAATACAGTGAAGGCGCTTAAATCAACAGGATCTTGAATTTGGAGTAGCTTCCAATGACGCAAGTACTAAGTATAATTGCTCGAATGCCAGTTTTCCGTTGCCCACAATTAAGTAGTTAACGGACTTCACAATGGCCTTCTACATTCTTCCAAAATGTTATGCATACGTTGGAATAAAATGCGAGAAAATTCTTTGCAGGAAAGGGATGATGTAATCAGTACACCAGAAAAGAATATTTTCAGGAAACGCATCACTGGGTCACATTTCTAATGCCACAACTACGTAAAATAGTCATTGATTTCAACGAGCTGTCTTATTATGTACATTCTCATTTTGATCTACTTGACTTGTAACAACATAAAAAAAACTAGTAATAAATGGTGCTACAACGAAGAATAGCATAGCGAAATACCAATAAGCATATACAGCAAGTACAGGTCATTCATCTCGAATGGGTCTTGTATGGTCTCGTAGTTTGAATCCTTCTGCGGCCAGGATTTCACGAAATCGGCATTGGAGTTCGTTTTCTTCGGACCAAGATGATATATAAACTTCTCCACGTCGTATCTATCGGGACCGGTTTTCTTCAAGAAAGACAGGTAGGAACTTTGAAGCGTTCTGGAACTAAGTCCTCTTGATGGCTACCATGTCTTCAATACGGCACAACCTTCCTTCCTTTCTCTTCTTATTAAAATTTCTTCTGTTTCTTCTATTGCACCATCTCGATCATTTCCTTTGCCGTTTTTTGTAGTTTTTCTCTTTCTTCCATAAAGATTTTTACATATTCTTCTTCGATGGTTTCTTTCAGCGTCACATCCTCAGATACACCGAAAAGTAGCTCAAAGGGTGTAGTGGCGAGGGTGCACTGATGGGAACTATTTAACACCTCTCGCAATTTTCCTACGTATTCAAAAACCAAGTTCACTCAAGACCTTCGCAAGTATTGGAATAACGCAGTTTATTCTTTCCACTTGGCCATTCCTCTGGAAACGCCTGTTATAATTTTGATGTGGCTGATATTTTCTTCATTGCAAGAAGTATCGAATTCCTTTGATATGTCTTGCGATTTCCTGTCTGATATGATCGTTTTGGGATTTCCAAAGCTTCGTTTCTGAAGCTCAAACTTATCCAGGACCTCCTTGGAGCTAGTGCTTTTCGTAAGAGAGATCCATACAAATTTGCTAAACGCATCGACAACAAGAAACAGATAATCCTTCCAGTGCATATAAATGGGTCTAAATGCTTGATTGGATTTAATAAACCTTGTTTCTCTCCCTTCCTTCCTTAGAAGGAATACAGTTTGTTACTACCTCTTCAATTTTGTCTTGGGACATAGGAATATAATATTCGCGTTCAACGAAGTTTATCGTTTTTGTTTTTAACTGAAAATCGACCATTATCAGTAACTGTTTTATATAAAATATTTTTCTCCAACTCGTAATTTTAATATGGTCCGTTTTCCAACAATTTAAGTATAATCATCTTCCTATTGTGCTTTTATAATTTGATCCAAAAATTCTCTGCGAATTATTACTGTTACAGGATTTCAACTAAGCGCAAACACTACCATTTCATGTGAGTACCTAAGCGGTATATTATGTCATAATCGAACCTTTTAGAAAGCAATGCCCATCTGGCAGACTATCCAAAGGAACAATGTCGAGTAGTCGTGGTATTTAAATACAAATGATAACTTACTTGTATGCATACATGCATACACCATACAACTATATATAGTAAGAGATGTGAGATAAGAAGGTTTACGCCTAATTACTGCTTTAGTACTTTACTAAGTTAAAATGATAATTACCGTTTTATGTGTCTAAACTAAATTAGCTTACAACGGGGAATAACTTATAACGAAGGTCCGTGAATTACTGTGCTCGGTGCTTAAAATAACGGCTGAACTCTAAACATTACCATTACGACAACTACTTATAATTACTCGGTACGTAAGAGAAACGGGCTCCGCCGTTTTTGTTTCAACATTTTAACGATGAGGAAGCATTGTAAGGTGTAACTACGTATTACAGCCGGCAGCAAATTTCCGACTCCTAAATGTAACAACTCACATATGCCCTAGAATCCTGATTTAGTACAATGTATCTACCGCACGAAGAGATTCCTCTCAAGTAAAATAGTATTCGCGAGCAATTTTGTACTGTGATGTAACAACGAGTTTTGAAAACGCGCGAAATTAATCCGGTGTCTAGACTCTATTAAGTATATCTTTTGTTTCCTTCAAGTCGTTGGTTTTTATACATCTAGGAAGATGAAAACAAAACTTCTAACATTTTTTGTAGAAAAAAAAATAATTTACAAAGAAATTGAGATTAAATTTTACGGACGCTGCAAACGTAAGTTCTTTCATTACAGCGGAACTAATTTATTTAGATACACAAAATATTCTTTTTACGACTTGTTCCAAGACTAGCTTGACATGTATCTTGGGCTCTGCTTGCCTTCCAACTTCATTGGAGATAAAACAAAAGCAAGCAAAAGGTAAGTTACAAAGTCGCGAAACACTGGAAAACATCTTACTACAGAGTTGTCTTGTGGTATTTTCTTTTTCTCTCATTGAACAGTTCCCTTCGGCAAACTCTTCATCAAGCAGGGAACGTGCTCCTAAAGTCACTACATATAAGATAAATAATCTTAATGTCGAACCCTTACAAAACTTAATACAACAAAACATACAAAACCAAAGATCACTAGAAACATTTGCAGGATTTCTAAAATAGAAAGTACTTTTGAAAGGGTTTACTACAGTGTATATTTTAGTATTTACACAAAAGCTGATTAGAAAAAAACACCGGTTTTCAAATTCCAGTATTTCCAAAAACAGGTAACGAATGCGTACTTCTCTTCTTCTTATATATAAAAATTGTAACTAAAACAATATTACATGCGCTGGTGGAGAGAATGTTGTGGACCTATGAGATAAGGCTTCGACCTATACCTTTATGGCCACGCAGAATGCAGGAGGTGCCATTGTTCTTTCCAAAACTATTTGACAAAAATGTCAAAATATGTTCATTTATTCGTGATTACCTACTTCATCAGTTGTACAGGGAAACAACTTTTCGATATACCTAGAGAGGTGCAAATAAAATTTACGATTACTTCTCTGGTGTCATATAACTTGTTCTTTACTCGATAGTAGACTAGCTATACGATTATAGTTCAATTTGAATGAGGCGTTGGAAATACGACGGACAGGACAAAACATTAAAGACTAACAAATAAAATTCGAATTTGT
Source organism: Oryctes borbonicus (assembly GCA_902654985.2). Taxonomy (NCBI): domain Eukaryota; kingdom Metazoa; phylum Arthropoda; class Insecta; order Coleoptera; family Scarabaeidae; genus Oryctes; species Oryctes borbonicus. The sequence goes on from LR736863.1 coordinate 5,326,555, forward strand.
GAAGTTTTTGTGAGTATGAGACTTTTTACTTTACTTTACTTTTATGAGGTTAAATAAATATATATTGATACACAACACATAAGTATCGGCACCCTCCGCACCACACAAGTTTAATTTATTATATAGTAATATAATAATTAGTCCGGCACGGCCGCTTCGAGGACACGAATGGTCCTCGTCATCATCCAGTGACCGAATCATCACAAACTAAATAAAATTTTGTGAAGAAGCACTTTTTATAATTACATTAAAAGACTTAAAGTTATAATGAGGTGAAGTAACCAACTGTAAAAAAAAAGGCAAGTAACCAAATATAAAATGGAAAAGAGAAAGTGATATCTATGGAGTGGAGAAGCCAGATGGCACCTTTTAGCTGGCCTGAAGATGTGTTGCTTTTAAACACGAAACCGGTCCCACAATTTATTAAATACAGAATTTTTGCCTTTTCTTTCATTCAACCCTTCGTTTAAATTTAAAACCAACTGCTCTTCAAGAATCCGCTTGCCATTTTGGGTTTTATACGTATACAGTTCAATTCCCTAAATATTTTAGTTAGAACAAATAAGGAGCTTTGCAAATAACAACTACATATACAAAATGTTTAAGGGAGAAAGGAAAAATGTAATCAGAAGAAAACTATTTTTGAGAAAGGCATCACTGGGTCATATCTTCACACACACAACTACGTAAAAATAGTAAAAAATATTATGTACATTCTCATTTTTATCTAGTTGACAGTCCTTTGAAAGCAAAAGCAAAAAATAGAAGCCAATAAAAAAGTAAGAAATAATTAACAAAAAATTTGTGCTACAACGAAGGGTAGCTTAGTGGAATACTTTTGTAGGATTTGCACATCAAATATCTGCCTAACTTAAGAAAATAGATCATATTTACTTTACTATCTAACCGATTTTCTAAGACGCCTTGGTCATTATACAATTTTATAAAAAAAAGTAAGTTTCTAGTAACAGATTTAAAAAAAATAACAAACCCTATTATATTTCATGTTATTAAGCAACAAGTATGTAATTAGCTTTTGACCATTTGCTTTACGTTGTACGTTGTACTTTAGATGCTACTGAATACATTTGAACATTGAAACATGTCGGTTTTATTTTTATAAAACGCACTAGTTGACGCATTTTTTTATTTCCTATCTTATAGCTATGGTATCATCATATTGTCTTTTGAATTGTAATCCCATTCTTTTTCCAGTAATGCTCAAACTGTCGCCCCTCTACTTCGTAGCATTTCTGAGGCAGAGAACTATTGCTTCTTATACATCTTCCAACAACACGAAATTAAAGGAGTCTCGTCACATATCCGCTCTTTTAAATCATTTAAATTATTCGACCGGTTTGGATTTTAAACAACCTAAAAAAAAGTTTGATGGCGTTATATTTGGTAACTTAGGTGACTACTCGGTGATCCTCGATCCATCTGTTAGGGAATCGCATCCAAAACATCTTGCTGAAACTAAATTAGGTTATTTGGTAGGTCAACATCATCCTCATTGGGAAATGCGTCAGCTAAAGCTAGAACCAATTCGAATTGAAGATACTCTAAATAGCGTTATCCGTTCAACAATTCCTGTTTCACACACTAATTTTCTGTGGAGGCTGAGCATGCCCCACTTGGTTCAAATGCAGATTCTCCATTTCCCAGTACCTACAATTTTGTCTATTGACAGAACCATAAAAGGAAAATGGCACCTAGTCAAAAAAACGACCTTCAATAAAATTGGCATTATCGTCTTGTATTCTAATTATTTCCTCGTAGAATTGGTTTCTTCGTTCAAAGTCGCCTTTTGATAACTCTTGCACCAAATATATTTTGTAAGAGTGATACGTTGCTACTGGAAACATATTTGAAACAGTTCTTAATCCTCTGGAACTCAAGTAACTCGGAGATTATTTTCAGTTTCGAAGAAAATGTTAGTCAGTATCTTCAGGTGCCTTGGACGGTCGACCTTTAAGTAGATCCCATACTTGATCAATCTCTCTGAATTTCTTTTCAATCTTATTCACAGTAGATTAGCCGAAATAATGCTAATGTGGCTATTGTTTTTAGATTACTGCTTTTGGGTTATTACTTCTAGGTACCTATTTTGACGTGTTTTCTCAGTAGACGGACGATCAGGATAGGTATCGTTAGATAAATTAAGAACTTCTGCTTGAGTATATAATCGATCTCCGAAGCACATCATCACAACAACCTCTATTCTTTCTTTTTCAAATGAACGAGTTTTGGATTTTAATTAAACGTGTAAAATAATTAACAAACACTTAAAATAGTTTTAACATATGGTTGCAATATTTCATACGCTATTTACCTATATATGACAGGTTGCACTTTAAATAACAAAGTTACTATTATTTCGGCTCAAACAGGAAGTAATATTAAATAGCAGCATTTTTGTCAAAAAAAGTTGATAGAATTTTATCGAACTTATCCTTCCATCGCAAACGCAGTGTACATTACAATCTGGGCGGCATACATATTCTAATCTTCCATTATTCATAAAAATTCTAAACACGAAGCATTCGGCCATAGACTTGTCGTTATAGACCCGATATTTATTACTGTCTAGGCCGTCAGGCGGACACAACTACCCCACCGTAAATGCATTACGCTGTTTATTGCATGCCAGTACACATATTTGAATATCCTTCATGATGATCGCGATGGCTTAAACGCAGCCTTGCATACGCAAACTTCATTATCCGTCGACATCATACCCATGGGGCTCCAAAATTTAGCCGAGCTTCATCATCTACGTGCTTATACTTTATGCAGAAAGGCGCTCAACCGAAAGAACGGACAACACTGCACTCGATGTCGTATTGCTATACTCAATATGTATTTTAAAGCAGCTTGAAAATAATGAACCAGTTCAAAAGCAAGCAGAAGCATATAAGCATCGAGTAAACATTACGTTAAACAGTTTTCGAATGCAAACATTTGGGATTGAATAAGTTATTAACCTTACGTTGTAGAATTAAGTACGTACTGCAAAAGTACAAATAAACAAATAAAGGTTCGAGCATGACGCTGTGTGAAGTCATCTTAATAAGAAACATTAGAAAGAGGGTCCTTTTTCTGACAAATTCATTATTGGAAATATATAAATCCAACCGTTTTCGTGCAAAAACACATCAAGCCAGCTAAAAATACACATTGGTCGATGAACAAATAAGTTCGTTATTACATACGCATAAATGTAATTAATTATAAAACGAATACAACCAACCAGATTCATTCCTGGGGACCACTATCAATTGTTATTAATAGATTTCCGCAGTTATAAAAAATATGAAGGTCCTTCCATTTAATATATCGTAACTTGTCAATAAAGCTAAAATGTTCCGCATTTCCTTTTGCTTCAACAAGAAGCTTCCCTCCTACGTCACGATTCAATGTGATCAAAGCTAGTTTTGAACAACAGTCCTTTATTAAATCTGCAATCGTGACAGATTTAATTAAAAACGACTGCACGAGAAAGGCATCTGGGGTATCCACCTTAAATTGACAGTTATTAGCTGGATCCTGTGAGAAGTGGTGTAGACAATATAGAACGAAGGTAATGAAATATTATTAATTTTAGAAGAATATCGGAGAAAGCATTCCCGCGACTTTCATTAACCGAGAGCTCGAAGCTTTTAATTATTATTCTGGATCACTTGCGGGCGCATACTTTTTGTAGTTTTGTTACTGTCTGAAACTTTATAATCTATTAAGACCGTTCCAAAAACCAAGTTCAAGTAAGTACGTTCTCTTGTTCTACCACTCATTAATTACAATCGTTTTCGAAATGCACGTTAGGGAAGTTGCTCTTGTTAAAAAAGCGAGTAAAACTATAAAATTATCCTCTATGTATAAAGGAAAGTTCTGCAGAAATTAGTATTTAATTTGGCAAGGAAAGTCTTACATAGAGCAAACACTTAATTTAAACCATAGAATTTAAGAAAATTAACAATTCAAATAAATTTTTGCTTGTTTAATTGGAAAATGTGTAAGTCATGCAAAGCTACTTAAAAAGATACGTGAATTGATTACATATGCAGTTACCTCAATTACTTCCTTAAGAGTAAAGCGTATTGTGATTTTGACAGCCATCAGACTCGAATTCGGATCTTTACGTTGAATTGGTCTCATTCACTAATATAGTCTAATGTCCTTCTGATGTCTCCTAGAACTTCAGCAGGGCATTTCAAATGTGTCAATCCTACGAAGTTACTGTAGAAATTATATTCATTTGACATCCAAGGTATTGCATGTGAATTATAAAATCCTTTTTTGGACGATAGATACTAGTAGGTCAATATTAAACATAAAAATAACTATTATGCTTCAGATTATAAACGCATCAAGTTGGATGTCTTGCAGGATTCTATTTTAGTTCCGGTGTTGTTTTTAGTATGCGCTAATGATTTGTGTTCCCATACTTTACTTAATACTTAATCATTATTCGTGTACACTAAATAATGCTTTGCTTCGATTAGCTTTATATTTAATTAGAATTAAGCCGTCTATTATTTAGGTTTATTATATAATGAAATAAAAATATATCTCTACTAACAAATGCACATTTAACTTTGAATTTTGAAGAAGTATCTTACATAAAAATACTTACTATTAGTATTATTAACGGAAATTGCTTTATGTGTTGTTTATAATGTAGGTTCAGTATTTCCACACAATCTTCTTCAATTACAATCTTTAACTGCAAGATTCTGCTACCGGAAGGCGGTATTTGTAGCAAACCTGTGTTTATTCTTTGTGCATAATGCAACCGTCATGCACCTTCAATACCATGAGGAAGTTATTTTATTTTTTTGTGTTTTGTTAATTCCTTTGTTTTCAACATTTCTACACGGATTTTCATTTTTGCAATGAGTAGCTAAGCTATGTTGCGTAGACTGTTGTAAGCAGTTAATTTATGAAATATGTTTCGCATTGTACCACCTATGATCCATTTTATAGCTCTAGCACAAAACGTATATGCAATGCGCATCATAATGTACTTCTTAATTTACCTTTTACTTACTCTAAATTCACAATTTATTAACAAAATCATTTAGCAGTCATAGCATCCTCCCTGCTTTCTTAATTATTTTGGATTTAGCACATCCCTTGTGATTTTTTTCACACAAATAAGAATATTTCCTGGCAGGTGTAATATATTATAATAGGTCATTGCTTTGAAGTAGGTGCATTTACACTCTCAATTCATTAAATTATTTCTATTTAATTTCATGTGCATAAAATATTAGAAAAATGCAAAATTCGAATTAATTTTGACTAATATTCGAATTCTGGTATTTTGATAATTGGGTTATTAATATTTGATATTAAATTAATCTATTTAATGGGGGATAATTAGCTTCTCTAATTATTTCCAGTAATTTATATTTTAAATACATTTTTTGTAAAAAAAAACACAAAACACATACAAGACGCCAGCACAATCTAGCGCTCTGAATTGACACTGTCAATCCACAACCTCAGCAACGACCGTTGTTTGGGCAAGTATTGAAAATATCAAGTCGTAACTGGGACAATGGATAAATAAAATAGACATAAATAAGAACAGTTTTAGACAGCAGACATATTTTTGTAAAATCCGACTAAAAATTTAATTTAAACCAGCTAAAAAGTATTACATCGATTAAAGATTATTTTAAAAACAATCAAAGCTGACACAAAAAGAGAAACCATCCGAGGGAATTTCGAGAGAAAGAATTTGGATTTCGACAGAAAAGGGAAGGACATAAGGCTACATTACGACACACGTATACTGTTTCTTGCCGAAATAACTGTAAATAAAAAGAGACTTTTGATTACTCATTAAAATTTAGTATTTGTTAGTACATTTACACGAATATATCCGGAAATTCACGGAGCCCCCGTATTTTTGTAATACATAAAAATTCTGAAAGTTAAAGGAGGTAGGAGATTGCTTTTCTAAATATTTAGAGCATGTAAAACAGTTTAGACCTTATCTGAGTTGTCGAATCAAACAGCGAAGGGTAGTCTTTAAAGTGCCTTACACCCCGAAAACAGATAATTGGGTACGTTAAAAAATTACCACTGTTCTTACACTAATTCGGTCTAACTCACAAAATCTAATTTAATCGGTGAGATACACGTACCTGTGTTTCCTTGTCAGTCAGCTTGTTGTGTAGTAATTAGACACTAAACAAAATGTAAGAATATAGTTGATTTGAAGCCAATAGCCTAACCCATACACTGAATAGAAAAGTACTACACGTGGCATTAATATTATATTAATATTATCTACGACTAAATGACTAAAAGCGTACTTGTAGTCTGGAAAATTAAATCATTTTTATCGAATATTTGCTTAGAACAAACTCATTGTTAGATATAAACGAATTTATTACCGACTCTTGATGTCTAAAACTAATTCAAAAAGCCCATTACGACGAACCACACATAAATGATTTTACATCAAACGTTGCGGAATTTTCCTTTTATCCATATATCTTCACAAAACAACCGCAAGCATTAATTTCCCCCTGCCAAAGGAAGAAGCTTTTTTGCTCCGAACACAGCGATATTTTCTGTAATTTAAATTGATATTTGAAGAAATTTATGCTCGAGGGGTAGCCTTTTGTCTCTATTCCGCTACATTTCACTAATTTTATTGCATCGGAAAATCTACCTAAAGGAAAGGCTAATAATAAATAAATTCTCCAAAACGGTGAGAAATGTATACAAATTGTTCTTAGTATCATCCCCTATCTGAAATAGTCTATATGTACGTATCCTTCGAGCAAGTATTCAATTAAAAAATAAGTGCTGGCATTCTATAGAATTCTAGGAAGTGAATAACTACGTGACATGCATAATACACCCAAAAAAACGTAAATTTTTTGGATGCGTGTTACAATTTACCAGCTTGTTATTCTTAATTAAAGATAAAGGTGACATGTTCAACAAAAGACTACTTCATTACTTTCTCATGTACGCATAAAGATGCTACATATCAACAAAAACAACAAAAACTTATTGTTCCCTGGTTTTTTAGTGTAAATCGTATACTGTTGCTTCAGTAGTAACTCATACATTGTATTTCACTTTACATGAGACACCTAAATAAATTGTTTATTAATAACGCAATTAGTAAAACTTTTACCAGTGATAGAGATTAATATTTTTGTAGGAATAATTTTTTTTTAAATCTAAAACTGGCCAACAATGATTAAAATAAAAACTAGTATTTCAAGTAAAGTCATAGTAGCAATGAGAAGACAGACTAAAATTAAAAAAGTTTAGCTGAAAAGCTTTAATTTTCTACTTTTTCTACATTTTTGTGTAAACTCATTGAAAGAATTCTTATCTCAAATATCAAGTGTACAACGTACGATCAAAACAATTAAAAATCGTTGAAATTTTTGTTGTTTGATTAGTGATAGATGAACAACGATCGAGTATTCTTGAAAAGGTAGAAATTATTCTTGTTGGTTGGATAATGTACGATCTAGCCAAGCCAAGATAATCAAATAATCGCATACACTCTGATGATGCGGTAATTTAGCAGCATATGGTAATAATCCTCGCATAAGTTTACGAAATATGAGTATATCTCTTATACTGAAATTTGAAGATGTCTTCGTCCATATAAATTCAAACCCTACAAACCACACTCTTGAAGAAGGAGATTTGCATAAAAGACTGGAATATTGCCTAAGGTGTCAGGTAATTTTTTAAATGACTGAGAATTTTAAAAGGATATATGTTTAACCACAAACATTCACCACTACCATCACAGAACTGTAGATACTAAGCAACAGAAAACCCACGTTTTATAATTAATTGTAAAAGATAATATTCACAAAGAATGGATGTGTAGTGTGAAATTTTAAATACAAGAAATATTTGTCCCTTTTTCTTTTTCCGTGCGTTAAACATGCAAAAGCTTCCACATTTCTTAAATACTGAACTAATGGATGCGGTTGAGGATTTGCCACTTTGGTGGGAACTGTACCTCAATTCATAACGCAAGAATGGTATGAGCCTGGTTGGAGAGATTGTAATAATCCTTTACTCGAAATCGCCCGATTTCGAATAAAGGAAACTATTAAACCAATATGCGAGAATATCCAATAAACCTTCCACGAAATTTCGCCTGAATTGTTGCGACACTTTGCACTGAGTAACAGAAGACAAATAGACAAATGTATCCTGCTTCAGGACGACTTAGTTGAAAATCTATTTAATAAACGTTACAAAATTATAATTCAATGCTTAGTGCATCTTAAATTGTTTTAATGGTATGTTGTACACTTGATATTTGAGATAAGAGTTTTTTCAATGCAATTTACACAAAAATGAAGAAAAAGAGAAAATTAAATATTTTCAGCAAAACTTCGTAGTATTTTAATCATTAGCAACAACTTTTTTGATACTTTTTTCTGCTCTATCTTCATCGCTGCTATCAATAAAAATGAGTACTTAATGCTGGCATCTATGTCGTTTGAGAAATTAAATACTCATGAATGTCTATTAAGTTGGTGTAGCCACTAAGCCCACCGGCCAACCAGTATAATTTGCTACCCAAGAACTGCAACTGATTTCCTGGTGGACTTATGAAGTGGCTACGGCAACTTAACATACATTACTATGACATACTTTCTAAATGTGTAAATATGCTGGAAATTGTAAATGTAGGTTTCCAATTTGCTGGAAGGATTTGAATAAATTGGATCTGGGTTCGATTCGGCTTTCAAGATCAAAAACAGCCTCATAACAATATATTAACTCAAAAATCTCAAAAGAATCTCAAAAATCCATTTATATCGTTACTTTTATAATGAACTCTATGAAATTCAAAATTTCCATAGTATCGCTTTCGTTTGTTGTTTTGCTTTTAAAATTCCCCAATTCTCCCATAATCAAGAAGGCCTCTTTTTTATACAGCACCTCCTCTAACGCGTGAATAGAAGATAATTTCTCGTGACTCGAGTTTTATTCAGTTAAGTACTTCTTGGAGTTTTCAACAGTTGCATCCAAACATTTTTAAATCAACTTGGTTCAGGTTATCTCATTTTCCTTTAATTGAACATTCTCTATATTTTTCCAGAATCTTCTTATCTCTATAATCTTCTTATTAATATTCGCTTTCGTCAGTATTAAACGGCAGAATATTGTGAAAGTTGGAGCGTTACGGAGTACTTAATATTGAAAAATGGCTAAAAACCAATGACTTAAACATAAATCAGGAAAAACCGAATGTAATTTTATTTGACACAAAATCTAATTACGGGACTTCGCAACTTTGTTGTCTCAAGCGCAAAATTGTTAGAGATATTAGTGGACCAAAATCTAAAGTGCTGATCTAGTATGTAATAAGTTGAGTAGCCTTTGTTTGCTTTTAGGCAAATAAGAGATATTGTTGACAATCACTGATCAGATATCGCATAGCCGTTTGGGAAAACACTGGCGACCTTATTCATGTATACATATTGTATGTCAAAAGAAAATCAAACGTGTTATGTTATGTCTTCATACTACTCAGTACAAACCAGATTAAGAGCAATAATTGAATTCATATGAATGAAGCTTTTCAAAAACATCTTTCTGAACAGTTCTGTTTCGAACAAGCTTACAGCTCGAGGAATAGGAATCGGTACCGCTTTGGGGACATAGATCGGGTTTAAATCAGAGTGGTCTTGCTTATGCTAATTTAAGTTTTTTTTTTTTATAAATTACCGTCCACTATAAAAAGAATAAATAATCTCAATCTACTTAAGAAAACATTTATAAATATTTATTTAATCCAATTAAAACTTTATAGTTTAAGCGAATATCTGATGCTATAACTTTGTCTAAACTATTTTCATTTACTATATATTTTCAAAATAAGTATGACGTTTGCTATATCTTCTACGACGTTATAATTGCAGGAACTAAGTACCTGTGTATGGTGTGTAAAGTATTCCATGGCTTTGTTACTATCACCCTCTTGCTACGAAGGGTGAAACGCAGTTAATAACCACCGCACTAGTATCTCCAAGTCTTTTTTCTTATTGTTATTGCAAAAATGATCCTAAAATTTCAAAGTTGTTACTTTTCCTACTATATTTTCCACTGTTATTACACAGTTTAAGTATTCCTAAATCAAATTTCTTTTCCCACTGTTCTCTTATTGTTTCCATTTAAGAAAATCCAAGATGATAGCATCCTACAAACTTCTGTTACACAAGACAAATAAACTCAAATGCTGTGTTCTTATGAATAGTGTTACCCCGATTCGTAAGTCTAACGGTTGGTACCCAATTCCACTTAGTGCAATACTTACTCGGTATATCCATGTATTTGCAACAACAGTAGGTGCAGCTGAAACACATTAGTTATCAACAAATTACTACGAATAAAGATAGATAGACGGCAGTAACCCATTTAAAGTATTTTTCAGCGCATATATTTTTTGATTACATCGTTAACAGCATAACACAAACAAAACCGAATCATTAAATTAATCCGATAAACTATCCTTTATACAGAACTGCATACAATGTATGTATCTTCTTTCTTGAGATTTCTATTCGTACACAGCCGTACAGACATCTTCACGTAACGATGTACATATATACTCGTATTAGCTTAGCGTACTGAAAGGATCAATTTACCCCGCCTCTGTTACGGTATGTTAGTTTTCCTCTTCTTACTCGCTTCGCCAACGGCCCGGAGCCTTAAAACCTCAGAGACTTGTGCATAAGACCTTCGAGACGTCCTTAATGTTCGAAACCACTGCATCCCTCGCTTCATTTGTTCTATAACCCATCTGTTAATTACTTAAAACTAGTCCGACAGACCAACTTAGTTTGGTATCTCATCAATCCCCAACTTTTGGAGAAGTAAAGCGGTATGACACTCTTTAATACGCCTTCTTGTGTTTAATGGTTGCATTATATGGTAGTACATCTTGTTTATAATTTTGACGGTTACCGCAGGTCAAGTGTTTTGAGTATCTTACTTCAAATACAAATATATAAATTGCTTAGTGTAATTGTATTGAAGTTATATCCCACTATCCTTTTATATAATCCTGCAGTTTACTTTGACAGTATTTTCCTTTTATTTTAATCAATTTTTGTTTTTGGTTTACCCATGGCTTTGGCTAGGTTGAAAATGGCTCAGGTTTTCTTTAATTTTGTGTATCTATATTGCAATAATAGGGAAGGCTTTTTTTTATACGGATTCGCATACACGTTGGATGGAGGGAAGCGCTTGAGGACATCAGATTGGTTGAAAGTTTAAAATAATATTCGAAAAAAAATCTCCAAAGTAAACTGTTTCTAGGAACATTACTCGCTCACTTGCGCACTTTTTTACTTCAGTTATTGAAATACATATTCACTAAAAATATTATTTACGTTCATTTTTCGTGCTCGACAACGGTACTCCTTGGCAATGCTCAACTTGTTTAGATATTTCTACAGGCGAACATAGGTACATATAGAAAAGGGGATGTACGAAAAGGGCAAGCTATGAAAACGGCATGTTTTGTTTAGATAGCCCTCTCTTGAACTGAATTCTTGAGCGCTTATGGACAAATGGCTGATAGAACTCACTTCAATTACTTTGCAAATATTTAACACATATTAAAATCAGTGGGTCTTCAATATTGGATATTTAAGACTACACTATGAATCAAACAATATTGCCTACGGAGTGACCAACAATGAGCAATGGAAGTAATATTAAAAGCATTTCTTCTTTGTTTGTACCTAATTCAAATCAAGGTTTGGTAACAATTATAAACAATAATGAAAACAATGCTCAATTGCAGTTTAACTAGCGGAAAGGGATCCGTTAATTCTATATATTGCAGCCCGATACGGGGTCCGACAGAAAAACTTTCTACATTTTGCTCCGCGAGTGCGCGTGAATCAGCGAAGTGAGACGGATCGTAGTGTGTGCTATTAATAATAATAAATAATGCAATGTCTGCAAATTTAACAGAAAAACATTATTTTTCCTTTTAACGTTTCGGTAAAATAGTGTTGCCGTTCTCAAGAATCTATTCTAAAAAAATTGAGATCTTTAAAGATGTAAAGTCTTACATCACACGACAGAAAAAAATGGACAATGTTTCCAACGCGCTTAATCTCGTTGCTTAATACGTTTGGTGGCCTTCACATTGGCTAGATCTTACCCCAGGCGTCTTTTATTTACGGAGATAAAGTCTTGGACCATCGTCCACAGTACATTAACGAATTGATGTGGATGGGTGCAGAAAACATTTTACATTTGTTCAACAAATTTTGATTGCTAGGTTAGGGAACGTTACAAATAATGTATTCCTACCTTTATATGTTTAAATGCAACATTGAAACTATGAAGGTGGGATATGATTTCAATTTTAATTCAGTAATATGCTTAATACTATTTATCAACAGTTCCATCTAGATATTAGAAAAGTGATTCGTTCCTGCCATGTATCATGGAGACGCCAGGTTCGAATCCTTATTGGGCTCGATATTTCTCAACAATTACGTTGGAAAAACTAAGGAAATCACAGATTTTCACATTTTACTGACGGAAGCCAGTACATATTCTGAAATCGCATTTGAACTCAATATAATATTAATTGTATTTTTAACTTTGATGGCATAAATTATCCTGACCTGCCATAAATACTTCAGCACCGGCGTTAAATTACACCACCTTGAATGTTTTATAACCGCTACTGTAGTTATTACAGTTGCACACCCCTGCATTTCCGTGCAGCCAGCATTACCAAAGAGATTATAATCTAAATCCATGTCATTTGAATAATAGTTATTAGTTATGTACGTATATACATTAGTAATTCAAACGTAACACTTCACAGTAATCATTAAATCATAAATTAGAATTAGATGCACAACATAGCATACATCCCATTATAACATAATTGCCTATTTAATAAATCAAGCTTTGCATATAATAGTAGGCCGGAATTATTGCAACGACAATCTTGCTTATAGTGACAGTGGCATATCCCATACCTCAGTGGCGTTAGAGTAGAAAATCACGAGCTAATTAATTTCTACTTACAATTTAAAAGAGATGATCCTATTAATGAAGTATGATATTATTATTATAGAATTATTTTAAATATATTTCATAATTAGTACTTGTTAAAAGTTTAACAAGGTGCCATCAGATAATGAAGTAACATTGAAAAACGTAGGAAAAATTACGTATGTATCGAGAACTCAATACACTCAACTGCCATCAAGGTTTGTTGGAATCAATGTCTTCTTCGAAAAGATTCGAAACTTTACAATTTCATTTTGTCACAGTTTCAAATATTAAGAATGTAATAAGAGCGTAGGCTTAACAATAGGCATAAAATAACTTAAAGTGGCAGAATATAGAACTTTAAAAATGGTCACATTCCATTGTTTTTACTTTATTTCTGTTGCTATTTGAAGTTAAAAAATGAAATCGCGAAACATTCTGATACTAACATAATGGTTTGTATTGTATATTTAGACAATAAAGATATTTATATATATGTGGAGAGTCTGAGAAGTACCCGTGTTTGGAGATAGATGACACTTTGTGTCAAAATCTACAAAATTCGACTGTGACTCAACGAGTCACAGTAGAAAGCTGTTGAAGGTGAGCAAATTTATGTAATACCGATCAGTGATTGGGTTTATTTTTTGGTCAAGAAAACGTGTGCAGAAGTCGAAGAATAGTTGGATGCAATTTATAAAGACCATGCATCTTCGACAACTACCAAACATACTAGTCTAATAAATCTAAGCGTGGCCGAATATCCATGTTAAATGAAGAGTGGCCACGTCAATCTTGTTGAGGTGACTACGGACGATATGATCAATAAAGTGTATGATACCGTGATTTGTTAATGCATCACCAGTAGAAGGATCAACTGAAGGCGAAGTATTATACTTTTATAAAGACCTTCAGAAGGTACTAGACGAATGCAGAGAGGAAAACGAAATAACTACAGTTATGGACGACTGGAATCCTAAAGTAGAAAACGATTCGAACAAGAGAATGGGATGTATGGGAAAATATGGAGAAAGAACAGCAAATAGAAATTGAGGGAAAATGATAGGATTCTGCCACAGAAATAGGGAATATAAGGTGGGACCAAGAACTAGTGAAAAAATATCCATACGCGGAAGAAAGGAAAGCAAAACGCATAATAGAAGAACAGGAAAGTTGCAAGAACTTTGAAGAAGATATAGAGAAAATGCATAAAACGAATAATAGGAAATTTTGGATTAGAATAAGAAGACTAAATGGAGCCAAAAAGAGAGAAATAAAGTCGATGAAGGACAGAAGAAATCAACTGAGGACAGAAACAGAGAAAATGGGAGAATATTTTGAAGAAAAGTTATCAAAGCAGGAATCCACTGGTGAAACAAAAGAAGAGGAAATAACAGAAGAAATACAACAACAAAAAATAGGCTGGGAAAAACAAACAGAGAGAACGAAATTACTGCAGAGATGCAGACATGGACAGGAGAAAAAGGAAAGAAATGGCTAGGAGAAATATTCCAGGAAGCATGAAAAACACAAAAAATACCAAAGGACTGGGAAAATAACCCTAATAGTAACAATCTATAAGATGGAAGAGGTGTGAAAATCACAAAGCAATATCATCAGCACAAACCACTTTTAAAGCGTATACCAGGGCAATCGAACAAAGACTAAGGGGATTTGTAGAACAAAGATTAGCGAAGCAACAAGTTGTATTTAGGCCGAGGTGACAAACAAATACACACTATTCATATAATTAGATGACTAACTAATAGAAAAATACAAGAAGGAGATGAGCTATATCTAACATTCATAGAGATTAAGGCAGCGTTTGACTCAGCTGATAGATAGGAAATATGTAATTGTCTAGAAGAAAGTGAAGCACCAAAGGCGTTCATCAAAATAATTTAAAGTACGTAAGAAACAGATAGGAGGAAGAAGATTAGAAGAATTTGGAATGAATAAAGGTATAAAGCAGGTCAAAAGTCTAAGCCCACTACTATTTACAATAGTAATGCACAAATTGGTAAAAAGAATCAAGGCGGAACCGCTAAGATAAGTAGCTTACTAATCTCTAACAATAAAAACAAAATGCAGAAAGTAGTTACTATATGGACGGAAAAAATAAAAACTATGCAAACGAAAATAAATACGATGATGAAACACATGATAAGATAAAATTAATGATAGTCAATGAAAGAACTAAAGAGGACCAAAGCAATAAAATAATAACTTACAAAGAAGTACAGTCAGAAAAAGTAGTAACGTACGAGTATCAAGATAGCATTATTTGAGAAGATGGAAAAATAGATGCAGAAATAACAAACATAGTAAATATATGAACAAGGCTATATTACTCATTAAACAAGACCATATTAGGACATGAGCATATAGAATTAGGGGTGCAAATGAAAATTCACAACTTGATAACGGTACCAACAATAACATATGTCGTGGAAAATTGGATACAGAAAAAGCACGAAGACAACAATTGTACTGGTATGGGCATATAATAAGAATGAACCCAGAAAGAATTGCTAGAAGGGTAATGAACGCAGTAGAAACAATAAAAAGAGGCAGAGTAGACCAAGGAAGCAGTAAATAGACCGAATAGAGGAAATGGAGAGAATCGAATATCGGG
The DNA here is from genome assembly GCA_902654985.2 of Oryctes borbonicus. Classification (NCBI taxonomy): domain Eukaryota; kingdom Metazoa; phylum Arthropoda; class Insecta; order Coleoptera; family Scarabaeidae; genus Oryctes; species Oryctes borbonicus. The sequence goes on from LR736863.1 coordinate 5,342,225, forward strand.
GGAATCGGGGGATACGAAGATGCATCAATGCATCAAAAAACAAATACTTTGATATATGCAGCACTATTGTTGTGTCTACATATTTTCATTGCGTACATATACGCTAAAAACCGAAAATTATTTTAACAAAGAACGAGATTTTCACCCTGTTAACATGTTTTTCCGCACAAAAAAATAGTTTTAACCATGTCCTGCGGTAGACTAATCACACAGTTTCAAATTTTTCTAAAGTTTCGCGTTCGGAGCCTTCCCTTGTTCATTACCCACATACACACAATGCCTTCCTTGATTCCACTACTTTAAAACGCAACATAACATTGCATGGCAAAATAATTACACTGTATGTCTGTGTATCCTTTTATTTCAGCGATCATAAAAGTGCCTCTATGCGATGAGGTTATCAAACGAAATAGGTAACACAAACTACGATTAACATGCGGCGAAAACTTGGATGTCGGTAATAAGAATTCTCTGCGGATGCAAGATTTAAAATTATAGTTGGGGCAAACGTGCTTATTGCAGCAACATACTCGAAACGTAATATTAGTCAGGAAATTGCATTTCCATAGGAATGGGATTGTTTATGCACGTGAAATTAGTTCTATCTAATGTAAATATGTGCCCGGCCGAACATAGAAACGAGCCAATGTGCCTCTCCAGTCCACCACACAAGCTAATACGGGGACGTTATTTATTAAAGCGACTGGAAATTATATTAGTTCAAGCAAACACGTCGAAATTTGCTCTCAATATTTATCCCTCTAGGCTTATGATGTTCTAACTAATGCAACAGAGTAATCTGGAATGTTCAGCATACCGACAACCCTAACTTTATTATAAACAGGGATGACGAATTAGATTAGCTTTTCGACAACTTTGTTTTAGAATTTCAGAAACATAGTTTGAGAAATAAAAAAATCAGAAAGCTTTATCTAACTTCGACAAAAATAAGTTTTGCAAAATCTAAACAAACCGCATAAAAAGATATATGTATTTACGAATTTAGTATTTACGAAGGTAAATTTACAGAAATTGAATGTGTGAATAGACACTCTTTCAGCAAATGAAAGTTTTAAGACGTAGAAATGAAAATAACTACTACCCTTAATTCTTGTAACTTTCCACTACATAAGCACAAGATTTATGTACTTCTTTGAACACAACTTCTTCAATATTATGCTATTGAACACACTTTTGAATTTTTTTAAATTGAACTATTTCAACAAAACTATATAACTTCTAGGAATTCTAAGTACAATGTGCCTGGACAACAGCGAAACATAAAGTCATAAATAAAATTGGCGTTGTTTTTAACCATTGTTAGATTACGTTGGCAATTCATACCCGATAGGTGAACAATGTGAAATGTCCAGAAGAGATGTGAATATAGCGCTGGTGACAGCTAACCTCATTGCTGTTTATTTGTTACATTACAGTATATATAAGTTGGAATGCATAGTACTGTACCTTAAAAGAGTTCAATATAAGAAAGAAAAAAAAGGCTTTATCAACATGGTTCCAAATTTTAATACTTTGTAGACCATAAACAATATTAGTAATAAATCATTAATGAAGGTTTCTAAGTTAAGCATCTATTTAAATAGTGTATTGCTACTCGAGAAAATTAGCTGGCGCTGCATCATGCATGACGTATGTACTTCTAATAATGTTTAATAATAGAAGTAAGTTCCATAAACAATTTCGATAGACTTCGTCAGCAATAGCGGACGGTGGTCATTAAATGGGAGTTCAATTACAAAACATCGATTCCTTCGTGTATTTTCGTTGCATATGTTGTAGTATGCTCGAGGCAATCGAAGCTCTGTCATTTGCTTCACCACCAGTCGCTACTGTTACATTGGTACAAATGCGATTTTAATATACTACACCCCACAATCAACATTTTTTCTTCGTGATACGTTAATAAAAATGAACCATATTTGGGTGGTCTACTGTCAATTAAGCTCAAGGCACGATGCGATTCTAAAAAGTTTAATCTTTCAAGCGGTTTGTGACTTAGAGTACCAAAATAAGCCAAAACCTGCCAAAGTAACCCCGTTTTACGTTTTACGGTACTTAACACTACAGTACCAGTACATTTCAAGGTTTTTACCACGGAAACGGAGGGCATTTTAATGTTTTTTAAGTCATTAAGGGAGTTATTTAGTTGAATGGAAATAGTAATAGTTTACTGTTACTACTTCCATGGACAAGAATTTCTACATAATCGAGAGGAATAAAAACATATTTTCGACAACAATTTTAAAACTCGATAAAAACTTAAAAATTTGAATATTATTATGGGATTTTTTCTATAAACACTTTAAGAAAACTCCAACTAATTCCTTCTGGATCTATAACATCGAAATAACCATTCACGAAATAGGGAACGATTTGGTTCTAAATCGGATCCAGCTTCAAGATCGAACTTCCAACTGAACAATTTTAGAACAACGTCGTCAGTGTACAGGTACCGAAAATTCAATAGTTGACAAAATAACTTTAAAATTCAATTCGAAAAGATAGCTGTCGGTTACAGATTGCGATGCAAATTTGTGCTTTTAAAAGAAAGATTTTCAAAATTAAATATATACAGGGTGTTTACGGTCTTCTGGTTTTATTTTTAAGGGCTGATTAAACATCTTAAAGTAATAATGATAGCAAGGACTGTGGCGTAGTATGGTAAACAACACATAAGTATCGGCACCCTCCGCACAAACTTGTGTGGTGCGGAGCGTGCCGATACTTATGTGTTGTTTATCTTAAAGTAAGGTCATTAACGTAAAACTATCTTAACAAATTAAACAGTTTTTTTTTTATGTTTTTCATGGAATCCACTTTAAACTAGTTCAAAGTTATCGCCGTGTTGTTCAACGCAAAGTCTCGCTTGAAGTATCCATGAATTGGCATAATTTACTAGGCCTTGGTCTTGCCGTCGAATTGTCGCCGCAGCTGCCTCAACGCTTTTACGAAGATCATCTAAATCAATTATTTCGTTGGTGTATACCATGGTCTTCATAATGCCCCATAAGTAGAAATCAAGGGGGTTAAGGTCGGTTGACCAAGGAGGCCATGGAACAGGACAGTGGAGCGGTCTAGGTGGCTCCACTTATTTTCTTACACATTATCTAAATGTTGGCGAACTAAACGATTAAAATGCGGCGGTGCGCCATCGTGGAGAAACTACATTTGTCGACGTAAATTCAAAGGAACTTCTTCCAAAGTTCCATCAACTGATTTTGCAAAAACAAGAGATATCCTATCCATTCAATCGATTTGGCAACACAAAGAGGCCAATATGTTGTCCGTTGACTAGTTCGGCCCAAACGTTTATCGAAAATCTGTGCTGGAACCGATTACGACCAACAGCATGTGGATTTTCGACAGCCCAGATATTATGACAGTTATTTATGCCGTTACGTGTAAACGTTGCTTCATCAGTCGCCAATACAATGGAAGAAAAGTTTGGAATTTCAGCATGTTTTTGTAAAAACCATCGAAAAAATTATAAACGTAAAGGATGATCTTCAGGTTGTAAATCCTGTACTTTTTGTACATGGAAAGGATACAATTGATTCTCATCCAGTGTTCGATTTGATATATTTACTTGGAGAGGTATTTTTCGAATACTCCTAGAAGGATCTTCTTCGACAAGATTTAAGACTTCTTCTTCGGCATCCAAATTCGTTGGTGTCGGTCAGGTTCACCATCCCGACCTTGACGTGTTTGCAGTACACCAGTTTCTCGAGCACGGATTACTAGAGCGGCGAATTCTTATGGAACAGGTGTTGGCCTGTTAGGAAACCACTCAGGGTACAATCAACTTGCAGCAGCAGAATTCTGGCGTATTTCCCAATTTTCCCAATTTACAGTGCAGGGACAACTGATGAAACAGCTTAGCAAATGGGAAAAGTTACAGACATCAGCCTACTTAGTAAAAAATTCACTAATAACCTACTGTTTGAATTTGCATTTACTTTGCACAAGTTGTTGATCAATCGTTTAAGCATTGAAAACTAATCATTTTCGAACGAGTTGCGTTCTATTAATTAAAAAAGAAACCCTGAGAAATTATTTTTATTAAAACAAGAGTTTCGTAACAATATAATCGAGTCTTGATAACAGAAGTCTGTCAAATCCAGTCAGAATTTCTAGGAGGTAATTACTTTTTCACCGACGAAATAAAACATGTATCAAGCATCAAATAACAATTTAGGAAACATTTTTACATACTTTTATACAAGTTAGTAACGAAATTATGGTCATCACAAAGGATCAATGTGTGGCAATTAAACAGATAATTTAACTATTCCATGGACTATTTCCGGTGGTGGTATACTGATAAATTTAAATACTAATCTGCTTTAATTTATCAACAGCCATTGGTTTATGAATAATTACGTCCATTAGAATATACGGATAGACGTAGACATTTATGACTTATGACCAGCTGTCCCTTTCTCTTCTACTCACATATAATCATTATTTATTACGTTCAGACAAAACAAGACGAGCAAACGGACAACTTCCGTATTACTGCTTACAAACGAGAAATCTTTAATTGAACATGTGCTTTACAGATTTTAAAACCTTTGCAGTATATACGTCGAAAGTAAAAGTTTAGTTATTTAGAAGATAATAAAATGTTTCCTTACAAATGTCCACCTCTCATATTCATAGTAATACAAACACGGTAACCGTGTTATAATGTCCATCGACTTCCGAGCTTTACACAATTTGACTGTTAACCTTTGCTCCTCATTAAAAATTTAATATCCCCCCTATTGTTCGGGCGGTACAGTAACGGAATTACTGTTTGCAAAGCATTTGTACATTCAGAGCATATTTTGTTTTTACGCGTTTGCCATTTCATTTTTTATTATCTTATTTCTGTGACGGTACAAAAGCGATACGGCAATGCCGATTAGGGCGGTTAATTTATTTAGACTGTGCGCTTTCAGTTCGCTTTGTCAGCGCTTTTGTCCTCCGCGTACAATAATGGGGGATTATATCGTTTTGTCGTTGACTGTTTACGTATTCGGGCGTATTTTAGTATTTTATGGGATGTGTAACTACGGACAAAATTTGAAATATCAAAAATTTATTTCATTAAACCGATTGGCAATTGCAAAGTGTAGCTTTGTACCTTTTTCAATTTCATTTGTAAATACGCTAAAACAAAGATATGCAATTTAATTATACATGCACAGCTGCAGGTTTGCGTTTTCCACTTGATAATTTTGAAACCTGCGTCAACATTAAATGAAAATATACAAGTATGTACTAAAGGTGGGTATTTTGAGATTCATGGCACGTGCGCTTTTTTATCCACCGGATAGAGGCAGTGATGGTATCAGTTGTCATCCGACACATTTTTAGCTGAGAGTTGGAATTGTAGTGGATGCTTCAATTATCATCTTTGCTAGTATTGATGGAGTGATTGTGAATTCACCGAATACCACATTTTTCTACCTGCTTTCAAAGAATTTCAAATAGGGGATCAGGGCTTTATGCACCTGTAAAAACCTACGAGGTAGTCGTACCGATTAGAGAACAGTGGAAACAGGGGAAAATTACTCCAAATTGTCATCTTTTTACGGATGGACCTAAAACCCAATTCGAAACGAGTGTGGGAATACGTGGGGCGGGTAGATTATGTGCTCAAGAACTGTTGGATTACAGTAATTGATAGCCGAGAGGCTTTAAAAGTACTTAGTGCCTCCAATGCAACATCGGGAATGGTACAGGAATGTATTCAGTCATTGAATATATTCGAAGGAAAGAATATACTCAAACTGGCATGAGTACCCTCACGTGGCAACATATCAGGCAACAAACGCTGATCGGGCCCGAACTCCCCTTTGAGATCCACTTAGAGATGGCTAAGGTAAAGATTAAAAGACAACTACATCAGTGACATGACAAACATTGGAGAGAAGGACGCGCAAACATGCATTCGGATGGTTTCCTGGAAGGACCCTTAAAAGAAAAACCGACACCGTAACTACAAAATGGAAACCATATCTGAATTAGTATGTCGAGGATGCAATGAAGAAAAGGAATCTACTCTACACCTTATAAGCCACAGTGAACCATACAACATCAAAAGGCACACCAGCTTAAGGGCACGAAAGATAGACCTGGGAAAGCCCTTAAAGATAAAGTCGAAAAAAATTTTATACATTTTAAAAGCCACAGAACTCCTACGAGACTAAAACATTATTCAAAGGGCACAATAGGTCACCCTGCCACAATGCAGAAAACCGCCTGGGACCATCTCGTTCCAATAATAAAATGGTGGATGGGAAAGTGGGGAAGTTATCAAATGTCAGCTTGACGAGTGCCATCATTGGTGAAATCCATTAAACAAACTTGTTGGACAAACGAATGGGGAGTTCTTAGCCCGCCCCTGTCGATCCGTTGACTCGATAGATTCGCCAGTTGTTGACCCATCAACTCTGTTCGGCTCAAGTACATCTTCTCCGACAAGAAAATAGACGGATCCGTTCGATCCTACTTTAGAGAATGTAAAAATTCTCATTTATTTTTCAGTATTACCACATTAAATGACAATTTACTTAATATGGTCTACTTCCTTGCTCAAGGCATTTAGTTGATGGAGTCTATCAATGATGGTTGCATAATAATCAAACTGACGTTTAATAACTTCCCCACTCACCATCCACCTACTTTAAAAGCAGGTAGAATATGTAATGTAATGCAAACAAAAACATCTATCAAAACGAACGGTTGTTCATCGAACAATACCGAATTTATTTTTATGACAACACTGTTTTAGTTTTACAAATTACATTTTTTCGTATGAAATTATTCATAATTAATTTGTTCCTTTTTAAAGCAGTATCTTTACTGTAAAATTGGAAAACATTAAAATATTATCCACTGATTTTCGATTGGCATCGGTACTGTTATACAATGATTTTCCGTATCAACTAATACTAGTGAATACGTTGACTTATAATAAGATAATAAAACAGAGGAAATGAAAAATCTGCCGTTGCTTAAATGTGAATCATTTCTGCCTCTAAATGAGAATTTGATTTTTTTATATTTTTCAGAATCAAATTATCAATACACTTCTTCTTCTTAAAACAAAAGTTTGAATTAAAAAAAAGAAAATGCCCAAAATTAACAGCGGACGGGATTATTCGACAGAATAGGCCTGGCAGGGCGTCTCATTATAAAAAAGCACGGCCGGTCGGCATCTGAAATATTGCAGCCCGATTCATGCACAACTCTATGCACGCATATACGAGTTATAAAAAGGAATTCAAGTAGCGTGAATCTGACTTACAATTAAAATAGTAGTAGCAAGCTTTTCAGTTGCGCACTGAAAGAAAAGACGCTAGGGTTAATGTAACATTTTCTCTAAAAAAAAACGCATTGATTTAACCATACTTTTACATCTTCTTTTTTATTTAGCATCTTGTTTTCAATAGTTTTCCGTTTCTTTTATTTCATCGGGAATGCTTTCAATAAAAACGGTGTACACTATTACTGACAGGGAGGAAATTGTCATCATTGATGATGCTGAGCAAGGTGTTCGTGTCACTGTAAAAGCTTTCCAGATAAGAATATTAATATGAAATATGAGAAGCTAAAACTCCAAGCAACTGGACCGGGAGTGAACAGGGAAATCCCTTTGTTTCGCTTCTCATAAAATTAGTTAATAAACGGTTATTTATTATATTGACAAACATGTTTCACAATTTGACAAACGTAATTCATTGTTGTAATATATTTGTTAGTTAATATAATATTTTCATTGATTTAACAGAACGAGGTCAATAAACACGATTTATTACAATTTAATACAAAACTACACAACTTCCTTCAACGCAACTTTAACGCCCAATCCCCGGTTAATACATTATCCAGAAGTACAGAACGGTGTTGCATCGAACAGTGTATGCTATGAAAGCTGTATAAGTTTTAAAGCGAGATTCTATAATATATATGGGCTGGGAAACTCATTCTAATTCTAATAAATGCTAATCCAGAAAGTTGAGAGTTAGATTAAAACTGCATATTTTTAAGTATGGGATATTAAATTTAACGAGTGGTACGGAACTTAAATATTAATGGAAAGCTTTAAGATTTGCATTTATTTTACACACTATGAAACGCCATTGTGACCTAATCGGTAAGTTTGAAACTCTCACGAGCGCAGCGGGAATGTATTTATGCTTAATTAATAGCCTGTATGCATAGTAAATCCGTTCTGAAGAAGATTTTAATTAGATTTAACACCCATGTACATGTATGTACACTTCGTAACTGCGTATTGCATATTAGGGGATAATCAAGAAATATCACCAAATTCAGATATATTTCGCTAACCCACATAATTCAGTTCGACGTTACAGCTCTAAAAATATGAACTACAGGTTTCACTTTATCCTTCATTAAGGCAGCGAGGTTAATTATATAGTAGGGATAAAAACTTCTTTCAAAACGCTAATTTCCTTTTTATTTAAACGTGTTATCCGATGTTGGAATATTATAGAATGCATTCCAATAATGATAGCAAGGACTGTGGCGTAGTATGGTAAACAACACATAAGTATCGGCACCCTCCGCACCACACAAGTTTAATTTATTATATAGTAATATAATAATATTCGGTCACCGGTTGATGATGAGGACCATTCGTGTCCTCGAAACGGCCGTCCCGGACTAATTATTATATTACTATATAATAAATTAAACTTGTGTGGTGCGGAGGGTGCCGATACTTATGTGTTGTTTACAATGCATTCCAACATCGAATTTTGGAAAACAAGGAATTAATTTAATTGTACTTGAAATTGAAAGAATCTAAAGATTTAAACTACAACGGTTTGGAAACCGGTTTTAAGAACCGATTTAGAAAGCTTGAAAACCGGTCTTAAAAAGCGACTTTCAAAATCTATTTAGATAACGGTTGGAAACTTGACATGAAAACCAAATTTTAAAATCGTTTCTTTACCAGAATTTATAAGATATATATGCATATGGGCTATAGAGCGTATACCATAACCCCTCACGGAACTAAATCGATAGAGCAATCGCAAGAGACTTGAGCTTGTGTCGAACTACCATAGGTCAGTGTGTATTTACAAAGTAATATCTATACCTGGATCAACGAGATAGTTGTTGCACCCTGTTATAATTTGTATGTTTGAAATATCCTTAATGCAGACAGGTAGATGATTAAATATGTGAATTCCTAATTTGTCAACGGCATTGCCAGTTGTACACATCCCAGTACCAGTACACAGGTACTCTTGGAATAAAATGTATCCGAACACCCAAGAAAGAGAGAAGAGGACGCCCTAGGCCGTTTGGTATATGGGGAGAGCGCACCATATTGTTCTCTCTTTCTTAGGTGTCCGGATACTTTTTATTGCAAATGTACGTGCAAATTGCCTTTAATTCTAGTATTATGTATGTGTACGTGTATTTCTGCGTTTGTAGAAATATTCGCTTCGCTTTTGTAAATATATTATGCTACTGAAATCGCTTAAATAGGGGTTGACAAGATTCTGTAGAATGCAGTGCGCAAATACTCCAAATACTCTTGAGAAATCAACACCTTCTACGCTGTAGCACCCCAAAACAGTATTCCAAAGGAATAGAATTCCTCTGGACTCGTAGCTGATTGCAAATACAATATTAGTAACCGAAAAATAATGCTAAGATAGCTTAGCTTCCTCATGGTAGATGGAATAATTCTCGGCAAACGCGTGCCTGAACAGTACCCGGTTTGTGTCGCTGCTTCCTGAACGGCAGGCATGCGTTTCTTTGGCACTAGAGGGCGCCAAGAAATGTCGAGTTTGTCGTTTTGAAAGTTGTGGTATTAACTGTGAGGCAACCGCGATAGAAGGTAGAGATATGGAAAGTACTCTCGAAACCACGCTGATGACGCCGGGTAGGCAGAAACATGTCCGTGTGTTAATGTATTTTTTTCTCTCTCCTTTTATTGCGTTTGCCATGAATTACTCCATCAATACCATGAGGAAGCTAAGCTATCTTAGCATTATTTTTTGGTTATTGTTTCTAGGCATTTTCTGATGTGTTCTGACAATATTGGTATTCTGGGTTAACAACATGGTTACCCTTATCTAGCAGCTGATACGCTTACTAGGAAGGGAGTTGCTGACTCCAGAAACTTTAGTTGGCATACCTTTTAACACTGTCAAAACGCATATTACTCACTTGTCTAAACAAGAAGTGTTCCAAGCTCGAAGTAACACAGTAGGAATATCTCATGCGCGGGCATTAATGTTGTCCGACCAAGACAAAACCAGGAAGCTTATAGAACTGAATAGGAAATCTATCAGTGACCTAAGCGCAATTATGCCTTTACAAAATGGATCTCGCTCAAAAGGAGGAATGGTGTTTGTAGTTGGAAGCCGAGGAAACGTTTATGTACCACTTTTACCGCTGTTGCAACCCCTAAGAATCCGAGAAAAATTCTGTTAAGTGAAGTTCTGGCATTCGCCAAAAATTGCTCGACGAACCTTAAAATGACATTACAGTCCTACAGTAGATCTTGCTGATCGATGTAAATATGAGAACCAATCCACCGACTGCACTGAGGAGCAAGATAAATACATTTGAAAAGAGACTATGGAACTACTATTATTTAATTATTATAATGCAAAGTTTATTCTTAAAATAATGTTTAAGTGCGACGCATCTTTTTCAAATCACCTCACTTAATCGTTTTTATTGTTATATTCGTGACTTGAGGCAGAGAACCAAATCGGATTCAATGGCTGCATACGTATTTAGAAGAAAAGAATATGCAACACATAGCGCGACCCTAGCTAGAATTTAGACAATAAATGAGAGATACAATATTTCAATTGAAAAAACTTAATCTAGTATACATCCTACTAACAATAATTCAATTCGCAGGGAAATCAATAAAACCTCTGTTCATCAAAATTTGTCAGCTGTAGGGATAAAACTCTTAAATTTATTATATAGGCAAGTTTATGCGTAATCTTTAAAACGGTGTCCACACGATAAACTTATCTCAGCGCTTCAATCGAGCTGTCAAGTAGTTTTGGATTTTAGGTTGTTAATACAACTAGATAGTTGTGAAGGATTTTTCCGTTTGTTATTAAATTTAGTTCTACTGACTAGATTGTTTGTTGCAACAATTTACTTTACAAGGGTAGTGTTGACTTTTAACAATGGCTGATTAAAGAAGACATCGAAAAGGTAGGCAGAGTATAAATATTCTTTTTATAAGAATCTCTTGACCCAATTTCTTCTTTAAAACGAAAATATACTCGTAGTTCCACGGTGCAGAATACCTAAATATGTGCTTTATGGACTCTATAAAATTTAAATTTTTATATGGTTTCCCCTGCTGATTAATTTCCGGGAAAACTTTTAAGTCGACCGTTTAGAACTTTCTAAATTATACCTAATTTATTCCGTAGAGTTGATATCGTCTTCGCTCCGAATAAGTTATAGCTTTCGTGGCCGTAGTGACTGTATAGAACGACTTCCTCTTATTCTAATTATTTCAGTAAGTAAATCAGTTTAAATCTGACAAACATTCGGACGACAGCAGAGCCAAAGCTCCAAAATTAAAATACAAAATGAGATGATGTCAGAGCTCTTCTCTTTTTCTTAGGTTTCCACTTTAGTTTCAAAGAAGTATTGAGTTAATGAGCCCGACGAAAGTGGAGGTCTTGCGTCTTTGATCTCGACGTTCAACTCTATATACAGGCTAATTATAAACGAGTCTAATTTCATCTCATTAGGATTTGTATATACCGCAAAAACCTTCCAATTAACACTTTAGCATTTGCGGCAAATGACTTCTCATTACCTATTAATGACTTTGTAATATGCAATAGCAACTTAGCCGAGCGGCTAATTGTTAAGAGTAATATACTAAAATGAAATAGAACATTTATCATAAAGAGATCTATACTCTGAGATTATATTGTTACAAACAAAATGCCAGAATTTCCAAACATGACACTTTAACACATAAATTGCTAAACATGTAAAATGAACTTTTGCGTTCTGGATAATACATATCAATTTCTTTTAACTTGTTCATACATATACATAGATAGAATCTTCAAAATCAGCAATTAAAAGTTTGTGCAAACAAAATTATGCGGGTAAAAATAGAATAGATTAAAATAATAGTATAGATAATTATTTATTACCGAAATCAGAGAATCAATAATAAATTGTATGTGAAGAGTATGTTGTCAGAAATAATATTTCAAAGTTGACATCAAATTTCTGTTGAATTGTTTCACATAAGCACTGTTGCAAAGTATGTTACATTTATGTGAAACAATAACATAATACTATAGCATACCAGCAAATGTGACTGCAACCAACACAGATATCAGAGATGGACGTTAGTCGACTACTACTTTATACTTGACTACTCTTGTCGGTAATTACAGTAGTTATGACTAAAAAGGTCATAAAAATAATCATAGAAAAATTATCATGATTAAACTGGTTCCAAGGCAGTAGTCATGACTACATTAGTCATGATTATACTAGTCATGACCATATTAATCATGTCGTGATTATCGATTGTTGAAGAATTCCCGTACTTCCCGAACAGATGTTTTTAAACAAGTGCGGTAAATTATTAACCTATATACTGGGTGAAACATAACGTGAGAGTAGTCTCTGGAAGGTAAATTGTTCTAACAGTCTTTATACGCAGGCAAAATATACTGGGTGAGGCACAACATCAGAAGTGATCTTGTATCTCACGTTTTAGCAAACGTTATTACGAGGCGTAATATAGGCGTCCCACTTTAACGAAAGAGCGTAATAGCTCACAGTTTCCTTTTACTGATGTAATATTGAATTTTTGCGCGTACAATGCACAACTATTTTGCATTATGCAAGGTAGGCGGATAACTATGTGCGATCTCAAAACCAAAAATTATTCGTATCCCATTTACTCGATTCCCCATTCTCTTTTGTAAAGGTCGGAAAACATATTTTTCGATTCTAACTCTCACTTTTTCGTTTAAATGAAACGAATTACATAAGCATACCTATTGGTCTTCCCTGCATAATGCAAAATAGTTGTGTATCGTACGCACAAAGATTCAATATTAGATTAATCAATCTCTTCCGTCAAAGTATGTCGCAGTATATTACGCCTAACAATATACGTTTGCTAAAACGTGAGATTCAATACCACTTCTGAGGTTGTATCTCACTCTGTATATTTTATCTCCATAAAAAGGTTGTAAAACCAATTTACCGTTCAGAGACTACTATGCTATGTTTCACCCAGTGCATAGATTAATAATTTACCGCACTTGTTTAAAAATATCTGCAAGCATGGAGAATAATTCTTCGGCAATCGGTCAGGACGGTAATCACGAGATGACTAATATAATCAAGACTAATATAATCCACGGTTACCGCCTTGAGGTTAGTTTAGTCATGATTATTTTTCTGTGATTATTTTGATAATTTTTTTTAGTCGTGACCATTATATACATAACTTTATTAGTGGTAGTAGAGATTACTTTAGTAATTATTTTTATAATTCTTTTAGTCATGGCTACTGTAGTCGCGACTAGATTAATCGACTACTGTAGTCATGACTAAATCAATTACCGAAGAAAGTAATCAAACGTATAAAATAGTCAACGAACGCCTATCTCTGACCGATATTGTCTTGCTTGTAGATTTATTTAGAAGTTAACATACATGCCACCATACTCCTCGCTACATGTATAACTGACAGTGACTCACAATCAGATTCTACTAGTAACACTTCTTAGCAATAATAGTCAGTATAATTTCCAGGCTTTTCCCGTTTGCTTGATGATAGAGAACCTATTCGTGTTATATGTATATATAAATATAATCTTAAATTGATTTTTGTTTTAGATAACGAAATAAATTAAGAATGTTTCAGTAATTTAAGCTCAGACGAGAATAGGGAACTTACACCCGCATCGGTTGTTAGGTATTTTATTAACTCCGTAGATAAACAAGGAATTTGTTGTAACTAAATATATCTGTTTCTTCGCAGGATTTGTTAAGAAAATGTATTTTGTGTGTTATATTACAATTACTATTGTTCATATATAAATTTTACCTTAATAAATAACCACTATGGCTGGAGAACTGCATTACAACGCTTGGATGTGCACGTACACTTTCGTTGCACATCGTGTACGACAACGCGGGCACATTAGTATCAATTACAACAGCATACTACAAACGGTGCTATTGTAATTGGCGTCCCATTTACATCCACCACTTGTAATATACATATCTTACATGGCGTTATTTGTGTTAAGTTTATATCTTGTGGCGAATATTATTTATTGCGATTATATTTTAAGGTTAAAGGCTCTGAACTGTAAAAGAATTAAACCAAGTCTTGGCGAAACACTTTTTACACAATTAAAGGAAAACACTTGGTAATAATTTTGTGAAATTATTACCAAGTGTTTTTTAAACATACAAATAAATGTTTTCTTTGCTTTCTTACGAAAACTTTAAAGATCTAACGTATATTTGCAAGCAATAGTTGTAGTATCAGACAAAAACTTGATCGACTGGTTTCTCACTTAATTTTTTTGAAATTTTACTTTAGGCCCATCGAATATCGATATAATGAGTAACCATAATTATTTGACATGATATAGCAACAAAACTGAATGAATTTACTTCACAGATATTTGAAAAATATCGTACCACAAACTTTTAGTAAACACGTTTAGAATTCAGTACTATAGAAATAATTTTGTTTGCCCTTACCACTTCATTGTGCTATTGATTTAGGTTACTGCATTTTTCTTTGTCATACGTATTTCTATCTTTCGTTGCAACTTCTCATTTGAGTTCAAACTGCCTATGCGAAACCTTACTATAATTCTCTTGGGACAATATTTATTGATTACTCCCTCAATCATTCTAGTGTGTCAACGCTTCTCCAAAAAAGGAACTCCAACCAGTTACAGATCTCGCCACTTGCACGCAACAAAACCACAACTTTTCATTTCGTCTGAAAGTCCTTTTTGATGCTAGATTTCTTCAGTTCAAATATTCGCGCGCAAACGCAGGTCTCTTCCCGCGACTTCTAGTTATTTTTTATTATTTGCATGCTTCTCTTTATTTTCTTTTAAAATCTATTTCGAACTGATAGCCCTGAATGTAGCAGTAAATTCTGGATTTAAGGAGGGAAAACAAACAATCTGAGAATCGTTTTTCTGGGAAATCATTTTGCACATAGAATGTTTTCTATTGTGTCATGTTTTTAAACGTTAAAGGATTTGAAGTACCATACCTTTAAAGCGAATTAAATATTCCGTTAATTTATGGAAAAACGAAATTATATATAAAGGTAAGAATAGATTATCAACATTTTTATCACTGCATATCATGACACCTTAAGTCTAACATATGCACAGGATTCGTCTTTCCATTACTTTTTAAAAACAGTAAAACGATTCAGGCTGTTCTATTGAAGATACGAAAGTTGGCATCGAAACCGCAAATGGGATTTAACTGCCGATAACAACAAAAATTAATTAGTAAAACTGGAAATCGGATTGTTTTCTTTTAATACTAGTTTTTCTCGTTCAGAAGTCAATACAACGTGAGATATTCACACACAAATTAATGCCCTATATACGAGAATGGTTTTAAACGTCCATATAAAGTTAGAAAGATGGCACTACTGATGCCTATCGAGGTTATTGTCAGTTAGTAGCATCTCTTGGAAAAACTCCTACCAAATTTTAACCACATTGGTTTATTACTCTGTGTTTAGCGTTCGTTTGAATTCAAGTTGAATGATTTCCAAAAGTGGACAAAAAAGACTTTCATATGTTGACAAAACATTACTGCATGAAAAGAAAATGGTCACAGGAGACTAAAGAAACGTTTGATAAACGCTATGATGAATCTGCACCGTCGATTAGAATGGATTATAAGTGGTTTCAACATTTCGCCGCAGCCATATTATCACAAGTGGCGCTAACCGTTCTGGACTGCCTGTCGAGGCCACTACTAATTCATTGATAAAATCTATGCTCTGGTCATGGATGATAGCAGAATGAAGGTGCGTGAAATTATTAATGCTGAGGGCATCTCGAGTTAAAAAGGTACGCCATATTTTGCACCAACATTTGAATATGAGAAAGCTGTTCGCAGGATAAGTGCCCCGATTGCCTCCACGGAATTTTAGACATGTTTCGTCATCGTGAGCAAAGCATGAGTATACTACAAAAGGCCAAATAAAGTGTAAAACTATTACAGGTGCATATTATGAAAAGCGAATTGCTATAAAAACATTCACAATTGGCCCACAAAAAGTCCTTTTCCATCACGACAACACACCAGGTCATTCCTCTTGAGTTGTGGTCGCGAAATTAATGAGGATTAATACACAACTCGTCTTGCTCGAATATGAAAAAATAGCTGACGGAGAAGAGATTTTATTCAAATGAGGATGTAATTGCGAAAACGAATTTCTATTTTGCGGAATTGGACTAACCCTATTATTCGGAAGGAAACAACAAACTGGAACAGACTTAGACGAAGTGTATAAGCCTAACACATTGAAAATTTTTGCACATTGCAGACCATCCTCATGCTAAAGCATAATGTTAGCCATAACATAAAATATCGAACATTAACCTGCATTTATTACTGCTACTATTTTTATGCATAGGTGCATCAATATGAAACAAATGATAAGTATACAGAGTCTTTCTATAAAAATCAACAACTTTTTAAAGGTAAAGAACCTTTATTAGTAATTTTTCTCCTAAAAATATACTATTTGCAATAAATAGTGCTGAATATCATAGTGATTTATTACTATTAATTACGCAACTTTGTTAATGTACACGAACTCAAAGGTTTAAATTCGCGAATATGCAAGTCAATGTTGTCTTCTGCATTACAATTATTAC
This sequence comes from Oryctes borbonicus, assembly GCA_902654985.2. NCBI lineage: Eukaryota > Metazoa > Arthropoda > Insecta > Coleoptera > Scarabaeidae > Oryctes > Oryctes borbonicus. The sequence continues at coordinate 5,359,177 of LR736863.1, forward strand.
ATACACATAAAAACTTACCAAGTATCATTGTAAAGGAAATGGACGTACCTAGAACAGAAGAGATTTATATAACGTATACAAATCATCCTAGTAACAAATGTATTCTTAATTGCAGTACACTAGTGATCTTCATATTTTTAATATAACAGTCTTCTTGTATTTTATAACCACAAATCAACGGACCTTATTCGGCAAACAAAGGAATATTAAGCAAAAAATATGGAGAAGCTAATGGCTTATGCCTGATATTAAAGCTCAGTTCTCTATGAAGGAGCTCGTAAAGTCACGTTTATAAAATGCTGCACTCATAATTTTTAGTATCTTTTTATCTGCCACTAAAATGAAACCAGTTTACGGCTCCCTTTTTAGAAATAATTGTGCTATAGCGTCAAGAACGAGCTTCTTTTATATTCGCTCACATTAAATGCATTTTATTTATTTATATTTCCCATAAAATCTCTGTGATGCATCCAGTATTATCTTTCCCATACAAAAAGGAATTGGTTAACTAATGCAATAAAATGTTCACGCTAACGAAAAAGTAAAATAATTGACCGAAGGAACAGTGCTTATCGAAAATATATTGAAATGGTGTTCAATAAAGTACGAATTTCATATAAGAAGTAGAAATGAAAATATTACGTGCGGTAATAAGAATAATCAAAACAGATTTCATGAAATATGTATTTATGTAAACTTTTAGTTATGGTTTCGCTGTATTTCATTCAATGCGGCTTTTACGATTTCCGTGCCAGTTTCAGCGCATTTCAAACTGCATTTAATTTATTTCCCGGTTAACACAATGAAACCTCAATGAAAATTACTACACACTTTAAAATAAAAGTCAAATGTCGGATTCCACAGAAATTTTTAATTCATTGGCAGTGCAATGTCAGTTAATAGGTAGGACTTTGGAATTTTTTTTTTGTTTGGTAAGTGTGTATGTTTACATACATCTTTTAACAGAGAATGTGATTCTCAATAAAACACCATTTATTATAATTCCATTATACAACAACCATTTATTCGCTTACAAAGGAACACAGACAAGTGTATCTCACCGATTTAAATGAAACTTGGTGGCATATAGACTGATGTATTGTAAGAACAACGATAACTTTCTTAGCTGCTAATTCGCCCGTTTTTTTGGGGGATGGAGGACCCTATTTGCGTTAATATCTCCAAAACTATAAGACGTATAAAAAAAGTTAAGATACATATTTAACTGTTTTAGCAGCGGTACATGATGGTGGCAATAGTGTTCTTCTCACAATTATTGTTTACCAGCAACAACCCACACCCCCATATTTATTTCAAAATTCAACATTTTTATTTGCTAAAAGTATACAAGAGGTTACGTATAATTCATCCATATATATTAAACATGCCAAAAAATAATGTTGTGTATATACATATACGTATATCTATAAATAACGATAGTGCTTATTGTTACTATGTAAAAAAAATCTTATGTAATGTGTTTATCTAAATATGTTTAATATCAATTAGAGCATTTGTGCAATATATGATTGCCATTGTATTTTTAAATTTTATCGAGATTAAGTATTTGGATATCTTATATTATGCCAAAAATCCTTAGAAGTTAAGAATTGCAGTTCAGAGTTTATTGACGACGATTACATTTGACGATTTGGTTGTTGAACAGTAATTGTTAAAGTCATGATTTAGTGCTACTAAAACAGCTAAATATGTATCTTTTTTTTTATACGTCTTATAGTTTCGGAAATATTAATCCAAATAGCAAAGGGTAGTGTTGCTAATAGGGTGCCCCATCTCCCGAAAACGGGCGATTTGGCAGCTAAGAAAGTTACCGTTGTTCTTACATTACATCACTCCACCAAGTTTCATTTAAATCGGTGAGACACACTTGCCTGTGTTCCCTTGTTAGTAAATAAAGCATTTTTTGTCCAGTACGTTCTTGGGTATTACTAACTTAATCTTACTATTGCCATTGACAATTATGTCAGGAATTTTGTTTTCAATCCTCTCAAAGTTTCGAAATTTTATGTAAACTTCGACATTCAAAAGAACCGTGGTGCTTCTGAGAAATATATGGCAAAAATCAAATAGAATTATATATGTATTGTAATGTTTTTAACGGGGGAAAGTTGAAAAAAGAATTGATTTTTAATGTGAATTGAATTAGACTCTAGGGTCTGTAGATCTGGGAGTGTTCCTAATCACTCTTTCAGCAATTTAAATTAAAAGAAATACCTACTGATGAAATTTGACGTGTATCGCAACGTTCCAATACGTATAAAAAATAAAATAAAAATGTTCCGTACCGGGACCTCACATACTTTTAAACCACTGCAGTTGACTATAACTTCGTATTAATGGAAAACTATAAAGGTTGAAACTTCCAAAAATCGAACACGGCCAAATACGTGTTACCTAGATGAATCTTTGGACTCGGAGTGAGAAATTAATTAACATTCCTTCACTCCTTTATTTCATCATGACAGCGGTTATTTAATCACAGCTAATTATACAATAGGTGAATAGGTGAATAATGAATTCGGTTTATTGGTTATAATATTATAGCATAATGCATGTTGATACGGGACCCAACTGAAAGACTCTTTCTATGATGCTACATGGAGACTTTTACACTACCAACAATTACACAATATTAAAATTCACTGACAAACAAAACTATTACTTGACAGACGATATTTTATTTACGAAATTACAACTAAGATATTATTCCTGAAATTGTTGCAGGAAAATATTACATTAAACTGAACTAAATTGAACAGAAAACAGTTATTCATCTGTTCCGTTCAGACCGTTGTTGGCTGAGCCTAGCGTGGGGAATACGCTGTCTCGATAGTTGGAGATAAAAGGAGTTAGACATAAATAATCGCTAATGACTATCTTCGATGTAATGTAAATTGTACCATTACAGTATATTTTCATATATTTGACCAGTGCTGCATACAACAAACAGTAAAATAATGTAACACAAGCAAACAAATTACAAATATTCTAGTTAATAAGCACGCGGCTTCAAAATAATTACGAGCTTGCAGGAAATATGTAGATGTCCCAGTAAGCCATCAATCCACAAAGTCTAGAAATGCGCTGTACAGAATGACAAGGTTTTTACACCTGGTACGCTAACAGCTTAACTATAGTTTATTTCAATCTACTAGTACCAGTAATGTTTATGGCGTTCAAGTAATTCAAACCTTTTTCTATATTTATTTTCAACATTAGGGTGTTAGCGCATAAATAAGTTTCTCCCTAAAATTAAGTTTCCATTCAAGTCTGTGAAAATATACAAAATCCACTATGCGTAGACGCGCCTTTTGCCGTTGTACGGCTCATCAGTAGAGATGACAAAGGCAGGTACAATATTATGTTTTTGCAGTGACTAGACAGACTCGTGTTTTGTCGACTCTAGGGGAAACCAGTAGGCAACACGAACCCCCACTCATGAGACAAATAAACACGACACAATTATTACTTTTTTGCAGCGGCTACCTAGCCTGCCTTGGTCATCTCTACTCATCACTGCACAAAATGGTATTAGATATTAGTTAATCTTAGCAGGTTTGTTGTGCATTCACAAATAAAATCAAAAATGTAAAATTTCTTATTTCTCTATCTTCAAGGCAAGACTTACTACAGTACCTGTTACTAGATCATGCCATAAAATTTATCTATTTGCGAAAATTGTCCAATGTTAAAACTCTATGATGAGATTAAACAAAGAATTAGCACATGAAAACTAATATTATTGAACGCAGTTGGAAAGTCTGTATAGGATAATTCTAGCCGTCAACCACGTAGGACAGCCGTAAGCATCAGCGATATTGCGGATCTTGCCCAAGACAGCTTTAGCCAACAGTGATGCCAGTGAGAAGGTACAGGAAGGGACGGGAGTGAACTCCTGCAGAATAAAAATCCGCATGGTTTATATACCTAATATTCGTTTGACGTATCATTTCTTATACATGACAGCGGCATCAAAAGGTAAGTGACAAAATAAAAATTAAACAAAAATAAATAAATAAATAAATTAAAAACTTTAAGCAGAATTATCTCACTAACAACTTTGTCCTTTCCTTAGTTTAAAAGTCTCAAACATATGTCAGTGCAACGATAGCAAACAATGAAATAACTGAATATTTGTAAACGTACGACGAAATATTACATATTATAGCATAGATCGTAGATAGTTCTACAATTGTAAATGATCCTTGACAAAAATTCACTCAATTTTTGAAACTAAAATATTTACATCTAACCTCCAAGGGTCTTCTCATGCCGGTTGACGGCTATCTACCGTTCACTTTGATATCGGATTTTGCGCATTCCAAGGTACTAAGATTATAAAAATGTACAAGGATACAATATATTATGTAAAACGCGCCATAATAAAAGAGCACCGTAGTTTGTACTTGTCTGTGTTTATTTTAATTAAATTATTGTTTTGTGTGCATATTAAGCAGGCTACGCCGCCCCTTCGCTTACCCGGCCAAGTAATGGACAATGTTGGTTTCACCGCGTAGTGTGCAATATTGCTTCTGTTATTCCAAGTACTTTGGTTTAGACGCTAAGTGGTATACATTTCGTAATTAGTTTCCGTCTCCATATAATCACTTGGATTATATCTCGTAAAATACAAGAATGGTCGTAACATATCTAAAGTGTAAGATAACAAAACATTCTACCTGGGAAACCAACCACTAACAATTACTCCTCCACGAAATAAATTCTCCACAACGGTGTCTGGAAGAAATGGAAACGAAAATTAACACTGAAAGTTTTCTTTAAAAAAACCACTTATCCGCTGCAATACGTATTAAACTCACTCCACCTTCCGTACCCCGTGCTAAGTCTAATTTAATGACAAAATAGCCACTGTACAATGGAAGAGCACACGTGTTAGTAATTTCGCAGAATTTATTTTTCAATTTAGAACTGCACCAAAGTATTTGGTGTAGAAAGAACGTAGGTTTTCTTCATTCTCCTCCGGTCTTTAATCACGTAGGAACCTTTCGCGATTCTAAATGCAGTCGCAATCCAGTATTCGGTCCGCATTGTTTCAAACACTTGTTGGTGCTGTTTATCTGGATCCTGTTATTCCCGTAGCAAGCCTTCACCGGTCTGATGCGAAATTTTATTTGTTTACCAAGCAATTTCTCATAAAAATTGCATTCGCGCAATGAGCTTTTGTGTAACCATAAACGAAAAACTACATAAATGGCTGCACCCCAAAAGAATCGATAGAAAATATAGATACGGATACGTCGTTGGTGTACCAATAGCTAAGTTATCACATATTGAACTACAGTATTAATGTGATTGGAAGAGATTTTCAATTATTATAATAATCATTTACATCGTGAGATTAAAATTTGAGTTTTGATTGAGTTAATAAAGTTACGCAGTTCTAAATACTAATTATAGAGATTATTGAGGAAGATTTAAAATTATAAGTAGTTCAAAAGTTGATCGGTTAAAAATGTTACATGTATATATATATATACATGTATATATATATATGTACCCTTGCCATTTGACGCAACCACAACGCAGCCAAATTCGATTCGGTTTTAATATTTGTTCTGGCGTATAATGATAGCAAGGACTGTGGCGTAGTATGGTAAACAACACATAAGTATCGGCACCATCCGCACCACACAAGTTTAATTTATTATACAGTAATATAATAATTAGTCCAGGACGGCCGTTTCGAGGACACGAATGGTCCTCGAATTATTATATTACTGTATAATAAATTAAACTTGTGTGGTGCGGAGGGTGCCGATACTTATGTGTTGTTTGTTCTGGCGTATTGGAAAATCGTTTAGTTGATCATATATTTTAGGAAGGCTTGAATGCGCTATGGTATTTATAAATTCTGCAAACATTCCTACAAAATCTTTAAGGTGATTTACCTTGTTGTTGTGTTCAAATTTGGCGCACCTGTACACAATGCCAAAAATGTAATTAATTATTGCTCCTATTTTCTCTTATACATTTTGAAGAAGCAGCTCATCTGTTAGAGACTTGCAATTATCTCTTTAAGCTTTCCTGGCTTCACATTTTTCTTTAATATCTTCTCTTAACTTGAAGAATTTCAAGCTCACCTGTTACTCACACATCTCCTCTGCTTTTTCCCCCACCCACTTCTACTTGTCTTATTAATTTAAGATTGATCAAACATTGTTTTTTCTTTATATACTAGCTTATTTTTCCGTTAACAGACTTTGGTTTTGAAATATTTTTGCATTCATTTTCTCTGTAATTTTCAAGTTATCATTCATTAAAATTAATCCACCCAAGAGCTTTTTCATTTTTCTATTACCTATATACACTAAATTGGCGATTTAATTATTAATTTAAATTTTTGGACCTTTACTTTACCTACCTTTACTGAAACTTTACGTTCTACACAGAATTAGAAATATCTGCCTTTGAAGCGACTTAGACATATTAAGGTACCTACAATGTTTCTATAAACACAATAGATACCTAGCGCTGAGATAGCTACTAGCCTTAAACCGAAGTTAATATCTACCTACATACTACTCTGGCACTTCCTGTGAATAACAGTAAATTAGATGATGCAAGCACGGGTTATTATGCAATATCCCCAATGTTATCGTACATCATACAAAGAGAACCCCTAACATTGCAAATTATCTCCTAAATATTGATGAAGGGATAATTAACAACATACTGTGTAGATGGACGTTAACTGCAAAGATAGGAACCCGCTATTTATTACTGAATTACTTATAATATTAGAACAATAAGAATAAATTCTTTCCATAAATCAAAACATTCATTGTACTAAAAATACATAAATGTGTCGTCGCAGAATTTATTGAAGAGAATGAAATATTGAAAAGTCAATAACAACAAGGTAGGTTATCACATGTGATGCTCACAGCAAAACTTTATGAAGTCAACTGATTAGTAAAGTTATTGAGTTCTCAAAAGTACTAGAATAAAACCATAGCCATAATCATCCACCTGCAGTTGTGGAGAAAAATAAAAATAAAAGTGTAATCGGCAAAACACTCTTTGTTTTTTTATAGAACATTCAATATTAGGTGTGAAATTGGATGCTTTAAACAACAATAAAAAATATATCTAATGGCTTAACGAGTGCGTCGTTTCTGCTGAGAATTGACAAAATAATTGGCGTCACCTTTGGCAAAATAATGCTGAACATACAATGAAAGGTGTAATTTGTATTTTGTTTTTATTGCTTTTTCTTAAAATTCCTTAGTTGGATAAGATATTTGGAGCCTGAATGAGCTATTTCCATACGACCACTAATATAAGAGTGGAGAGAGTAATATAATAGTATTCTGAAAAGCTTCGAGACTCAACATCAAAAATATTCTGGTACTATAATCGCGCATCCGTTGAAAAATACTTTTGAAAATTTCAATCATGCTCTGGGGGCCCAATTGTTATTCAATAGTCGCTTATGTCAGTCGATGTAAGTGTTTCTGTTAAGATAGACAAATCGAATATCGAGCAGTGATAAAAGTCTTATATTTGAAACGCAATACGCCCACGCACATTAAAATCTAGATGAACGCTATTTATGACCACTCTGCACCGTCGTTTGCCACAGTGACATTTTAGACAGCTGTATTTGAACATGGTCGTGCCAGCTTGGTCGACGGTGAACACTCTGAACGGCCAAAAACTGTAACCACTGTCGATAACATCAGAAAATTTTACCAAATGGTGCAAGACGATCGTTGGTTTAAAGTTAGAAAGATGGCAAAGGCCGCGGGCACCTCGAAAAAACGTATTTGTCATATACTGAGTGAAGATTTGGACCTGAAAAGGTAATCGCTTGTTGGATATTGCGCTTGCTCACTTAGGACAAAAAACGCATTCGAATGAGCATTTCCAAGGACCTGTTGGAGAAGTTTAAGCGAAATAAGTCCGAGTTTTGGCATCAGCTAATAACTGTAGATGACACTTGGAAATACTAGTACACTCCTGAGACCAAGATACGGTTAAGTGAGTGGAATGCGACGAGTGAATTGGCTCCGATGCGTCAAATCTAATCCCTAGCGATCTTTTTTCTGTTATCTAGGCTCAAAGTTTCGCTCGGAGAGCAGAAATTTTCATCGAATGAAAAGGCCGTCACATTCGCAAGCGTCTATTTTGCAGAACAAGTTGTCAACTGATATTTGGACAGAGTAAATAGATGTGAGCATCTCTAGAAAAAAGAGCGTTACAAGGAGAATGTATTGAGAAATAAATTGTATTTGACAAAAAAATTTTGTTTCTGCGTGAAGCTACAGACTACTCTAGTAAACGTGACATATGCTCTCCTTTTCGATCTCCCACTTGACAAGTACGCTTTCACACTTGCTACCACATAAAGAGCAAAATTGGTAAAATATGTACCTACAGGTATATGTGCAAACTAAGTACTATTAGTACTAAACTTCAATCCGCAGTTAAAATATGGAGAAAGACTAGCAATTGTATTCATTTAAATTCAAAATTAAATTCAAGTGCCTTATGTCTACAGCATTGATTCAACAAACATTTTAAAAACAAAAATCTAAGAAAAAAGAAGAGGCAATCCGAAAATTTTAAGTTCAACAAAATCTTGTTCCGATATTCTAACTGAAACCATAAGAATTATTATTTCGTTCTAAACCTGCTAAAAAAGAGCAGCAATAAGGTTTCTTTATAGCTACCTTTGACTCCTATAACTTTGTGTTATAATTGTAATACAACATTAATTTCAATGTGATTTTAATTTATTAAGAAAAATCTAAAAGTTACATAGAATCTATACATGTGCTACTAAATAGTGCAATTTACCAAAATATCCACAACACTCCAGTATTCTGCAGTTAAGTAAGCAAAATGGATTATTAGGAAATAATATTGTTCATAATCACTATGAAAAAAATGTTTGCTTGGAATTATTTGTAAAAACAACCGTGAAATTTAAATTACTAACTTGCCAACTTAATGATGTGTTGCATGAATGGTAAAAACAAAAACATTGCTTACACTATTTATATTGAAATGCAGATTTGCAGTAAATATTGTATTGTACTGTACAGGAGTGATTATTTAAAAGTTAATTAACGAAATTAATAAAAGCAAATTTAGAGTAGCAATTGACAACGGCTCAAGGTTCCTCATTTTATTGATATTATGAAGCTAGATAGATACAAACGAGACAAACACAGAATATCTTTGATATAGAAACCTTGTTGTTAACTTTCGACACCAAATGATCACTGCGTACTTTCTTGCGTTTCCCTTGTAAAACAAACAAGATAGGGGCCGTTGAACTGATGAATTTGGTCGACGACTTTTAATTATTATCCAAACTAGCCTCAGAGTTATTGACTACAATAATACAAAGCAATATTTAAAGCGCTTTCACATCAAAAACGGAAGATTCACCACTTAAATTACTTTATTTGAATATAAGCTTTAAAAGTTTGTTTAGCAAACAGCTGAGCTAACGTACATCTGCGCTTCAGACAAAGTCGGTGTAATTTCACAATGCAGTTTTAAGTCGCATAATACTTCCTCTCAAAGGGATTCACTGATTCCTTTTGTTTCTATCCATACGAAAATTAAAACTCATCACCAAGCGCAAACTTATTCTCATGAACGCAGTTGCATCCTTATGCCGTTAAGAGATAGAAATATTCAATTAATTTAAATTCATACACTAGGGTTGCTGAATTCATGAAATTTTTTACATATTTTACGGTATAATTGCAGTTTGGTGAATAGATGTACCAACCGCTTTGTTTAGAGACCCTCCGTGAATTTTTTTATCGTCATTAATACCTTTTCGGTCTGTTCTGCACTTCGAACTTTTTATTAGGCAAAAAATGAATTTTAAGTAGGTACTCGTTTAAATATTTCAAAGTACATAAACAAAGCTTGGTAACAAACACAAAGCAAATTTTTTGTTTAAAGGTACATATTTTGAATATACCGAAATGCTTTTGCGAACGTAATGGGAAATTAAAATGGATATACTAAGTATCAGATGTCAAACAAACAATTGTACTTCTTCCAAGATCTGACAAGAATCATTAGTCACGATACTGTACAATAAATTAAAACTTTTTGCTCTTCTACAAATGAAATTAAGTATACAGAAATATGCACAAAATGCAGTAATTCCAAAGTAATTAATCGACTTACACCTACAATGTCTTCTAGCTTTTTCTTTTACATCAATAGCTGTAAGAGTGTAGTTTTGGTTTTAAGGTCGTATGCATATGGGAAAAGAGAACGCGAATCTTCTTCCCTTTAGTTTCACCTTATATAGCTACGTTTCGTCGTACGTATCGTCGACTTCTTAAGGCACCTGCTTTTTTAAGTAATCAGTATAATTTTCTCTCTTTCTCTCCCATTCTCCTCCATTTTTATTTGAAATAATATCTTATGTTCTATCTGTCGTTAAATGTGCATGTTCATTTGCTTACCTTTACAAATAATTTAATATTTTAAAATAATAAACAAAGCTTTAAAAATAGAATTAATGGAAACATTATTTTGAGGTAATTGTTGAATAAAAAAGTACCATTTATTACATGGGAAAAAAAAAGAAATGAAATTTCAAATAAAAATGGGAGGGAGTGGGAGAGAAACAGATAATATCAGAGTGAGTACATAAAACAGCAGAGAGAAACTGAATGAATGCCTGAAGAGGTCGACAATATGTGTGACGAAACGTAACTAAATAAAGTGAAACGAAAAGAAAGCTCGGGCTGTCTTTTCCCACATATATAAGACCTTTAAACCCAAACTAAACCCGCAAAATTCAGAAACATTAAAAAATAAAAAAGAAAATATGTATATCAATAATCTTATAATACTTAACTGGAACATTACCTTCCATTTTTGTAGTAACAATTTTCTCTAATAACTAAAGCATTCTAATGAAAGTATTCGCAAAATCCGTCGCTTTCATTTATATCTTATTGGTATACCTAGCTCGGTATAAATGTTCCAACTTTTGAAACAGTTTTTCTCTTACGAAAATGTAAAAAGGATACAATCATATTTTTCTTCTTTACAAAATCAGTATTTAGTCTCCTTTCTACAAGAAAACATACAGTTCCTACAATATACCTGCCCCTACCTTTTACAACAGAAGCCGCTAACTAAAAATTAAAGCAACAATTGTTGTTAAATTGTTGTTAAAATAACGTTAAATAGCATTCAAATCTGTAGTAAATATTGGAATAGCTCAAAATAACGTATCTATTATTTTGGTTGCAGGTACTTTACAGGGCAATTGACAAAGGTTTGCATAATTAGAGTAACAATCTTGATACCATTCTTGGGAATGTGCGCAGTTAGCTTTTTGAGTTAGTGTATTTTTCTTCACAAGCAACGCACAATTCTACCTTCCAGAATTACTCAGCTACATACAAAATTTCAGGCAACAAAGGCACTCTAACATGTGTTCGTGCAAACAAAACATAAAGTTAATTTTATAGTCATTAACTCTTTAGTATTTATTATGGTTATGGTCAACGAGAGGGTAAAATAGATCCCATCTACATAATTTTGCATATGTCACCTACATTTGCTTTTAAGAACTGGTCTTCTAAAACTCGAGTATTTGGTGGAGTATATTTCTAATTCAGGATAACGAATGAATCTACAATCCTAAGAAATACGGTATTTGGTAAGGAAAATCTAGTAGCAACAGTGGAAACCGATAAAGTGGCAGGTTCTTGGTTTTATAACCTCAAATGGCATCGGATGAAAGCAAAGAAATATTGGAAACGTGTGTAATATTTTCTATTTCTTCCCAATTTCATTTAAGATGTTCCAGGCACATTCACTCTAAACTAGAAAGAGTTTGTTCACTGATGAACCAATAACATTTTTTAATCATTCATATTCCTTCACTAGTGCATTTCTATACTCTGAAGAACAAGCACGCATCTACTATTGTAGGGCCTGGATTGGTAATTTTGTTTGTAGAAACATTCTAGTTAAAAAAAGATTATAAAATTTTAAGAGAGCTGTTGAGAGAATAGTTATATATCCATTCCAATTGATATGTAACGATTTTCTCAAAAACCCTTTTACTTTTTGTTTGTAAAATGAGCTATGTTCAAGTTATCATTATATCCGGTATCATTTTTAAGCATCGCAAAATCAAGTAAGTATTATTGTAATTAATTCCAAATATCTTCTTATTTACATAAAGAAAATTTCAATGAAAAATCTTAATTGTAAGTTTCTCTAACGTTTACATATTTTTATTGAATAATTCGCTACCATTTTGTTAGTATTCTTGTAACCAGATGAAGAATGCACCATTGTTTTAAAAAATAAATTCTGATAAAATTATTTCATTTCAAAACATCGAGTCATTTCACTCCATGAACATGAGTATCTTAAGGCTTTTGCCACCACCTTCCTAAAGAAAATGTAAAAAAAAAATTTGTCCTTACACGTACGTTAATACGAAAATAACTCAAAAATTATGGCCGTAAATCTACCATTATATCTTCCCCTCGCACGAACTCTATATACATACAAATTAAATATTCAGTTATTTTTATTCTGCACGGTTGGATATCAATTTAATCGAATTTCGGCGACGAAATTATGCTAGGAAAAGAAAACGTAACAACTCCAACAATACAAACAATACCGGACCATTAATTTCAATTAGAAGCGCAAAAATTGTGTAAATTTAACAATGAACTTTGCCCTCTACTTGGCTACGCCCATGGAGGCTTACAAATCGTTTCCTTTTTATAATAAAGATAAATTGCCCTGTAGTTTGCACCCTTAAGCGGGGTGCTGCTTCATTTTTTTCCAGCGTCTCGAGCTCTTCTTTTTCTTGCGCTAGACAGCGAACGCATCCTCTTCCACCGCTGAGTCGTTCAGCGCTAATCAATCACACAAGCAGTTCTCTCCCAGGAACCAAAGGCAACGGCAAGAAGAACAGAAACAGCACGTGTCGGCCGTAATCACTTATTGGAGATGGTGGAGTTTTGTACTTGTCCCCGCGGATATTCCGCCCTGTTTAACGTGAAGTATGGCCGTATAAAGACGTATGTCATGTCATGGTGACGGTAAATCGAGTTTTATAGGTACTCTATGCATAGCAATGAAGATATAAGAAATATAGTGATATAGGTAAGTGCAGAGTTACTCGAAGTAAGAAAGTTCGACGTTATGCACGTAGTACAAGCAGCACATTTCTTAGACGATGGATAACCATTACTATGGACAGACTTGTAGCCTAGTTTAATATCATGCATGTACAAGTAAGTAGTGATTTATTACGTTATGGTCATTAACCGGTTTCTATTAACAATAGCCAGCTAATAATAACAACCAAAGGAAAATGTTAAAATGAATAATTTGTAGGAATTAAAGAATATATATCGAAGATGCATGCTTTTTAATGCATTCATTTAAAGACTCGCCAAATTACTCAGAAAGAATAAAATTATTCGAATTCTGAAAAACAGGGTAGTATAGATAGAACAAGTTTACAAACACACGTATCTGCCACCGAATTCTCAGAGGTTACTGACGAAGAAGATCCTGAGATGACGCTAAAAAATAAGATAATTCTAACTATCTCAGGATGAACTTCGAGGTATTAAAGTAAGTCTAAGAATGTATTTGCAAGAATGTTAATATAAAATATGTAATAATGTTCACATCTATGTGATTCAGAAAAAATGAGAACTTAGCTTATATTACGCTATTTTTTTAATGAATTTTGAATTGCAATTGTATCTTTGATACGTTGTATTAAATGTGCAGTAGAGATCACAAATGTATGGAAGGTGACGTCTAAATTGCTGATTTTTTTTCAATAATAGTCTTTTTTCTTGACATTTTTATCTTCAGTAGATTCCCCAAAAAAATATTAGAAAGGTGGCAAACATGGAGGTTTCTAATTAAATGTATAATTTCAAAAACAAATATTGGAATTTTCTATTTTCGCTTTTAATGTTTATTTATTTCATAATAATTTTTTTATCTTACTTTCATCTGCAGTAACCGTTGTAGTGTATTCATCTGAAAAGATTAGAATATTCGCCACCATCTATATAAAGAGAGAAGCGCTTGGACTGACTCATAAAATGCAGAGCTGAAACTAGTGAAATCACAACCATGAAATTTAGACAGAACGTTCCTTTTTGTGTGTAGACGCGCTATAATTGTTTAAATTATAAAGATAAAATTTGGTACTTGGCTTCTGGTTAGAAACAAAAATTAAAACGAATTTCGGAACATGCTCATGCAAAATTGTCCACTCTCTTACTCTCTTAAAGATCGGTTTTCCAAAAAAAAATGAAATACGTTTTTTGTAACTGGGAGCTTGTATATAACTCTTAGGGTTATTGAATTCCGATTCAAAAGTCCTCCACCGATATTACCCCATAATTCTCCTAAAACACTAAAACAGTTTTTTTTTTTTAATTCTAACCATAGCCTAATTAATAATTTTCATGTTTCTAACTGGAAAAATTGACGGAATTCTCACAATACCTCCAAGCTTTTAAAACATTTCATATATTTTGCTCGGAAGCTGACAGTTGAAAAATAAAGGATCGAGGTTAACACTGTGTGAGGTCATCTTAATAGAAGAAATTTGAAGGAGGGTCTCTTTTCTCACAATTTATTTATTAGAAATATATAAATACGACCAGTGTCGTGAAAAATCACGTCATTCTAGCCTGATGATGTAATTTTACACGAAACCGGTATTTCAGAATGATTTATTTACAATTGTTTCATTAAATCGTATCCCGATTAATTATTGTAGTTTACAAATAATTAAGAACAGTACGAGGCAAGTTGATTCCATTGGTGGCTAAACCTAGCGAGTTCACTCTCGTCAGTAGTGCCAGATAATTTGTAAATGGAAGATAATTTAAAAACTAAATCAATTGATTCTAACACAGATCATCAAATTTATGAAGAAAATTCAAATGAAGTGGAGTAAGAAGATGATGACTTTTATCAGGATAAATAACAAGTAAAACATTTTCTGTTAATTGTAGCAATTGATAAGTCTCAATGGCATTTACCCTTACGTCTCAATATACTCCGAATTATAGTATTCAAATCTTTATTAGACAGTTACACATATTATTTCTTAATTTTGCGAAGATAGCATATATGTAAATAAAGAATAAGTAACTTACTCTTGTCATACGAAACTTGGATATATTCGTACGAATCAGAAACTGAATAGCAATTATTAACTGTTTGGGAATTCTCAGATGAACCAAATCCAACAAAAGTTGTTCATTCACGAAGCACTTCCAAGAAAATGACGCTTGTTTCTTTCGTTATATTGAACCGCCGAGAAGTGATTAGACTGGATAGTCACAGTGCATGAATCCCGTTCAGATGCTCACCGCATTCATTAAACAAAGATCTTATTTGGTTTTGTTTTTCTCATTTCCAACAGTGAAAAAATACAATTTTTTATATAAACGGATCGCTATAAATTGCTATGTTGAAACATTTTACTCTATATATTTATATTAAATATATGTTGTGTAAAATATGGTTATACATAACTATAAAATTAAACAAATTATTCTGCAATTACTTTGTACATATCCACTAGTCTTCTTTATAATATTATAATGTAAAAACTCTTTCACACGAGCATTAAGCAGAAAGAAGTTGTAGCTCATGAAAGTTGCATAACACGCACTACTTTTAAATTCAAGCTGAGTAAACGATTAACGTTTCTCACCAGCACTCGTTTCTTACTATAGGCATTATCCAATTTCATCCGTCCAAAATTGAATATCCTCCAAGACAAAGCACACGTAGAGTGCGACCAAGAAATACGTCCTCTTCTTATCCTAGCGCTGTTGAATGATGGCAGGGTCCACACGGGTTCAGAATGACATCGAATCCATCTAAGAAGATGCGTGAACACCTGGGGCTCGTCGAGTTTCCTCCGCTACACGCAGAGGACTCCAGCCCTACCTAACGAATGCGCTCACTTAAACACGGTGACATTTCACTTATGTCACGATATATCCTCCACCGAATGTGCGGAAATAACATCATCTCTCTCGCACAGGTGGCCTTACAATATTCCCAACAACGGTTAGTTTACAAACATAGATGTACCACGGATACATGCAACAGTAGATTGGTACAAACTCAAGTGCATTATTCAGAAAGTAATTAGAGATTCTGTAATGGACTTGATGCAGTTGTAGCCAGTTATCTTCAACGTACAGATACTTTTAATATTCGAACACAGAGAGTTCTATCACCAAAACACGTGAGTATATCGTACCATAATCATGGCAGTTTACGTTGAAATAAGATGTAGATGACCTGTAATAAAACGCAACAAAAATGCAAATGATAATATTCACAATTTAAAGCTTAAAGAAATTACAGATTAATGTTATAACATTACATTAATGCTTGGACCTTGACTGCTATTGCAATCAAATTATAGAAAATGAATTTGTGTTAAACGTATTTCTTTCATTGTGATGTCTATTTCCACCTTTTCAATGTGTTCTTTACTTTCAATCTAGTACTCCCATCACATACATTCCTTTTGTAGATTTTTTCTACATAAAAGTAGAAACTACAAAACTATAACACACACAAGTTCGGCGCTACACAAAATTACGCCCAATTGCAGAACGCGTTCAGTTTCCGCTACTCACGATACAAGTTTGGTTTTCTAAATCGAACATCCTGTATATTTTTGCGCTTTCGTATGACGCGCTTCAATTCAAGCAGTGACGATTTTGTGAAAAAATAAACATTTCATGTGAAGGCCCAATAGAGCAGCAATACCTTGAATCGCTTCGTTCAGTTCATCAGCAAAGAATTCGTCGTGGTCGTTTTTTTCGATAGAGCAACTTCAAAACCCGAATACGAGATCATAACAACTAAATAGATGAACCGAGTCCAACAAAAGTTGTTCATTCATGAATCATTAAAAAAAAAGATTGCTTGTTTCTGTAGTACTACTTGACATATTGCAAGGAGTACTTTGGAGGATTGAAGCACAGTTAACGGTGAAACATGCACAATAATTTGTTTTGCAGAAGTGATCGATGAAGTTAGGAAAAACAATCAACAAGGTCGATTATCCTTCATTATACAATGCCAGGTCTCACGCAGCACGTTAGTTGATTATTTGAAAAAGGAAACTTTTGAAATGTCTCATTGCTCGTATTCACTTGAATTATCGCTTAGCTACTTCGTTTTGTTTCCGAATGTCAAGCAAAAAATGTGTTTACAACAATTTTTATGACCTCACGCTGTTAAAGCCTTTAAAAGCCACGTTTTGCAGATTCCATCTTCAGAATAGAAACAAATTTTCGACAATTAGTTCGAACGATAGAACAATAAAACGATTTGCAGGAAACGAAATGTTTTTTATTGTTTTAGAAACATAAATAGTATCTCTCTATCTGCCAAGAAGTTTTTCAGGTAATTTGAGAATTTTGCGAAATACGCAAGTACGCTCGATATCTCAAACATTTTAAATGCTAGAATGATAATTCAATTTGCACAATACAATTTCCTGTACTCAGAATATGTTCTTATTGAGTAAATCAAATTCGAAACTAATTCACACGGAAATGGGGTTGGTAGGTAAGGGGGTAGGTAGGAAATCGAGAAGACTATAACTGCGGTGCGAATAATAAAATGTAACTGCAACTAATATGCGACAACTTAAGTATCTAATGCGACAACAACCATTTAACTCTTCAACTAACTCTAGTAAGTACCCACGAGCAAGCAACACGTAAAAAAAAAACAAAAGTGAAAAAATCAAAACAAAAGAAATGTACAAACAAAAACAACGACACAATAATTTAATTTGGCGTAAACAGCTATAGAGATAACTTTTTCGTTTAAATACATAGTGTTGTGACGAAAAACTATAAACTTTTGTTTCGATAAAAATATTCATTAAAACTAATGTGCTACACTTCCAACATCTAGTTAAAGTAGCGACCATTTTCTTACGAACCAATGTAGGTATTTAAGCGATCTCAAATAAATTAACAAAAACGTACAAATAATGAATGGCGAAGATAAGTAGACCAACGTTGATTAGAGTTCAGCATGAAACGAATAGAATACTTAAGTAACACACACAAAATTTCTTCAGTAGTAAAAGATATAATAAAAACATAACAAAAAATTGTAAAGAAAAATCGTTCAATAGAAATGTTTGTGAAAAAAGGTTCTATTCTATAAAACTTCACTCCCAAAATGTTAGTTATGTATAGAATGGTTTTCATGTCGAATAGATTGAAATTGTGCGCACAAAATATTTTTTCCCATTAATTTTAATAAATGCGTTTTGAAAAACAACATTTTATATTTTGCCGCAGCACTTTTTCCATATTAGCAAAGAGCGTATCTGCATAGTATACTTGTGTATAATTTGATACTATACAGTACTTGTCCCGGAATATTTTTTATTTGAGGACTTCTCCAAAGTACTCAAGAAAGTAATTACCTCATACCCACACTAGGAGAATAGAGAGACCTAAACCGATATGACCTACACATCTGTATGATGTTCATACAATTATTCTAAATTATGAAAGGGAAAATACCTTCACATTTTCAAAACTTTCCACCATTAATAGCTAATCTACTTACTGCAGTCATACACTACTTAACGTTTCGATGAAATAATTACATTATTAAAATACTAAGGATATTGCAATAGTACAATAAATCATTCTTCCGTTTAAAATGAGACATTGCAACTCATTTATTATGTTCAACTTACCATCCATGCAATTCGCCAAGTAGATATATAAGCATCTAACGTAGTTTACTACGTGGAGCCTCATCCTACGATGCGGGGATTTAAATTAGCATAGATTATCAGCGGAATCGCATATCAAATCCTAATCTCGAACCTTTTACAGCAATCGGATGTACTACTTAGCGTAGTGCATTGTACGCGCCAACGAGAGGTACTAAGTGTACTTCTGGAAGTGCTTAAGAGGATACTCATTGAGTAAGTGCCAGACGTGCAAGAGCTGTTTAGAATGTAGATGCAGTTTAATAAATATAACTACATGCATATGTAAAGGTAATACGTAGACATACGTACATATGTATGAATATGGTATACGAAATCCTCCAGCTAGAATGTTGCATATTCCTATGTATGTAGGTATTACATTATGCATTTTAATGCCGTCGCTTTATGAGCAGGTTTAGATAAGAAAATACAACGGAAGCACTTGAATAACATGGTTAATAGTCCCCTGAAAATACGGCAGGTGTATTTTTTGCAAGTTCTGATCCTATTTTCACCGTTTTCTCTTGTAGTGCTTTTGTATTCTGAAGGTTAGAGTGCAACAACCACGAATTATCACCGGTTGAGCGAATGCGATAGAGGTTCAATTGTTGGCTCGCGCGAAACTGGCTTTTCGTTCAGGGAAATTACAAATCGTCTTAACCGGAACCAATCTGCCGTTATACGCCGTTGTCAGTCACGCACTAAGAAGGGCCAGAAAAGTCGTTGAAGAGGAAATGGGGGCCGAAGAAGGACTAAGGACCTCCACTTTTGCCTAATGACACCAAGAGATGGATTGTCCAGTTCCAGTCCAATTGCTGATCAACGTTTGGATTGGCGTAGGTTGCAAATGCACTGGAAGTGCGTATGCGGGGTTATGTAATGAATCGGTAGCTCGATGATCCACTTGTCCAAGAGTATAATGCCCGTCCCCCCCGTAGTGAAGAACTTCTGTAAATGCGAAAAGGCACATATCAATATCTCAACAGGCAAACACGTTTGGAACATTATAGGGAGAAAACTGAGGAACTTTGCGAATCCTCCGCACACACAGGAAGCTCTCCGGAATAAATTGCGTTGCTTGGAACACCATACCACAAAGAAGACATCGACCTGATACTGGAATCAATGCCACGAAGAGCGAGAGAGTATAAAACAGAGCGACACATATTCATAAAAATAAAATTAATTCCATTAATCAATTATTACCTTTGAATAGTTATGCGGTTCTGCCAAGTTTGGTTAAAAAATTTCCTTTCTTGGTGCCGCAATTTCCTTTCTTGGTGCTGCAATTTTCATGTTTTCTTCTTTTCATATCCTTATACCTTTTCAGGTATCGGATGAGGATTCCGTTCTTCTTGTATCCTTCCTTTTCACTCTCTTCTGTTTCTTTTAGGTTCTTTCCTTTTTTCTACCCATTTTCTTATCTGGTCCACCCATTTTCCCATTTTCTCCCAGATCTTCCTCTTCGTTTCTTTTTTAAGTATCCTGTTTGCATTGCTTTTTCTTTTGATTTTATATCTTCAACTTTACCTGTCCGTCATTTTTCTTTCTTATTATTCTTATTATTGGTTCTTGTTTTGCTGTTCATCTGATATCTTCATTCTTGATCCTATCCCATTTTGCTTTCGCTGCTATTCTTCTTAGGTGTTTCATTTCCACTGCATTTATCTTTGCTTCATCTTTCTTCCGTGACGTCCAGTTTTCGCATGCAGAGGTAATTAATATTTTAATCTTTGTATCTATATCGAAACCTCTGTGTTCTAGTATTGTCTTATTTGGTATTTGGTTTTCTCGTGGATTTTGCAACAAGTTCAAGTTCTGCAACCATTGTAGTACACACAGCTTATGCGATTTTCCAAGTAGGATTTCATAAGGTTGAAGGGCAGGCATTTATTCCTAAATCAGAGTGTGACATAGTAGACAATAATTCACAGTATCAAAGATCCGAGAGAGATTCGTGTAAACCACATCCACTTGACCACGGCCATCAACAACTTCAGAGACATATGCGTGAAAGACGCCAAGTTAACAGTCGACCGTGCAGGTACAAATCCTTGTTGATACGGTGAGATAAAGGAGCGAGTGTTCCTGTATAAGACTTTATATATTATCTGCTCAAAAAAACCTTGGCGAAGTTGTTTAAAATCGAAACTGGACAATAGTCCCTAAGAACCAGTTTTTCTCCACTTTTAAACACAGGAACCACACAAGCTCGTTTCCAACGCTCTGGGAAGCAAGTTGTTTCAATGGAAAGGTTAATAAGAATCTCAAGAAGCCTCGCAAAAACATATCTTCCATCGCGTACTAAAAGGATTAGAGGTGGTTCTTGAACTATCTCACTGTGACGTTTTGAAATCTATTCTGGCTCCTCTATCATTAGATCAATTAGCTTTGTCTTCTTCACCAGACCTACCAAATTTGTGCCCTTGTGCCGTTTGAATAATTCGAGCCCATTTCTGAGAGCCTTATTCCTGCCAGCGTTATGCATTCGCACCGTACATGTAAGTTAAATTCATAATGTAAATAAAAAAAGTCATGCAATTCTTCAATCTCTCAACATTTTCAACAAAGTTTCTTTCTCAATGAGCTTCGTTTCCTGAAGAAGATAAAATATATATTCCTTTCATATTCCTTCCATTCAAGGCTGCAGAATCTACCAAGTACACATCTAACATACTAACGCAATATAAATTCATACTATGTGTGATGTCCTTTATTATAATAAGGAGATAACCAACTTAATAATAAAACGTACATTTTCTTGAATCAAGTTAACAAAGTTCTTAGGCGAAAAAATACAATTATTTTATTGCAAATACATACTCTTCTTAAGCGGAGGAAAAAACACTAATAAAAATTTTCTTTTGCTTTGGAATAGTAAGTCTGTTATTGATAATTGTGTTGAAGCAAGGCGCACAGTTTTGATGCAACTCATCAAAGTTCGTATAAATTATCAATTCCTCTGTCCTATATTATGGTTTCCACAACTAATTTATTTCTTCAAACTAAGTCTGCAGAAAGAGCACACTTTCCATGCGCATCACGAAATTAGCAGAGACTAGGCAGACTCGTGTTTTGTCGACTCTCAGAGAAACCTGAACGAATATACACGAGTCTCTGCTAATTTCGTGAAGCGCAACTCGTTTCTGCAGGCTTACTTCAAACTAACACTGGCAAGACTGATCAAGGTATTGATATGAATATTCTAAGAGGCACTTTATTCAAAACTCCAAAAGCATTATTATCGCCATATTACTTAAGGTGATGAAGAATTCATTTTTACCTGTATTCTTTCAAAAGGAACTCTAAAATTATCATTACCTTGTCAAGCTGCTATCGCTTTGTCAAACGGTATCATCTTAATCACATAGGCGACAATATTTAAATCATGTTATAAATGCTCATGGAAAATTAACAAAAGTAGGAGTAACACTTTGTACCATCGAATAACTGCAATATGAATTAAGTTTTGGAACTTAACTAAAATAAACTACCCGCTTTAACAACTAACAACGATTAACAAGACATTTAAACAAATATATTATTTTCTATTTCTTACATCACTAGCCTACATTAAATTATAAAAACAAAAACCATAAAATTCAAACGAAGTCAAGGACAAAATCATCAGCAGATACATATTTTAAGATTTCGTCGGAAATAATACATCATAAATTAAGCGTACGCAATCAGAAACAGAAACGAAGCAACCGCTCGCTTAGTTCGTTTGGCGCCAATTCAAGTTAAATTCATGAATAATTCCGCTGGCAAGATGTAAATCAGTTCGTACCTACCAACTATTAAGGTGGTAGTAAAAATAATTAAATCAGTGAACCCATCCAAAATCAAGATAATAAAATAATATAAAATGAACACGAATTGCATTTCGTTTACGTAGAACAGTATTACATAAGTTACTCGCACATTTACATATTTTATTCACAAGACTACCTGGTCTTCACTTCGTCATTGTTTTGAATGATGATATGTTTCCAACAAACACCAAATATTTTCTTTTTAAGACAAGAAATACTGTTTCAATTAACATTTACTGATTTCCGTCGGCGAAATCCATAATTTCCTTGGCTTTTCCGACGTAATTAAAATTTTCAAAAATATCAACCCCACTAAAGACTCGAAGCAAATATAATCCCGTTCTTCTGACGGGCGTGCTAACCACTGCACAGCAGAATCCTATCAGGAACAAATCACTTTTTACAACACCTGCGAATATATTGTAATATCTCGGCAGACATATTGCCAAGTACACTAATTAATTATAGTATATTTATTTACTCACTTTTGATTGCATTTAATTGCTTTTGTTACGAGACAAGGCAAGGTTGGTGACCTCTTCCCTCCAAACTTCTCCAGATCTATTTTCCTTCATTACCTTATACATGTAGACAAGAAGTATTTTTTGTGGATTTTGAAAACAGCGAGAATGTTATTCCATTTAATCCAGATAAACTGCGGATCCCAATTGCAATACAAAATAGTTGAAATAAACAATTTCCTACAAGAACAAAATTCCTGGACAAAATTTAAAAAGTTTCTAGTTAATATGAAGCCATTCCAACGATATACCAGCTGTATCACCCGTTGTGCGTCGAAAACAATTCGATTCAATTAAATTAAATCGTCACACAACTAATTAATTTGCCATTTCGCTCGGATTGCTCAGTCGAATAAAATTATTTCAGTATGAGTTCACTCTGCAAAATAAAAGCGTTCTGTGTTCGTCTCGCTAGTGGAAGGTATAACAAGCCTTAAATTAATTAATATATCGATTGAAGCCCTACAGCTCTCTTCCAATTTTAACGGTATGGAAACCGAGGTAAAAATAAATACCATGGCAACGCTTTCAAGAGTAGCTTAGATATGAAAGCTTCGAATGCGTGCAGGTGGAAGTGAACCTTCTAAATATTAGCATATAACGTGCTGAGCGGTCTGAAATTTGAAAAGATTTACGTAGGTAATGATGAAAGGTTAAAAATATAAGCTGCTTACAGTCTTACGTAATATATACGCATTTATCCCCAGTAGACATTCAGTCTTTAAAAATTTTTAATGTATAATAAACAATTCGTATAAAAATAATCCGCTTAGAAAGTATCGTTTACTCAATACAATCTTCAAATACTTGGTAATTAGAATATTTATGAATCTAAAGTTGATTAAACCTTATTTGGACTACATTCCCACCCATATCATTGACTAACTGTTATTGTAGACAGCATTAAACTACCGGCACATCCCGCACAACACAAGTTATTTGATTAATTCGGAATAATTGTTTCGGGTAGTTGTGGATTTCCATTGTCAACCGTATGATCGAATGATGTGAAATAAATATTTTAATTCTTACATGCCATTTATCAGCAATCTAAAAGACATTTAAGTAACTATTTTGCCGCCTATGCACCCTAAAACAATATTTGCGATGGCAAGTATTATAAACAACTTTCTTGAGAAAGTTGTTTATAATTTACTCACTACACTATACTTACTCAAGTACACTTACTTGAGTAAGTGTACTTGAAATCGTTTTTGATTCATGCAAACTGACGTTAATCTTTTATATTCTATAATTCTGATACCATCAAGTTTTAAGCACGACCAAATATTCTATTGTTACTAAGATTGGATACGAAGGGAAGCTCAGGTATTTATAGAGCCGCATGCGTTGACTGTGATAAAGCATATATTAGGCAAACGGAACGATAGGCACCAGTATCAAAGAACGTATAGCCCATTACCGCTATGGAAGCATCGAATTGTCATCACACAAATGAAACCGAGCATAATATTAAATTGGAAAACCTCAATTAATTAAGATCGTAACTTTCCAGCAAGAATAAGACCATTTTGTATGAAAAAGAATGCTAGGGGGTGGTTCAAAAAGTCCTTCGAAAATCTAAGAGATGGCGCTCGTAGTATCGAAAATGATTTGTTTCTAGTAAGTATCATTAGTCACTACTGTCAAAGACTTAGTTATATCCATCACATGATTCAATTTTTGTTGTCGATTTAACCAAAAAATGTTTGTTTATGTAGAAAAATCGAAAAAAGTGAGTTTCGAGCGGTGATTAAACACTTATATTTAAAAAGCTTAACACCGAAAAAGCTGCAAAGTATCAAGGCTGATTGTGAGTTGAATGAAGTTCATGAAACATCAGCTCCTGTGTTAACAACTGTTTACAATTGGGTAAATGACTTTAAACGTGGCCGTACATCCACAAAAGATGAACATCGTTCTGGACGTCCAACGGAAGTGACTACCCCCGAAATGATAGAATCCACGATATGGTTTTGAATGGTTGACGAATCAAAATGCGCGAAATAGTTGAAGCCGCAAGGTAATTATTGCACGAAGAATTGAGTGGGAAAAAAATCTCGGCAAGGTCTGCCGTGTTCAACGGATTAAGCTACAGTGGCTTCTTTTTATTTCCAAATTTGAAAAAATTTTCAACTTTATATGAAATCTTCAATCAGGGCAAACAAAATTGAAAAAAAGAGTGAGCTCTTGTAAATTGCATTATATACTATATAACAGAATTTATCTTAAATAAATAAATCTTAATAACCTAATATTTTCTTTTGCACCAACTGCGATGAAGTATTTTACTTTGTTGACTTTATAATTCAGTTTTGTTCACCCTGACGAAGACTATACAAAGTCGAAAATTCGGTAAGCCAAATCAAGAATTAATCCTGGACAGCTTTCTACTTTTATGGGTATCCAAACCAAGCGTCATTAAAAGGTTTACAAGTTACTAGTACCCGTTTCTTTCCCTCATGTTTTATGTAGATAGACGTTAAAAGTACTTGCATACAAGGCATTTTAGAATTAAAATCTTTTTTTTACAGCAGATGTTAAAGAGTGCTTTGTTCTACTCAAAATAATAAAGTTAATAATTAAGCGTGAGGGTAGATAAAATACTAGTAGTTTTGTATAAAATAAACACATTCCTATAGCAATCCATACATACACTACTACGATTTGTGATAAGTGAGCTTAATATTACTTAACTGACATGACCTTGACATCACCATCATCACCCTTCTATTCCTTCTATTTCTTAGTTTTTTTGTGCTATAGAAAAAAAATTGATTTGACACGCGACAATAAAAATGTATTATCGACTTGCGGAATTGACAATTTCCGCTCGACGATAAAATTCAATTATATAAAGAAAATAACTATTTCTCACTTCATGGAGTTG
Source organism: Oryctes borbonicus (assembly GCA_902654985.2). NCBI lineage: Eukaryota > Metazoa > Arthropoda > Insecta > Coleoptera > Scarabaeidae > Oryctes > Oryctes borbonicus. Next base: position 5,385,220 of record LR736863.1, read on the forward strand.
TACGATGATAATGGGAATCCACGAATTCCCGAAACAATTGTTCATAACTAATCAAATTATTTGCGTGGTCGGAAGTGCGCCAATACTTGGTGTTTGCTATATTCACAGCTCAATATTTACTTGTTTATAGAAATGTTTTAAGTTTCAGATACGCTTTGACCTCTTAAAATATTACTTGCTTTCTACTCAAGGAAAAGGATATGTTTAATATTAAAAATTAATCACCTAGAAGTAATGAAATATAGAGTAAACATTCATGATAAAAAATAACATACCGTCTAAATAGCTACAAATATTACCATGTTTGGAACCGCTCATATTAAAAAAATGTCAATTTGAAAAACACGTCCCTAATTGCGGAACAAACTGTTTTAAAAATAAAATCATTTAATTCCGTCGAACTTTCTGCATGCAAGATCGTTAGATGTAAAAAGTTACACGACAGCGTACTGTGAGCGTGCCGGATATTATAATCGTGACTCAATTTCAATAATTTATGTGGAAGGTCCAAGGAGACCCATTACATTTCATAATTCTCGTTACGATATTCACTTAAGCGAGGAGTACTATCTATAGAAGGCATTACATATTAATCATGAAATAGGATTTTGCCTTTGCTTGGTCGTAATTGAGAATTCCTTTGATTTATAAGTTAATCTTTGAGCTTATCCACTTCAAAATATATATCAGGCTTGTATAAACACGAACTTCATTGTGATGAACAATTAGACATATATGAAGCGTAATATCGGAATCCATCGCCCTTCCAATTTGTCTACTCTATAAACATTTTCCTCGTATTTATAAAGAAATAGGTATAATGGAGATGTGTATAACAAGAATATTATATACAAACGCTCATAATCATTAAATTTAAACGGGAATTCATTTAGATACAATTATGACACTGCAAAATTAGTTCCATTTACGGAGTTTTAAGTTAGAGTCTAGTAGAGAAGTGAGTTTGGCTAATTATAGAAGGCAATAGCTACTTACCATACGTACAGTACTTTCCTACATTCTATCATAATCATTATCATTTATTTCCCTTTGGTGTCATAATATACATAATTTATTTTGCTTTTGTCCTCTAAATAAAACAATCTTTTTTATTATTTTTGCAGTTTCAAATCCATTCTATTTCATTCTTCTTTTCAAATTTGCAAGTATCGACCCAATATACTACTAGTTTATGAATATCATTATTTTCAATTGCAATTGTTATGTAATAAAGTATTTGCACACGATGATTCTAAAAAGGTTCAATTTGGAAACAAGTGAAAACTAAACGAAAATATCCAAATTATCATGTATCTATAGAGGCTATACTGTCGCATGCTGTAGATTAGATAGAGCAGGTATGTGCTACGCAAACGCAACATTCAAGCGAGACTATTGAAGATCTTTATAATTTCTTTCTACTCTCAGTGTTGCAAGAGATATATCTTAAATTTCAGTTTGCACCATGGTACTTACTATGAGATGTCGCTTTATTTTGAGGGGAGCCGGTATATGAGTATCTTTACATATACAGGTTAAAGCAGAGTCTATTTTCTTTATTAGTAACATTATTATCAAAAGCACTTAACGAAAAGTTTTCTACAAAAAGAATTTACTTTTCTAATTATTAATTCAATATACATAAACCGTTGGTGCCTCATTCTAAATTAGGAAAATTTGTAAAACTAAAGAGATGTCCAAAGTCTAGTATGACTAAATAAACGGCCTCCATGTGGGTAATAACTAATTTTGTTGTTTGCCTGTACAAAATTAAATATAATAATATTCAATGTTTTAAAGTCAAGCCCGAGCAATCGGCAATGAAATGAAATAAATTCACCGCGAATATAAATATCGGACAACACAAGCCTACAAGGTAAGGGAGCAGGACAACACAAGCCGCTAACTAAGAGAGTCGGATAACACAAGTCGTCTGCTACGTAAAGGCAACAAGCCATCTGCTAAGTAAGGGAGTCGGACAACGCAAGCGGTCTGCTAAATAAAGGAATTGAACAACACAAGCGGTCTGTTAAATAAGGGAGTCAGACAACACAAACCGTCTGCTACGTAAAGGAGTCGGACAACACAAGCTGTGTGCGAGGTAAGAATGTCAGACAACACAAGTCGTCTGCAAGGTAAAGGAGTCGGACAGCACAAGCCGTCTAGGAGGTAAAAAGTGTTGGATAGAAGAGAAAGAAATTCTGCACGACTTTATGTACCTAAAATTAATGTGGCGTATCATTTCTTGTACATAACGTATGGAGGTAAAAAATAATTTCAAAATAAAACATTACACAAGCTGTAAAACGCCTCTCAAAGGTAGTAGCAATGTCGACAAATATGTGACAAGGTAAAGGTTAAACAAGATTGAAAAATTATTTAAAGAACTAATACAAAATGAGTACACCAATAATGTTAATACTTTTCAGCTTAAGAGTCTTTAAATGTGTGTGGATCATCAATGGTTCATTACAAAGTAGTTTGGTGAATCCATCAAAGATTATACAAAATTATATAAGAGCATAGGAATCTGTGCTATATTAGTTTCTCTTTCGGTAGCTGAAGTAACGAATCGGTCAATATAAAAACAATTACGGTATTGCACCGAGAAAAATGATTGCGTTAATTCAACACAAAATAATTGTTACCGTTTTTGCGTTGACTTAGCTCAAGATTCGATTAAACTAACACCTAATTGTATTTGATTTAAAGCTACTTTTTATGTTCGCGTTTTGTATTGAAGCAACACTATTTTCTTATGATCAAACACTTTAATATTATATTAATTCCACTAAATACAATGCAGTGCAGCAGTTTGACTATCCACGACTACATAACACGAAATATATTACAGTATGTGTCTACAGACGTGAGCAGAAAGCAATATTTTACATGTAGATCAGTCCAGTTACTTTCCAAATTTAATGTGTACATATTTAAGGCATATTATACATCAGTTATTTAATTCTGAATTTAGTGTTGCTCCACCATAAAACAATGTTGACGCAACACTAAATGTGGACATAATTTTATGTATTGAATCAACACGCCAGTTGCATTGTTGCTGTACACTACTAAAAATATGTTGAGCCCAACGCTTTTTACATTCATTGAACGCAACTTTTTATTATTATTATCGATAAAGTAAAAGTAGTAACTGACAGCAACTATAGGGAGGGATTATTTTTAAAGGTATGACAATATAACAATGTTATGAAGTATCTTGGTGAGTTAAGTAATTACTTATTATAACATTTTAAAGTAATAAGATCATTTAAGATCCACATCAAACTTTTGCTTATTTTAAGTTAACTATTATACGAAGTTCAACTTTCGTCTCAGAGGTTATCTATCATCACCCACTCATCTCATCTAGTGATTTTAGTCTATCCGAAGTAATAATCCCTCTAATGGTTGAGAACTCCATTTCTAGAACAAAATTCCTTTTTCTGACCGATTTTTTTTTCAAGTCTGGCTGATAGACGGATATTATAACTCCAGCCGACGACGGTAGTGGTGAAACGGGATGAAGAATTATGAATTCCATTTTCCAAAACGTCAAAATTAAAATAAAACTGTCCAGCAGCAAGTTTAGCTGTAAGTTTAGGCATGTCAAAGTAAAATTTCATCAATCGTTCAGTCAATCTTCATCAAAATTCGCAGTAAAGTTTCACGTAGGAAGGTTGTATATGACGCAAAATGTCATCGAAGTGCGTAGAATCTCAACTACAGTTACGGCCCTGGTATTAATTTGAAAAATTAAAATTGGAATTCAAAGTTGCATACCATTCTGAGAAGTTAAATATGTTTCATTGTTTTGGTGAAATTCCAATAATTTTTCTCGTATAATTCCTGATACTTCCTTTTTTATTTTCATTGATATTACAGCGCGTTAAATTTGCTAATAAGAGCTCTTCGTTGTAAGTTTTAAGTGTTATTTAAAGAAATTTCAGAGTTTTAAACTACTCTTGCTGAAATTATTAACGAAGTAATGAAACATTGTGTTACGAGCAATTAAGTTTCATTTTTGCATAGCTGACCGAATACCTGAAAGTAAAATTTAGTCTGGTTACCTAACTAAATACGGTCCATACCTCTCTACTAAATACACTGTGTATATTAAACAGCGTTTAGTGATTGTACACTATAACCAAAAGGATAAAGGGTAGTAATTAGACTCTCGGTGCGAATAACGAGTTATATGATGTTATATATAATGTATGAAAATATTTAAAAAAATCTAAGCTCAGAGCTTAATAATGTTACAAGTATAACAGAACATATACATTTTGAGGAGAGAAGCAGCTACGGAATACAGCATAACTACAGCCATCAATAGATTACACAACTCCAAATCACCTAGATCATATAGATAATTTGCCAACACCGCGCTGACTGACATGCATGTCTTTCTACTTAAATTTAAAAAGGAAAAGAAAATTATGAAATTAAAATTTTATTTTTATCGAATACAAAGTTTATTGTACGAAACGCACTTTCATACAGTGCCAAACATAATATAAGTTACAATGTAAATCTGCGTCAAGTACTTTTACTTGTCGAGTAATGCGTGTCACCCGTATACGAAATAAAAAGTTTACGTTTCGAGTTTTACGAGTAGTAAAAATCTAATGGTAGCGTCTATATACCTCTTTTACGTCACGACCAGTACAATCCGTAAATTAAATGCAGCACATGTGGCTATTATTGGTACTCTCGATAAACATCCACATTGTACTGAATCATTTCACGTCAAAACAACCATGCGTCTTCATAAATTTGTTATCCATGCGCAACATCGGACATTACGTCCCATACATTTCCGTACGTTTGTTGCTCTTTCGTATTTATTAAATCAGAATTAGTTACAATGTTGTGTATGTATAGATGTTTAAATCATATCAAGATGCTGAAAATCTGTTATTACCTTATTACAAATTATTATTGATTTTAGAAAATAAGCTTGTAATAACATAACGGTTTTCTTTTTTTAAAGAAGTACCGTAAGATCTGGTGTTCCTCGAGGATCCATTCTTACTCGGGCGCTATTTACTGTGTTCATCAACGATCTTCTAGCATCTTGATGTCGCTGAGACATGTATATGTACAGAATACTACGCCTTTACTGCGGCACATCAATCGGAGGGAATTCCATAAAAAATTAGAAACTCGTATTAAGAAAGTTGAGGACTGGTTGCTGCAAAGAAATTGAAGATAAACATTGAAAGGACAGGAAATCAACTCTTGTCCAGACATATTCGCGTCAGTTCACAGGGATAAATCTCCTGGGTGTTCGTAAAACATTCGTTCTATTCGCTATAAGCAGATCAGAACATACGACCACACGTGACGCAACGAGCACAGCAAAACTTGCAAACTTACCTTCTTTAATAAGCTATGGTTTGTTTTAGGGAAGTTCTGTGTATATAGTGAAAATTTTCTTATTACAAAAACAGCCATCAGATTCTTGACGGACTCTTCCAAAACAAATTTCAAACGAGAGCCAACCATATGTCAATCGCAGTCACCCCCACTACAGAGAGCAATACTTCTGCAATGCACTTAAAAATACCGTTGCAGCTGTTTTTCTTGATATTGAACGGGTATTTGACACTGTGTGACACGACAGCAATGCTTTCAAAATGAAAAAGATCGGATTCTGGAGTCTTCTAAGTTTAAAAATTGAAGAGAAAGATCAACATCGCATAGGATCCGAGGTTCTTCAGGGCTCGTTTCTTGGCCCGGAATTGTTCCCTATATGCACCTATGACGTCCCGAAGCAAATGTAGGTTAATCTTTCCACGTACTTGGATGACACCGCCATTTTAGCGCAAGTCGGGGAAAAAACCTAGTAGTTTCTAGGTTGCAGACCGACGTTACAGCATTATCAAATGAGCAGAGAAGTAAGGCTTTCAAGTGAACGAGCACAAAAGCGTCATCATAAGTTTTATTGAGCAGACCACACCCCCACCGCAAGAGCCGGAATACTCGATAGACAGCTCACGTGGGGACCCGACAAAAGTCCTCCCAGGCAAAAAATTCATTACTATCACTTATTGATGGAAGAACGTGTATTCGACTAATTATGCCGTATGTGATGCTTGTACGGTCAACGCGGCGCTCGACCATCTAAAGTGACTAGGGAAACTCCAGAACCAGGTGTCAAGAACGTGAGCGTACCATGGCTTCCTCGAAATGAGGAACTAAGAACCGACTTAGAAATCCCGACCTTCAAGGAACACCTACAAGAGATGGCCAAGCAGACGTGGATAAGAGCGAGCACCTCCGATAACCCACTGCTCGTCAAAGTGTTGGAGAAGCCGTAGGACTGTCCGCTTCCCCGACATAGAGTTGTAAGAATAGCTGGCGGGGTCTTACTAGGAGATGGAAGCTAGTTGCAGACGAACCAAGATATCAACATCTAGACTAGACTGACTCTGATGGAAAGCAATACCATAGAAAAGTTAAATTGCGATAATGCAAATATTTCCCATAACTACTACATAATCATCAAGGAACTAAAGGAAGACATTTACTTAATTTCTGACCAACGATTTTAGGTTAATACAATTCTACTAATTGTAAGCTGTTCCAATGCAATATTGATGTTCTGCATATCTAAAAGGACAATATCGTCGCATTAAATAAACTAATACATTCCCATAATCCTTGTGACTAAACAAGATAATTTCTCAAATCAAAATTCACTCCTTCGCACTACACGAGTTTACATACATAGTTTTGCATTATGTTGTATCCTTCAATGAATAAGGAAGTCGGTAAGATACTACACTAAATAGCACGCCTTGGTAATACTTCCGTAACGTTTTTAGCGTTTCAAACCTCGTCGACTGCGTAGGGCTGTTGCGAAGTGCGCGAGCAAGATAAGCTGTTGTCATTTAAGGCTCCGAACAACCATCAAGCACCATCACCCAATTCTAGTCATCTCTCCTTCCCGTCATAACTCCTCGTCTTCCATCTTGTCTTCCGCAAACAAAGACAACGTCAATTCAATTCGGCTTCTCGGATAGGCTTATCGCGAACGCTCCGCAGATGAATGAACCGATATTACAAGACATTTTGATAATGCCCGATTATTTGCCGAACAAAAACAGAGATAAAGGGGCGAACCTAAAGATAAACTGACGATTGTCTTCAAATTCAATTCGCTTAAATGCGAATTAAGTGCGCCTTTCGGCATCTACGTATACGTCTAATTGAAATTGAACGGCAAACGGAAGTAGGCGCTATCCCTTTTTTTGTAACAGTTTCAGAGTCACGCAAGAAAAGGAAGCGAATTATATGAAGTGCTAGGAAGGTGTGGACAAGTATAGAAAAGACGTTAATTAACACCCTAATTAACAATATGAAACTGTAATGTATAAAGTTAATTGTCACGTGATATATCGATATTTGAGGGTACTTAAATCTATAAAACTCAATTTCTAGAACTCTAGAAAATGTAGATTGGGAAAGAAAAAATTATATTAATTTATTTATTTTTATTTTTTTATTATTCCTGTGTTTATCAGGTTCTAATCTAAAATTTCCAGCTGGTATATTAGTGTTACCATAATCTTCACGTCTCTGTGTAAATAATGAAAAAAAAAAGAATGTAAGCGCGGTATGCGACACTCATACTCACACACGTATTCTCCATTTCACACGTTTACGTAACGGTTTGAGGAATACAATATACTTTCTACTTCCATGTAAATCGATTTAATCGTGCCTATATCAATATTTACAATGATCCGCAGTATTCAAGAAAATTAATGATTGATGAATTGAAAGAAAAGCGAGACTTTTTTTTTTCAACTGCAGTAATTTCTGCCTTCAGGTAATCAATAATGCGTGGCATATCTTCGATATTGTTTTCCCTTTTTCACACTAGTCAATTAACAGAACTCCATGACTTCCAAAAAAACAATGGCCGTCACTTTCCCAGCCGATAAAACAGACCCAATTTTTGGAGCCGATCCACCGATTTCACAGACCACTGTTTCAACTGGGTCTCGCCTTCAGGAGTGGTGTATCCAAGTTTCATTAATAGCTATTAATAGTCGCCAAAACTCCGACTTATTTCGTTGCTTTAACAAGGCTTTCCAAATGCTTATTCCGGCGTGTTTTTGGTTTTGTGTGAATAAGAACGCGCACCCAACGCGTGGTTAGCTTTTTCATCCCCAAATCTTCAGTGAATATATGGCAATATTTAGTGTGTTTCAACGTATGGGCAATTATATTACCATAATATTTTAGTAACGCACTCTTGTAGACTTGAAACTTTTCCGACTACCTCGTAAATTTCAACATTTCAATGAGGTACTTTTCCACTAGGAATAATAGTAGTAGTTTTCGGCAAAAAAAATTGAAGCGACGCCAGTAGATAAACTACTGCAATCCATGGTAATGGAACATGAGTTAATCCAAAGTTCGATAATCGGAAATGATGTTCATACCCCTTAAATGTCCGAAAGAAATAACATTCGTTCTGATTCATAATACCAAAATCGTTCCATTTCTTAAACTAAAATCCCAAAACAAGTTGCAATTTATCATCAACTAAATCTTGTCAAAGCAACATGAAGCAAATATTGCCGCAATTTTTACTATTTTCGAATAACTCCTAAGGAAAGTTATTTATCTAAAACATTGCGAACTAATTTTTACTATGTGGCAGCTCTAGAAGGTACAAGCCTTAAATCTTGTTGCAAGTTCAGGAACCTTTTAGTGTGCACATGGGTTAAGCGTTTCATAGCTTTCCCCAGAAAAATTTGCCACTTAACCCTGGTAGTAATCGAACGCACAGCGCCTAACTCCCTACTGCGGTCATAAGGAAGTCCACTTACCACTGGATCAGCGAACGACTATTATTCAAAATTAGTTGACGGTTTTCATGTTTTTACTTTTTAAATTCCATAATTAAAATATTTTTTTTCTTTAGCTGGGTACATATGAACAAGACAGTAACTATCCAATTGATTTACTCTACACCGTACTCCTGATCGCAAATTGTATATTGTATACCTTGTGTGTATGTGCCTTTCGTTACATTATTTCCATTGACTGTTTCATCGTATATCTGCCAAACATTGCACATTGCATGTAAAATTATGAATATTCGACTAAAACCATGAAAACAGATCTACCGCTCTTTTGTACACAGTTTATTTTGATAATGAGCTTTATTTTCTGGGTAGTACCGGCTTCTTAATGAGGATAAGGCAAACTTGACGTAACTTTTACGTTTCGACAACATTTGTGCTTTTCTATTGCTGTAATAAGCTGTGGCAAAGGCGATATATTTCGAATACAAATATATTATTTCCAGCAACAAGAAAATAAGGTTAATTATCATCAAAAATGCGGTTAAGAAATTTTCATCACTTCAATTCACTTCTGCTGGATATGCCTACTAATATAAGGAGAATAGGTTACTTAGTTATTTTAAATTTTCTTTAATTTTTGCGAAATTCTATATTGAGTACAGACATCAAAACAAGAAACATAAGCTGCGGTTTGTATTTGCAGCATTCAAAGTTAGATATGGCATAATATCCGCAGGGTAAAATAATTATATTGTCTTTAAGTTAAAAAATGAAACTTATTCAAGCCAAAACATTTTCCGTAACGAAGGTCTGCCAAGTTGGATACCTCACATGAAGTCAGTGCTGGTGCAGAAATTGGTAAAAGTCGCTCTAACCTGAAGCATGTTACAATTGCTATAAGGAGAATATGTTTATTCGAAATGAAAGCGTTTGTTTTAAAAAGTGCTTAGAAAAAGAATGATTTTCTTACTGAGCTTATAAAATTTAATTGAAGAGCAATCGTAAAGCCTCTGAGAGTCTAGTTGAAAAACTACAAACAATTGTATCTGATGCTGATTGAGTGGCCCCAAAGAAAATAAATTCGATGGAAACTATGTCAGGAAGTAACTGCAAAAGTCCTTATTTAAGACAGATTCCACCATTTTGATAAAGATACAAAAATACGATACGTTGGAAAAATTAATAAATAAATATTCAACAATTCAAATTAATTTAATAAACTTAAATACTTGCATAAATTATTTGTATTTGTGCAAGCATTTTTTTTCTGAGAGGAATCCCTGCAATCAGATTTCAAGAAATAAGGGTATATTAAAACTTGTTCAACTTTAACAAATAGTTATGCATAGCAAAATCGTAAATTCTATATACGTCAAGGTCATATGTCATATGAGAATAATTTTCCTTCTTTTTCTTTAGAACAATATTCTGAATGAATAATTTATCATTTTTCCAATAAAATGTACTAAACACCTGTTTGTACTCCATTATTTTCAATTTAGACGGTTTAAACCTACAGACTTTTCGTTACCATGGGGTAGTATGACAAACAACACAAAAGTATCGGCATACTCCGTACCACACAAGTTTAATTATCTAATCCCGGACAGCCGTTTCAAGGATACGTCGATCGTTCGGTCTATGGTTGAAAATAAAGATCGACGTATCTTCGAAACAGCTGTCCCGATTAACTGATTAAACTTGTGTGGTACGATGTATGCCGATACTTTTGTGTTGTTTGCTATGTTGTGGAACTTTGGAAAAAATTTAACAACAAGAACAATATATTTACAATGTTATCTTCATTGTATAAAAAGGACAAAGAATGAGAAGAATATTAATTCAATAACTTTTAAGCAACGTTTATATAGGGTAGCGCGAAATTATATGCACGTATTATTTTATTTATGATTATCTACATATATAGCGTGGACGTTCCATTTTTCGTTCTGTATTCCCTTATTTGTTTCGATTTTAGTTCAGATTATGGCCTACCTAATTCTTTTACTGTATTTCTTCCCCCCAAAAGAAGTCTACAAAAATTAGTTTTCAAAATCGCACTAATATTGTTCATGATAAACACACGCACTTATCACTATATAAAAACGCGGAAAAAAACTATACAAAATAATAACATTCCATCTCACAGCTAAAAGAAAACTGGCCGCAAAAATTGTACGTCCAGAACGTATATATACCATTTAAACTATGATTGGTCCCCAAGCCAGGCATGTTACCGTTGCCATAGCAACGAAGGCCGCGATTTCATAGCGGCCACAATATTTCATTCAATCTTGATAGCAAATTGAATTGAATTTTAAACGATATATCAGGGAAGACATGCAGCCTTAAGGAGATGACGCCCATGGTTATATTGTAACGTTACAAACGAACATCCAAGAGGTTATCTGTCATCAGCGCCACTCACACATCTCATCTAGTGATTTCAACTGGTCCACCTATCGAAAATAAAGGTCCGTCTAGTGGAAGGGAGCTCGATTTCTACAAGAAAATTCCTTTTCTGACGTATTACTGTTGAGGCGTGGGTGATAGGAGGATATTATAAGTCCAGTCAATGCCAGTAGTGGTGAAAATGGACAATTATTTCTTTGTATTTCATTTTCTCTTTTCTACAGCTTCCAAATTAATGCAACATCTATTACAAGACTTAGTGAAAATTTTAGGCATATCTAAATGTAATCTTATCAATTAATAATCGTTCGATCATTCTTCATCAAAATTCTCAATTATGTTTCAGATTGTAGTATTGTAAGTGGTGTAAAACGTCATCAAAGATCATAGAATCTCAACCTCAGTTACGTCCCTGCATCATACTACATCAAAAATTAATAGTTTCTGCATGTATTTTGACAACAATATGTTTTATTCTACCTATCGTCCAGATAACTTGTGTTTAGATAAATCTCCAGTAAAGAGATGGTTATTTGAAGAATTCTAAATTGCCGAAAGAATGTTTTAGAGACACTTCCGAATTCCATGATCCTGAATTTTCATTCAAATAATTTCCAAAAGCTTAAAAATGTCAAAGTTTTCCCTATTTTTCGTCACTAAAACATTACAATATTTGTACGTACGCACACACTATTTGTAATGAATGAAAAAATACAATTACTATCACAATAACACTTCACTTTTAACCATTCAACAACAAAAAAATATCGCTATTGGAATTACGCCCTTTGATTGGCTTTCATTTTAAAAATTAATACGGATAATTACTAAACAGACATAAGAGACAGTCACGAATGCGGTTCATTTAAAATATTAATTGCATAAATATAGTAAGCCGCAAATAAGAACACAATATTTCAAAGCCAAACTGTTCGGTCTACGTTACAGATATCTCTATGAATTCCGTTCATCTATCTTTGTGAAGTTTACTTTCCTCGAGCGAAAAATTCGCAGTAAATCCACGCGTCCCTATCGTTTTCTTCTTGTATTTTGATGCATCTCTCCGTGCAGACGTCTTTCTGGCGCCAATGTCACGACGCCAAACTACTCTCCAAAGTTCATTTAAACGAAGTCGCCGACAGGACGGTGTAGAGGTTAGAGATTGCCGCCTCCTACATAAATATTATCCTACCCAAAATTTGCTTTCCGTGGCATTTCTTTCGATTCAAATATATGAATCAGTAGTATTGCGAACGTAACTGGTTTTGTTCATCAAATATACACTTTTTTTAATATAAAGCCGAATGTATTTTTAGAAATAATATCACATTATTATTCTAATCCCACATAGCTGTGACACAACCATGCCGTCATCCACAAGTAAAAAATATAAAGATATTCATAGGAATTATTTCAAGTTACCGAAAGATACAAAAGATTTAAGATAAATAATTACTAGTTTTAACAAATACTTTTATTGACTAATATTTCTAGCATCATGCAATTATTTAATCAAGATATTTTAATAATCCAAATAATGTTGCTCAACACAAACAAAATCTCCAAATCTCCAAATGTTTAAATTACTCGGTTATTATCAAAAGCAAACGATTATACACTTGCACCTTGGTTCTGTGGAATTAATTGGTTCCAAAAAGCATTTCGTAATCTGAAATTTCGTAATTGGAATCCTTCAAGAAAAAAAGAAAATAGACATAATCCGTTCCCATAACCAAAAAAATAATTTTGCAATTTAAATGTTAAAGTAGAAAATAATGTTAAATGGAAAAATCAATGAAAAGTTATCCGACTGAAGTTAAAAAGAGATAACTTCACTTATACATATACAGTATCTTTAATGACTTTGCCGTATGGAAAACGATGAAGGTGATATGCCTTTTTCATTTAGATTACAATATTAGCGACGCGAGAAATACGGGATTGTGTTATAGTAATTGTAGAACTTTCGACTTTATTATTTTACACCAAGATTTTCCAATAAGGTAAAAATAATATTAACTGCGAATTCAAGACAGCTGAGAAGTGGTGGAATAGTGGGAGACTATCCGCACAAACGATCGCAGACCGCTCGCGCGAACGACTCGCGGGAAAATTTTGCCGAATCTGTTGTAACCCGAGTTCCATATTTGGGAGCACCTTTCGGTTTTAGTAACAAACGTCTATCAGCATTTTCTTTCGTAACCCGAAGGTTCCGTAACAAGATACTATCGTAAACCGAGGTACCACTGCATATCGTATTAATACATCCTTTAAATCGATCTATCAACGTAAAATTGACTTCAACATACGTTATCAGAATACCACTCTCACTTCTACCTCGAAGGAATTATAGATATTTTTTATTCATCTTCCCCAGCAATACGAAGGTAAATTATACTTAAATACATCGAAATAGAATATTTACGCTTCATATGGGACTACCTTGATAAATAAAATTTAAAACAAATTTTAAGGTCAAAAATAAATATATTATCATATTTCCATTATTAATTAAAGTCGCATTATATTTTGCTCACGAATGCTAGTAGTGATTTCTGGTTGTTAGTTATCGTAACTTATTTTCATGTTCGCGATATAAAGACTGATATCCATTATGGGATCCAAACCAGATGAGTTTTACCCGACTAGCAAAAGACGCATTTGTGCATATTGATGAACCCCTATGTTTCGTTTGTGAGAAATTTGCAGTTGTGAAATATTCAAATTTTCTGTTTAATCATCTCTGTTGATTTTCATTACTATGAAATAGAAGAAACCAATCAATACTCCAATAAAGTTCTTTCTAGTCTATTTATGTTTTTACGTAAATTTACCGTACAGAATACCAGCTCTATAATAAAACATAAATCACTAAGCTCCGACATGCCTTTTTTGCATTCCTAATACTTTGAATAGGAATTCAATTATACATACAGGATATTTTGAAATAAGAGAAGTGCGAGAGCTGGAATCATGTCATCGCAACGGTTGCATAGAACATACGCCAGTACCCACGGTTTACTTCACGTCTTTGCATACGAATTGCCCTTCGTCAACTATAGCGATCTACAATAAGCGTAAAACGTCATTTTTTACATATGTCACTTTTCTATCAACGAAATAAACTATAGAAAGTTGTAGTTGGAACTTGGACACGCCTCCATTGTTGCCGTCGCCGTTTTATATACAGTATGATCCATTTGAAATAAGAGCGCCCCTGTAGAACTTATATTTCACACTAAAATGAAACAATTTTTTTTTATTTTTTTTTAATGAATCAAAAAGTTTACTTCCACACAAAATTTTGAAGGTTCACCTAAATTTCAAGGCATGCTAAGAATATGTTTCGAGTACAAAAATAATTTTTAAATTAAAAATCTGACTATTGTACTCATTTCAAAGGGTTCTAACATGGTGTAAACTGGTGCTATTGTTTTTAAAATCCGTACATTCGGAGTAATATTGCAATTGCACGCACACAATTCAGAGTTAATTTGCATTAAATAAATTAATAATTCTGGTGATTACCACAGCTACATTGTTCAATAATTTTGATAATTAGTCGCCCTATCAAGTTTTGACAATTTACTAAGAAACTACGCTATTTACTATTTGCTTGGAAACTATCGGTGAACACTGGATCCACATTCAGATAAAGAAGAGTTATCAGATAACGGATCCGGAACCTAAGCTTCGGATAACAGCTCCAGTTTTAAACAAAATTTCATTCAAATATGTTTCTTATTATAAAAGTTGTAAGAGAATCATTTTTCAAACTTTACCGATTCATAAA
>LR736863.1:5400262-5479093 GCA_902654985.2 Oryctes borbonicus
ATAAAAGTTGTAAGAGAATCATTTTTCAAACTTTACCGATTCATAAATCCGTTTCTTGTAACATCTACTGGCCAAAGTAGATCAAAATTCATAAATTAAATGAAAAGCAGTTAAATTAAAGCACAGATTACTTGGAAAACTATGTCGATATTTAAATAAATATGAAATTTTCAATTTTTGTAGCTACTACCAATCCTCAATTTATTTCAATGCATTTATCACATCGCATCCGTATGTCTGTTAAACCATTTCTTAATTATTAGTGTGTAACTTCCCTAGCTCGACCTATTCAACGATGTGAAAAATGTTCGTTTAGCCATCTTTTCACAATTTCAGCACAATTATCACCTTTTTGTAGAGTATCGGTTTAAATGGTCTGATTTTGTTTCTTTTAAGACAACGCCAACAACCCTTAACATATTTAGATCTAACGTAGCAACTCTTAGGCTAGCATTTGGATTACTTCTACAGTTACCTAACACAATCAATTTCTTCTTGATATATTATCTCCCAAAATGTAATTAATTAGTTAACACTCCAGTTTCACTAAATATGTTATTGATTTTATCAACTATTAACATTTCGGACGTACGACGGTCTATGGCTTATAGACACATGCTGTGTCGATAATCTTCGAACACAGCACACATGTACACACCAGTACATGGTTGGTCGAATGGAACACTAAACATTGTGGGATCTTTTATGTTACAATAAGATTACTAGTTTTATTGATAAATTTACTTTAGCACTTAATATTAAATAGACTGCGTCTAAAACCTGAACTAATTAAACAGGAATTTAAATTGTAATATGAAGTGATCTGTAACAGAACCGCACTATTAGTAATGGAATGCACTATTTCACTATCCTTAAATATTCCAATTACTTCTCTTCCATTCTGTCGTCTTCAAAAATACATATTGTTTCATATTTTTCTAGTAATAATTAGAACTGTTATCCGGATACGGATAATTTTCTTTCCGGATATCTGGGTCTTGGTGTTATTATCCGGCTTCATTATTCGAAATCTTGGCTCCGAACCCGTTGTATGAATCCTCGGATCTGCATTCCTTATTAGATAGCTCCAATAACTTCTGAAACCTTGGATCCAGATCCATTGTTAGAGATCTTTAATCCGGATCTGCCATCCGTAATCTCGAATTCGGGTTCTATGAAATGCAAGTTGACATTAAAATGTGCGCACGGAGCTTCAATATTACTCTTTCACGGATTTTAACCCTCAAGTGCTATCGTGGGGTGTTTCGGAACCCCAGAGGTCATTTTTTTTAAATTTTTTCTAAAACTATTTTTGTCACATTTCTAAGGTTCCAGGTATTCGCCTATGCAAATGAGATATGTAATATAGTGTAATTTATTATTTACCATATTCTACAGTTTTAGCAAAAAATAGCTTTTGGGGTGTCTCAACACCCCACGATAGCAATTACGTTTGTTTTTTTCAAAAATAGCGTAGTGTATTCTAACCAATGATTTAGAATTTTATAGTGATAATAGCCCTCGTCCTCTTTTGGGGAAATCACAGATGTTGTTGTGCATGTAAGTATAGGGGATTCACTTATATACGTTCCAATTCGGCGATTTTTATTATAGTACCTACATGTACAGGGGATTCACTCATTTATGTTCGACTTCGGTGATTTTTTACAAATCAAATAGTGGCATTTCCCCTGATTTCTGTACGGCGTATAAATATTCGACTCAAACAAATTTCTTACTCAGTTCCTCACAAACCAGAGCGTCGTCAACTTGTTCCTTATTTCCCTTCTATAATACGTGTATTGAATAGTAAAAACAATATGATAAAGTTTCTAACTGATGAACAATTAGCAAATCTTGCCGAAAACTTTTACGATGATGTTAGTGAAAGTGAATGCCCTGATGAACGTGATGATGATTTGAGTGATGCAGCAAGCGAACATAGTGATCACGACACATGTTCAGAATTTGAAGTCGAATCTGAAAACGAAAGTGAAGAAGACTTAGGTGATGTCAGTGCAAGAACAAGTTACTTCTATGGACGAAATCGATATAAGTGGTCCAAAAATCCTCCTGCTACTTCACGTACCAGATCTTCTAATATAGTCACTCTTCGACCGGGAGCAAAGGGTCCGGCAGTAAATACTCCTCCAAGAACACCTTCTGAAGCATTTTCTCTTTTCTTTACGGAAGAAATTCTAAATGAAATACTAGAGCATACAAATGCAAAAATAACGGAAACGAGTTCTTCTTATGGACCAACGGCAAGTTATGTTGAACATGTAGACATGATTGAATTGAAAGCATTTCTGGGACTTGTAATTTTGGCAGGAGTGTTTAAATCAAACCACGAAGATACTAGAAGTCTTTTTGCAACGGATGGTACGGGACGAGATATTTTTAGAGGTGTCATGTCTAAACAACGGTTTTTGTTTCTTTTGTCAGTGCTAAGATTTGACGATCAAACAACTAGAAGGAACAGGATTGACAATGGTGATAAACTTGCTGCCATTTCAAAAATTTATGAAATTTTCAACGCAAACTGTACGAATAATTACAGTTGCAGCGAATATGCTGTTGTAGATGAAATGCTTGTTGGATTTCGCGGCCGCTGCTCTTTTCGCCAATATATCAAGAGTAAACCAAAAAAATATGGCATCAAAATTATGTGCTTATGCGATTCGAAAACGCATTATCTGATCAATTCATTTATTTATACAGGAAAGACAACCGAACCCAATCCAAACAAACTTTCAGTTCCAACACGTAGTGTACTCAAATTAATTTCTCCGATCATCAATACAAATCGAAATCTAACAGGAGATAATTGGTTTTCTTCTATAGAGCTGTTGAATGAATTGAAACGGGTTGGTATAACGTATGTTGGAACACTTCGTAAGAATAAGCGCGAAATTCCGCCAGCATTTTTACAAACTAAACAGCAACCAATAAACACCTGTAAATTTGGATTTACGCACGATAATACGTTGGTTTCCTTCATACCAAAAAAGAACAACTGTGTCTTGTTGGTTTCGTCTATGCATCACAATGGAAATGTTGAAGTAAATGCAAAACCTGAAATAATAAATTTCTACAATTGTACCAAAGGGGGAGTTGATGCTTTAGACCAGAAGTGTATGACGTACTCCTGCCAAAGACGAACCAGACGATGGCCAATGGCTATATTAGGAGCAATGGTAGACATTTCACGTGTCAACAGTTACATAATTTTCTTAGCCACTTCAGACCATACAGTTAACATGACACGAAGAGAATTTTATATTCGTCTAGGAAGAGAACTCGTCAATGACCACGTAAAAAGACGATACCAAACAAAAGAATTGTCAACTAAGCTAAACTCAATTATCAAAAATTTACTAGGCTTAGAAACACCACAACAACAGCCACAAGAAGCAGAACCTTCAAGAACCTACAAAAGGTGTCATCTGCGGGCGAAATAGAGACAAGAAAATAAAAACCACGTGTCATAGATGTCATCAGCATGTCTGCAAGGAACATTCTGAGCAACTTGTAAAATGCGCAGAATGCTTACAAAGGTAAATTGTAAGAAATTTATAAAAATCTGATTACATGAAATAACACATTACATGTTTTTTGTCAAATAAAATGTACGCCTCACAACGTCATTGTCAGAATTTTTATGTGAAATGCTAGTGGCATTTTCTTTTACAGGGAGTAAGACCATAGTTTCCAGTAACAGAAAAAACCAAGACATCTTAACAATACAGAACACAATTTTGTAAAAAGAAAAAATTGTACGAAGAAATACTTTTTACATAATTTTTATGAATGTAACATTTCCTCCTAATTTTCTGTTTTGCTTTAAATAAAGTTTTGTTTTTCCTTACAACAATCGCAAGATAAAGGTCTAGTTATTACACTGTGGGTTTAAAAGTGAAAAAAAAAAGATAACTAACAAAAAAAAGCTAAATTTAAAGAGTGGGGTGTAAAACACCCCACGATAGCAGTTGTGTTACCTGAAAACACGATAGTACTTGAGGGTTAAAAACTATTAAACTATTTTCATGTAACGTAAATTCGACATTTTCTTTATAGCAAACTTTCTATATTGATAAATAATCTCTACATATAGCGTTTAAAAATATATATGAAGAGAAAATTAGAAGCTATTCCATTTAACACGTTTATAGATAGTGTTATAATTCATAACATCGAATTTAACTGTCATTAGCGCCACGCATTGTGAGTTCAGCATGTCTCTTCATTCAAAATCAAAATCCCTTTGGCGGCCGTAATCTCGTTTTCAGAAGTTCTAACCCTTTCTGTCTCTTATTACCTAGGTACTAGGCGAATTAGGAGAATATTAAGTACAGCCAACGAAGGTAGTGGTGGGGCGGTATAACAACTTATCTCCTGTTCAATTTCGTCACATCATGAAACATGATTTAATGTAATCTTTTCCTACAACAACCTCCAAAGTAATTTCAAGCATATCTCAGTGTAATTTCGTAAATTAATTATCATTCGTTAGATAATTATCATATTTGTCATTAACATTATGCTCTTCTAGGTGGTGAAAAAGGTCATGGAATAGCATACTGTATCGCCTCCATTAGGCTATTTCTAAAGGTAAGAGTATCCGATTGAATTTCGTTTTCGAAATATTTTTAGAAGAGTAAAATTAACAAAATTTGCTGTGGTTAAAGCAATCGCTATCGCGATGTTAATGAGTCAGAAGACAATAATTCAATTTCTGATTTCGAATCTAATAGTCATCCAGATAATATGTGTTTGGTTATGTTTCCAATTTTAAAGTGTTTATCATTTGAATTATACTAGTAAATCGAAGTTCGAGTCACGTGTTATGGTTTGATAGAGCTGAATTCCAATAAGGAACATATGAACATAGTGCTTATATGTGTTGCAACAGCGCTGTATCAAGTTAATTTCTCGGTTCAAATTTCTAATTCTCGTTAGATTTGTTTCTTACTATTTATTTGAACCTAAACTGCTAAAAGAGTGTTCTTGAAGCATTTCCGAATTTCACAAACTCAAAATTTAATTTCGAAAAATAATCTACTTTTTTTAAATATGATACTCCTACTTTGAAGTCAGACGTTTTCAAACTTTAGACTTTAGATTAGACATATATAAATTAAATCGAAAAACACATACACATTCCCACCAGTTGTCCGATAATCTGGTTAAAATAGGATACAGAATACAGTTTTTCACAATAAATCCGTATTTAAAGACTCGGATAATCAATCGGATAGCGAAGCCAAGACCTCAATATCGGATCCGGATCTGAGCAATGGATAGTGGATCGGATCCTAAGATCCGGATATTGGGATCTCAATTTTACCGGATACCAACAACATTACTAGTAATGGCAAGTGAACCGCTACCATCAACGTGAAAAACAACGGTGTGTATTCAAAAAGTTGGTTTTATTCTAATGTAAAACATTCTAGAGGGGTGGTTCCATTTCAAGTGGATCACATTGTATGTTATACATTCACTTTCATGGTAGGGTAAGTATAGGATAGCATATACTAGCGCATATTAAAAATGAACTGATCAAGAAAATGTTGTGATACTGAAGGAATAAGATTGAAATCATCAACATTTAAAAAGCTACTTTTACCACCATACGCGTTGTGAATAACCCCTCGCAAAATTCTTTTTAAGTTGAAAATTAAACGTCGTGGAATTTAATTCATTTCGAAAGGGCGAGTGAACGAGCGGACAATAGATTTTCGTTCGAGTACTCGAATTTCGACAGTTTTAGAAGATTCGATTGCCCACCTACTTCCAGAATACCACTGTACATTGTTCGACGTAGTAGACCCAACTATTTGTGCTTATATCACATATCACTAGGTGAAAATGAAGTTGTGCAAAGAACATAATATTTACCATTATATTATAAGTGAAATCAGCAGATAAAATATTGAGTTCGCAGATGTTTTATTTTATTATTTTATCATAACGCCAGACAAATGAAAGAAGCAGATGATCCAGATGTTAGAAAATTATATAATACATTCGTTTAACGAAGCGTTGATTAACGTTTGCAATATATTTCGCAAAAAAATATTTCGAGCGAATATAAAAGAACATTTCAAGGACATTTAGTACATCTGGTGCTGGCATACGAAAATAACTTTTAAATAAGAAAAAAACTGACTATTATAATTTTTTAAGTAACAACAACGTTGCAACTGTAATACACTTTCTTGTACAAGCAGTAGATGACGCTACTAAGATTTGTGATCACTATTTTCGTAAAATTCGACATTTGTTATCGTTGAAGCACCGACAGCACGGAAATCGACCAACTAGCCTAGATTTCTTATTACCATATTTTAGTAAAGCCCAGCACAACAACAATGCCTCGAATCGCTTCGTACAACTTTTGGTAATGAAGGGTCAAAAGGAATGTTTACAAGTGGTTTGCAGAACTTCGTCGTGGTTGTACTTCCGTCAGTGATAAATTTCGAGAAGGTCGACCAAAATCGGTTGTTCTTTCAAAAAACAGTGATGCTGCAGAATGAAGAGAATTGGTATATGACTTACTGTAAATAAAGACCTTCTTAGGCGTATCAAACACTGCGGTACATTCAGTTGCATGAACATTTAGATGTGAAGTATATCTGTTCCCGATGGATTCCGCATAATTAGGCGCAAGCAAAAGAAAAAGCTCGTGTCATTTGGTGTGAACCGGAAACTAGAGCAATTCCAACAAAAGTTCCAACCCCAAGAAAATCATTACTTATTCCTTGCGTTGTACTCGACAAACTGCAAGAACTCTTTTGGGGGATCGAAGACCAATCCATGCTTAATGGTATACAACATTTTGTTTGTCAGAAGTGATCGATGCAATTGGGAAAAAAAATCGAGAACGCCGCATTATCCATCATCCTGCCGCCAATGCGAATTCTCACATAACACGTCAAACAAATGATTATTTGAAGGGAAAAGCATCGAAATAATGTCTAATTGCCAATATTCACCTGACTTGACGCCTAACTTCTTTTTGTTTCCGAATGTCAAACAAAAAATGCGCCACCACCAGAATGGGGGAAATGTTCCGAAAATTCAAACGCATGGAAAAGTGTATAAATCTTACTGGCAGAAAACCTTCGGAAAGACAATCGATGAAACTGACGAGCCGGGGCAAGCCAGGTTGGGCAATGTGGCGAGCTGGGCCGGACCGAACTGACAAACGTGGCGGGGCGAATGGAGGCAATTCTCAAAATGCACACCCCACTTGGCAGCCCATTGTTTCAACTGTTCCTGTATTGGTGTATTAAAGTTTCACCTACAATTATAATGCGATGTCAAAACTCTGACCTATTTCGCCTAAAGTGCTTCAACAAGGTTTTGGTAATGTTCATACCAATGGGTTTTTGGTCCTGAGTGAACTAGCGC
Organism: Oryctes borbonicus; assembly: GCA_902654985.2. Classification (NCBI taxonomy): domain Eukaryota; kingdom Metazoa; phylum Arthropoda; class Insecta; order Coleoptera; family Scarabaeidae; genus Oryctes; species Oryctes borbonicus. The sequence continues at coordinate 5,407,679 of LR736863.1, forward strand.
TACACGCACCCAACGCGCGGTTTTTTTATGCCGAAATCTTTGGTGAATATATGACAAGCACGTTCTTTTGAGATGCCCACACTATCTGTTATCTCTCTAATCTTAATTCAACAGTCGTTTAACACATTTCCGATGTTATCCGTAGTAGTTGCAACTTTTCGCCGTCCTAAAGGTTCATCAACCAAGCTGGTAAGATTACGTTTAAATTGGGCTGCCCAAAACTTCACTGCGACAAATAATGATGTAATCTCCGTAAACAGCGCCTATCTCGCCTTTAATTTGTAAACACGTATTGTGTTTTCAAATGCAAGAATTTAATGAAGGCTCGATATTCCATTTTTTCAATGTTTACGGAAACACTAACATCAACTGACACAAACGACTGTTAAACAGCAGCTGACCGTCCAAGATAGCTCAAATTTTCAAAGGCATCTTTAAACAGATGTGCAATTATATTAGTAGAATAGTTTCGAGGAGTAACGCCATCTTTATGTTGGGGCTTGAAACTTTTCAGACGACCCCCGTAGTTTTAATATTCTGAAATATCTTTTATTTCTCAGAAATAACTTTATCATAATAAGAAACAAACAGCTTCTTATTACCAATAAAAATGCTCTCAATATTAAAACTTTCGTTGATATTTGATTCAATACCTACTACTCTTATGAAGAAAGATTATTCTTCTCAAAATCAGATTCAATTAATATTTACAAAATTTATCTCGGCTGGATATACAACTGTCATAACAGGAAGCTATCTTTCCATTTCCCACGAGCATTGTTCCTAAAACCGCCTGCATTTTATTGATCGTATCGTACGCTGGTTGTTGAAATTTTTAATATTTTTCCTCCTTTATTTTACACTAGAGCTTTATAAAAATATCACGTGATTTGCATGGCGCTCCGGCATGCATTATCAGCAGGAGTAGCAACTCAAACGACGGGAACACCAATAATATTGCCGGAGAAGAGCGGGAAACCAACGATAAGGAGAGAGTTAAGATCGTAGCCAGAGCAGCTTGGTTAGTAATCTATTGGCGCACAGGCCACCGCTGTGCAACGTAACAAGGTCTCCGTGTAAGTAAATGCAGTGTAACTAGCACTTGGGCGCGAATACCTACTTTAAATATGAAATCAGTAACAGATGAGAAAACGAGCGCAACGATACTTTCTCAGAAATTGCATAAAAGTCCCTACGTAGTTACAGCGGACGGTGCAGAAGCATATTGAGCTTAGAAAAGCTTCCAAGTTTTCCATTTTTCTTAACGGAATTGTTATCGCACAAAGGTTAGGACATCACTGCGCAGAGAGATCGAGCTACCATTTATGTAATTCATATTTAAACTAAACGTAATGTTAGCTTTCTAAAATCTGCGCAAAGTTTTCATAGTAGTACAAACTTTTAGTGAGGAAGTGTTTTACGTATGCAGAATAAAGAAATTGTTGCCATGTTTGTGCTTAAAATTTATCGTTTTTGACTTAATTTCGTGCAAATTACGAGACGACATGAAAGTTTTTATAAGACTACTTCGAACTCCATTATCAGTACCTTCTATAATCCCGTAGTTAATTGACACCTAGCTGACAGAGATATTTTTCACTCCAAGAGTATTTTCCTGCAATATTGAATCTGCATCTAAAGTATTACTAACAATTTTTAAATAACTCGTATTAACGACATTTCTGCCATAATTAAAATCAAATTGCGGAAATTATTGAAGAATAGACGCTACCTACAAAATACCAGCCCCAGTATTAAAAGAGAAATCAGAAAATTACGCAGAGGGGGTACTAGATAAGTATCAGGCAGAATTTACAAAAAAAAGAAGTTAACGGAATATGAATCAACAAAAAATTATCCAAACGAGAATTCAGAATCCCAACAAAACCAATCAGATTAATAAACATTACCATAATAGTAAATGTCCAGTAAAAACCAAAAGACAAATGAGTACATATTTAGCAATAAAAAAGGACCAAAGATAAAAAGGTGCATTTTCAACTACACTTTCTAATTTAGCACTAGACCAAATAATAAGAAAAAGGAATAAAAAAGGAACTATGTACGTGGTATTATTAGCAAGAGAAAAAAAGTTGGATCTAAAAAAAAATAGAACTGAAGGTTAATATGACGAAGACAAAAAATAAAGGAGCAAGTACAGATAATTTTAAAATCCAAATCATCAAGGAAGAATCTCAGAAATTGAAGAGGTAGAAAATTTGATGTACTTGAGTATCACTAACAAAACGATAAATATCAGAGAGAAAGGGAAATTTATTCAAGAATGCGCAAAACAGGCGGATATACAGGGGATTTAGGAAAGATATTAAAATCAAAAGAAATATCCAAAAACGTTGAGGATCTGTAAGACAATCATACGTCCAACAATAATCGCGAAAGGTGGGTGCTTACTAAATCCAGAAACCAAAAATTAGAAATGTGGGAAAGAAACAAGGCTTGGAAAAAAAAAACTAACAATGAACTATACGAAATTTATGGGGAACCCAATCAACGTCTTTATTCAAGCTAGAAAATAGGATACGTAGGTCATCCAGAAAAGCTGGGGCCAAATAGAGTGGTCAAGAATATACCATGGAAGGTACCGGAAGGTAGAAAGAAAAAAGGCAGACCCAGAAGACAATGTTGAAGCAGTTGTAGAAGACAACTACTTCTCTACAACTAGAAGGGAGAAGCAAGATATAGAGCGATGTGGAAGAGAACTACAAGGTTATGGGCTTAAAAGACATGCATTGTAATATTGAAAATGCAACATGTAAAATCGCTGTCATTAGTGCTACTAGAAGTGACGTTCAGCCATCTGTGATCCGGCAACTTATGTTACAATATTAATATCTTTCTATTCTATATTATAAACAAATATGTATAGAATGCGTCATTCTTTCACACTTATAAAATAAATAAACAAACAACAAAGAACAGGGAAAAAGAGAAACATCGCATAACAAACAAATTTTGATTTTGAAATTGTAGTCACAACAAAGCACGGGCAGTATGTTCATAAAGTAGCAACGCCGCGCGCTCTCCCTGATATATACCTTTAAATTCATAAACAAAATTATGCAGATTTATATTTGCGAAAATACAGTTTAAATACCCCACGGCTTGTTACTTATTCCCTGATCAACATTGTGAAATGAATTATATACCTTACAACTCACACTTACCACGCACAACAGGTTCTTATGTTAGCTACGAGAAGGAGTGTTGTCGTTTAACACAAATTTTTCCTTCCTTTTTATATAGTGACAAGCAACTGTGCTTATAATAATCTTAAAAATGAACGGTATCAGTGCAATTTTAAAAAGTTACTTTAGCAGGCTTCCTTAAAAAAAATCAAATAAAAGATGGGCCATAATCTCAACAAAAATTGGAACAGATAGAGGAAAGAAGAGCTGAAAGTAGAATGGCCGCACGACGGTTTCCCATGAAAACATAAAAAAAGTAAATGGATATGTGGATGGGATTTCAGTTAAGCTAGAGCTGCTGTAAAAGATGTGCATCATTAAACTGCTAAAATAAAGAAACATGAAGAATCTCGTGGTCACATTAATGCTTGTACGGCATTTGTTTTGACGAGAAAGTTAGGAATAATCGTTTTATCATGTGAAGATCGGGTATATACAATATTAATACGGGCATTTATTTTACAGTTAGTAGTTACTCAGTTGCATCCGAAGAACCAAAATAAATTAGCAGTAATATAATAATTATAATCCTCAGGTTCAATAAATAAATATCTTTCTTCATTCGAAATACAGGCAAAAACTAACAACGCCCTTTAAAAATTACTAAAAACTCTTAACTCAATCGATCATTAATTAGAATAATCGGCATGCTGCGTGCTGCATATGGCAGTCTCGCAATGTAGAGCGTTCTGGTTGTTTCCGACAGGCCGGTATAATAAAACGCCTAACATGTTGTGTTAAATTTTGTTATTCTTTTGAACTGGTTCTTAGAAATCATGATGGCAGCGAGAAATTCGAATTTCCTGATGTATTTAGAGAATGAATCGATTTTTCTGCTAATTAGGATCTGATACTTAAATAATGCACAATGAAATTCTAAATTCTACGCTTGCTGTTGTGTGCGAAATAGAAATTTCAAATTAAATTAATAAATCCGATTTATTTTTAAGCATTTTTAAGCAGATTTAAGCAGTCCTTTTAACAGTGTTTTTTTTTTAATATTTGTAATTTCAATTTTGTTCACGTGACTTTTTTTGAGTTTGTCAGCCAGGAAACCCTGGATACGTCAAAAGACACATCCCAGAAAATAATGCCATAACTCAACCTACGCATGGTACGCGAATAGACTTGCTTGTTCATTTACTGTTTTTGATATTACGCGTAACGCGGAGTTAAACAAAGATGCTTTAGACGGCAAATAGTCCAATGTGTGCTTCCAGTTCAGCTGACCATCGACCCATAATCCAAGAAACTTTACGCTTCTTTCATTGACCAAGTAGTATTGTAAAAGATATTGATTGGATCCGTCTTGAACAACAATTTAACTAATTGCTCAAGTCCTTATAACATATAAGGATACAATACATAAGAAGGATAAGATAAGGAAGTTGGTATCACTTCCGGTGACACGAGATGTGGAATTGGATAACACCAAGGACAAATAACGTGGACCTTCTAAAAACGTTCGATTCTATCGTCGAATAGTTACTTAGGCAAACAAAGGATGATATATGGCCTCACTATATAATAAAATAGTATCATTTTAAAATATTTTGCATTCCACTTACCAAATCAAAGTTTGTTTAACTACACCAAAACATGTCCTAAGTTGCAACAGAACTGCTTCTGAAAGTGAACTAATTCTTATGATATGTATTAGCAAACATCGACAGCTATGAAGGCAAGAAATTTATTTGGTAAGGCGTACATCTGTTTTTCAACATACCAGAAACTGGTGATTCAGTTCAGTGAAGAACATAAAGAAGTACAAATGGTGTCAATTAAAACGATTACAATTCATCACTCCTTCCTCTTGTATAAAATATTATGAAAAGCTCCAGCAATCTAACTTCATGCGATAACCAATTAACATGTGCCGATATTCCACACCTATTCGTTGTTGATGGTATATTGAAACATTTGGGTAATGAAGTACAAAATGTTATAATTTATCTATTTTATATTAGTTTAAAATTTCAGTAGTTCAACAGTTTTAATACCGATTAACTATACCTCCATTTGAAACAAATTTTAACGACCATTAAGCTAATTATAACTATTACGCATTACTATCCAAACGGTATTTCAATTAAATTAAAACTATATTTTAGGCGCATCCGTTTTACAAATCCAGGCTGTTGCACAAATTTTAAAGCTCACATCTCTATCGGGCGCTCTAACTGAAGTTATTTATGCTTTGCAAAATATTGCGCAACATCTGCTGTACGATCCGCAATATGTAAAATCTCATAAATTAACACAATTAACAGTCGAATCGAATTAGCGAGCGTAAATCAATATTAACCCACCCGACAAAAACAGACGTGGATTTTCGTTCGTCGGTATACTTTGTTAGAGATCAAATATTTTTCTACATAAACAAAACGTGTAAGTGATGCTTAATATATATTCCCCTGAAGATTAGCAAGTGTTTACTTGAATTGGAATAATAATGTATTTATTGACTTACTATTTACTTATTGTTAGTTATAAAATATATGAGCACTAAACTTGCTATATAAGTTATATTAACCTAGGACTTCTACATATTTATATTCAAATGCAGACAAGCTATGGGCTAATCAACAGTCAACCTGCCATAACCAGATTACACAGTAGAAATTACCAGAAGCTGTTAAAAAATCTCAAAAGGAGGTCAATAACAGACAAACTCAGTGACGCCATCATCTCCAAATAGAACTTTGATAAAAAATATAAAACTGAAAAAACCGGATCTGGTTCACTAACGACTTAAAGATGGGCAGTGAAGTTGATGTCGGAATTAATAAGATTAATTTAAAAATATATAAGTTACTATACCTAATTCAAGCTGAAGTAGCGGCAGCACTACAAACCCTGATAATGAAGAAGCACAGAGGCTGGCCAAGAGGGGTTTGAGCTTAACGCTACATTGTCTACAGCCCCCCTACTCACCCAATTTTGCCCGCACTTCAAGAAAAGATCAGAACGACCATTTATGAAAACTACTTGAAAAAGTGGGATAACATTAATTCCTGCGCTACTGCCGTTTTACCGGAAAACCTATCATGAAGGGATTGCCAAGCTAACGGCGAAACAGAGGAACACTTTTTCTGCAAATATGCTACGCTAACGTCCGTAAGAAGGGACGTTAGAGTAGCATATTAGCGTCAGTAACGAGCGGCTACGACTTATCGCTATTAGAGTCGCTCTGGGCAACGTTCTAACCTACGACAAAGTAGTGGCTTAGTTGACGGTCTAAGGGGCTCCCCGGTATAAAGAAGATGCATAATGCACCTGTTATGGACTAAATACCGTAGAATCCATTTCACCCCCTCCTTATCTATAACCATAACTGAAGAAATAGACCACCAAAAACCAAACTCAGTCAGTTTGGTGCTATTATTTAGATAGTCAAGCAGCACTAGCACTTCTTCTAAAACAAGGGCGTCCATTCCGGTATTAATATAAAATATATTATGTTGAATTATTTGGACTAAATGCAATGAGAATTTATTTTGTTCCAATTTTGACGAGAAAAAAGCTTTTTATAAGCACATACACATAACGGTACGGACGGACTAACATTCATACGTTGAATGTATGAATGTTAGTAATACAAACAGTACCCATCCCTACGTTTTCTTCATTTCATTGAACACTTAAAAATATTACAAGAGAAAATTCAATACAGGTTCATAATAAAACAAACCATATTTCGCGGGTATATAGTTAGTTGATACACCGACGGTTTTGGCGCTTTTGTCTGTATCTATATACACTTCAGTTGCTTAAGTGATTGAAAATTTGTACGGGAGAGAGGGCCATCTTCGTTGTCTATGTACTGGACGAGTTAGATAAAATGTTATACGATATAAACAACGCCAAAGAAGATATAAGAACATATTTTCATCACGGCGAACATTCTTAACCGAGAGAAATGTGGAGACATATTTGATGCTGCAAACGTTCCACGATCTTATTCAGTTTGTGTTGTTAAGAAGGGACGTGTTTTACAATGTTTTTAAATAATATAAATTGTTTATTTTATTATTAACGTTGTGTTATTGTATACCCATCATGTTAGTATTCCCTTCTCCCGTTGGCTATCTGTTTGTAAATGGGAGAGCACGGAAAACGATTCGTGTATTTTCGTTGCATAGTACAACGTGCACAATATGCAAGGTAAATACACGAGAGAATCGAATCGTTGCCCACGCCCTCCCGTTTACGTCATCACCCACCGCCACTTTGCACTTACTGTGTATGTAGTACCATTTAATGATTTTGAGATTCTTTTCATTTTGCAACTCTCTAATTGTGAACTGTAAATTTTATTCTTTTCCCTACTTTTCGTACTAGTCACTATATAGGATTTCCATTTATCATTAGCAAACGTTCAACGTCAATCGTGTTCTTCTAATATAATAAGGATGGGTGTTAGTTGTATAAAATGTTCTTTATCAGCTCCAATTTATCACCAAACAAGATTTAGGAAACCTTGAAATTTGTTAATGTAAGAATAAATAATTCGTTTATTATTACACAAATGTTTGTCCACAGTTTGTAAACAACAATATCAGAACAAAGTGGTTGTGCGATTCCGTGAAGAAGTGAAGAAGAAGAAGGGTTAATCATGGAGAAGGCCGTCAGTACAGAACAACTGTACAAGATCAGCATTTAGGACTCCAAGTCAGACGAAATGGCGTTCAGCCCTCTAGAACGTTGAATAAAGATCTTCGTGCAGCTACAGGAGTAGTTGCATCTAATCTGACGGTTAAAAAAAAGGTTGCACGAATTTGATTTGAAGGCTAGAAGAAGGGCCATTCACGAGGCAATAAAAATCGTTAAAAGACAACTAGCTGCTAATCAGTGATTCGCTCTACATCATTCTGATAGCAGAGTTTTAGTGTGGAGGAGGCCTGAAGAAAGGTATCTCGTAAGAAGACGTGCACGTGTGCGACATTTAAAACGGTCGCACCGAGCTGGTGGTTTTGAGAAATCAATCTAGGAATGCATGAGAGGTATACAGACGCCCATCGTTGTGCCATTTGCACGAAATTTTGGAAGAAATTTTGTATTGTTACCAATAATACTGAAAGAATGATATTATCCCCTAAGTCTCCAGACTGCAATTGCAACGAGCATCTCTGGGACAGACGTGATCGATAATTTCGAAAGCAGTGCGACAAGAATGACAAGAATTCCGCAAGGATTTATCAATAATAAAATAAGAATAAAACGTACTCAGAAAATGCTTAGCTATGTCACAAACACGAGGAGGCCACAAATTATTGAAATTAAAGTTGCCACGCTTGAAGTTGTTGATTATGTTAATAAAAATATATTCGTTTTTTGAATTATCGCTCAATGTTATTTTTTTAACAATTTATATTCAATTATTGTTTAAATAGTTCTAAACAGTTTTAAAAATACATATCTTGTTATATTTCGGCAATTTTTGTTTTTCTTTTTGTAAGAAAATAGGTTTTCATTAATTTTTTATTAGTGGACTATTTCAATTGAATAGCAGTATAAATAGGTCAACAAGGCAAATTGTTGATAAAACCAAATTTCCTTTAACATAATAAATTTAGTTAACACACATCGGTTTTTCAGTATGCTAGTAATCCTTGATAGATAAACAAATAGGACAAGTTTAATCAAAAGGTGTTTTAAACGTTCGCTCAAATCGCAACATACACCTTGGGTTCTCTTCGTAATTGATGTATATAAGGAATATCACCACAGCCATCAGTCACATCTATTAACCGACTTAGCTGTGTATATTTCACACAGATTTATACATGCTGTAAGCATAAGGCTGGACAAATTTATCCGTCCATTAAAAATATAAATAGCAGATACAATCAAAGAACAGTTGCATGCATCACTGCGTTTCAAACAAATTCTAAATAGTACCCACTAGTTATTTTTAGAACGTCTGCTGTGAACATCAGCATTTTGTCCGTATTACACACACATATTATTTAGTAGAAAATGAGGTATATTTAGTCTTTTAATGTTCGTTCACCAGATCTTAATTAACGATAACCATAGAGAAGATCTCGCTTCACATTTATGGATGCATAGTGCATGGTGAAGTTTGTTTCGGTGTGTTAAAATTTTAATCACGGTTTTCATCTTCTTACAAAACGAAATAGTATTCATACGAAATGCTTATATGCAGAACTTACACCGGCCGCTGCTGTATTTGTGGGTAACCGCTTTTTCCATACATACATACGCCTGCATTAAGGATGCACTTCCCCGCTCAGTTTCCTTAAACAGACTAATATCCTTACACATTGCAATTACTTAACTACTCAACACTTATTTATTGTATTTTCTACTAAATACATATGTACAATGTACATACTATTTCTTAGTTTTTATTCTAAAAGGATCGTGGCTATTTCTAAATAAAAAAAAAATAGATAAGAATTTAAAAAATACATAAAGCCTACCTATTCTAAAATAAATCCACATTACAATTTTTGATTTCCAAGCATCCAATACGTTAAACAACGAAAATAATAGTAAGTTGTTCTTGCAGTGCGACATCGGCCAAGAAAGCTAATAAGACCTAGAAAATGCAACGAAGGAAAAAGCAGGGACATCGCGGATCCGTCCGTGATGGTTTACATATAAGACGGTACACAGGTAGACCATAGATAATCGAAGACTCATAAAGGAATAGACAGCGGTGATTAATACTATATTAAGCCTAATACTAACTAACTGCTTTGCTTTAATTTGAAAATTCATAAGCTCTACAAGCATTAAGTATTACTAAGGCTTAGTAAGCAATTAACGAGCAAAAGCTGCGCTATTTGCAAGATACCTAAAGTATTCCCCAGCTTTATCGCAGTGGTTTTATTGTTCGTAGGTTATACGATATCACTTACTTCTCCACATTCGCATTTATTGCTGTCGATGCTCTTAAGATTGTTTAGAAACCTAATTCGCTGAGCTCATGCTTATGCATATTAATATAAGCTAAACTATTTTGACATATATAGGATGAACTATTATTAAGGCATTATCTACACGTAAACTCAATTGTTTTAAAAATATTTATGAAAAAGTGATATTCCACATTGGATATTAACTAACGTATAAAGCTAGTGATATTTACATTTAAACCAAGAGAACTTCTCCTCTACAGACGAACTTTTACAACGCATTAAAAATTTAAAATTTTGAAGTGATGTTTTCGTCGTTATTTTGGAGGGGTTCATGTTTATTTAAGTTGCTCATAACGTTTTGTCTGAATTACGTAAAAAAAAAGTTAGTAATTTTGCATCTTCAATTTGTTCGTATATATGTGTTTATTATCTTTTCAAACATAGCGTTGAGCTATTTTAACAACCTTTATTCATCTTCCACTACGATTTTTATATTCTGATATAATTTTAATTTATAGCAGGCTTTGTATGTGTAAGCTAAACAAATAAACCAGTTAAAAAACAAAATAGATAATAAATACAATATTAAATGCGGATATTCCACAATTGATACCAAAACTACAAACTATGTTCTTGTGGCCTTCTTCTATTTTGCCTCCTCAAACCCTTACGAATGCTAGTGATTTTGGTTTCTTTCTGTATGTACGCACGATGCAAGTAAACAATTTTCGTTACATTCCCATACAACGTATCCCATATCTAAGCCTTCTTCACTAAAAAGCATTTTTCCATATACAGTTTTTCACACTTTATTCACTGACAATTATTTGCGATAGAAAGGAACATTTGCTATTTTAAACGTTATAAAAAATGATACCTGAAGAGCAACAATGCATAGTTAATAGAACTAAAGGAACGCTAAACTTCTAGAAACCACTAAGACAGGTCAACAAGATATATTTGAAGAGATGGTAGATATAATAAATAAAATATCTCAAAAATAAATATAGAGGACGACCAATTTAAAATAATGATGAAAACGTAACAGGAAGAATTGCGTTGTCAAAGGTGGCATATGATCCTACGTGGAAATATCCATAGCTGTATAAGGTAGTTAATACCCAACGTAAGAAGCAAAATGTCCAATATTATACAATCTACAGCTATTTCTGCAGAGCTTTAGAAATACTATTTTTCGTAAATATTTCGAAAACAATTCAGAGTAGATTCTGGGGTACAGACCAAACATGCATTAACATGTAAGGTGTTCCATTTAAGAAATATAGAAAAATAATGTTGTGCTCTTGTGCTACTAATATAAATACGTGTCTTGTAATGTTATAGTTTATGAATATAAATAGCTTTCCTTCAGTTAAATTTCCTCATATCCTAAATCATCCTATTTAATATAAAATTTTCCTACAACAATGTCAAGTATAATTTCAGTCGTAATATCGTAAATAAAATATCAGTCAACAAATAATCGTCTTATTTGTCAATGAAGTTAATGGTGTCACATGTTTTACAATTGTTAAAATAGAATTGAATCAGGCTTTTGGTTGGCGTTTCTGCATTACATGCTTTATGCTATTTCTGAAAATAAGAGTATCCGATTGAGATTCGTAATATTGTGATAATTGCTGAAGAATGTCGATCTTTGAGGCTAATATTCATCCAGGTAAAACGTATTTGGCTGAGTTCCCATGCATGTTCATCGTTTGAATTCTACTATTAATTCGAACTGATAGTCAAGTGTAGTGACTTGAATAAGCTCGGTTCACACATGGAGTATTCTAGAAGTACTCCTGAATTCCACAAACTCTAAATTTAGTCCATTAATTTCGAGAATATTATCTATTTTCAAATTTTTCCTTGGCACAAAACATTAGGAAGTCTTTTCCAATTACCAACAGTACATGTTATATCGAAGAATCACGCTAGTGCCTAACCTGGCTATGTACACGAGTATATCTTTAAACAAGTATCGGTAAATCAATACACAAATAGAAATGATGTGTAATAATTTAAAGGTGACTAACTAAAAAATAGTAGCTTTTAGCTGAAAGAATCTATTATCTTTAATAATAATCTACTACTTTACTGGAAAAAAAATAGATAGTACAAGTCGATAATAAAAATGAAGAAACGTCTGTACGTAGAAGACGTCAATAATAAAGTAAGAAAGTAGATAATGAAGCTGATTTTAACATGCTTTATCTCGATGTTGATAAGCATTATTACGATTATGCTAGCTTTTAATAGCTGATCGATGCTATTTACAATATATTCTTATAACTTCTATTAAAAAATCTAGCTGTCCGTAAGTAATGAAAGGTAAAATAAATTATAAGAGAAGGCATTATATTTTTCACAGCTGGTCTTTTGGGTGTAGTATACAACTATTTATCTAAACTTTTCCTATTTTTTTATAATTACAAGTTCGTTAGGAAAATGCTTGAAAGTTATATTAATGTCTGCGAGAAAATGTGTTAAAGGAAAATTTACTACCGATCTTGTTTTTCCGTAAAAGCTCTATCAATTTACTCTTTCCTTGGTGCACAAACGAACACCGTTCGCTTGTAAAACATCAACTAATCCTACTCGCTGCTTTTCTTCTCGTTTTGCTGATAATAGCTCGTCATTCTATTTGTTTGAGTCTGCGCCAAATTCTGTCTGAATACCCGTCACTATATATCGTGTCATTTCCATCGACCGTTCAAACAGAACAATTTATATTCACTGTTTATTTCCATCCTAATAAACAGTGCGCTTCATTCCCCGACATGTTTCTCTACACATTTTTGTCACTGTGTGACGCTGTGGCAGCGACGGCGTTATTAGACAATACATCACTTTTATCACCGAACGGCACATTTTCAAAAGTAAACAGATTATGTAATTGAATGCGAAGTACCACATAATCCTCTGGATTTTCCGGAAAGTGGAATATTTCAACGTTTTTGCGAGTAATATCGTAAAGTACAACTCATACCTCTGTACAGATACGTAACTCGTTTATATACATAGATATACCATTCAACAGAACGTACTTGCTTTATGAAACTGATATAGTACTAAATTCCGAACATGGTAGGCATTTACTGCTGTAATGAAAGACCAAATAATCATACTGCATATCTATGTACATCATATATTTAATGCTTTTAGTGAACCTTTAAAAAAATAGAATGTCCATGCCTTCAATACTAAAACCAACAATTATTATGCTTACAAAGGTAGTCTGAGATGTTTCAAAATAATTCTGATAATATAATTGTGCATGCGTTAAAAAATGGTTTTAAACATTTCAGCCGTGTTGGACACTCGGTTATTGTTTAACAGGCGTTTTTGTCAGTCGATGTTGGTGTTTCTGTAAAAATAGAAAAAAAGAGTATCGTTAGGACATAAATTCTTGCACGTGATAGGCAGTACACCTACGCAAATTAAAGCCCAGGGGGGCGCCGTTTACGGGAATTTAAATGTGGTCGTACCAGCGTGGTTGATGATGAATGTTCGAGACGGCCAAAAACTGCAACCACTACCGATAATATCGGAAAAGTTCAGCAAATTATGTTAATAACCATCGAATTGAGATAAGAGGTAGAAAAGGCGGCAGGCATCTTGAAAAAACGTGTTTGTCATATGTTAACTGAAGATTTGGATATGAAACAGATGGCTGGGTGCAGCGCTCACTCAGAGCCAAAAGCACATTTGAATGAACATTTCCGAAGTCCTGCCGGAGTTTCGGCGTCGATTAATAACTGCATATGAAATTTGTATATCCCAGTACACATATGAACCAGGGCACAGTCGTAACCGGGATTGTTACCGAAAAAGGCGAAAATTGTGCTATCGACTGGGAAAATTATGGCGACTGTTTTTTGAGAAAGCCATAGAGTTGCTTTAAACACAAACGAATGCATGTGAAGAAAAAGAGAGTTCCACCAAGACAACGCCTCACACTTCACTGGTCACCCTGATGAAAATTCGAAATTCGAATTGATAGACCACCCACGCTATTCATTGGATCTGGCCCACAGTAACATTTTTCTGTTTCCCAGGCCTTAAAGTTTCGCTCGAATGACAGAGATTGTCATCGAATAAGAAGGCCATCACATTCGTAAACGTCTATTTTGAAGAACAAGATGTCAGTAACTACTTGGAAGGATTGAAGAGATGGGAGCTTCTATGGAAAAAGTGTGCAGATTTGCAAGGAGACTGTATTAAGAAATAAAACTGAATTTGACAAAAAAAATATTTGTTTTTGTGTTAAAAAGTAAACACCGTTGTCTTTATCTGAAAACTCTACAACTGCAAACATCTGTAATGAATATTTACTTACATATATAAACCTTAACATTTTATTAAAAGATAATTAATTATCTTCCTTGCACAATTCTTTATACGTTGCAACAGTCACGACAATTATTAAACAAGCATTCAATTCACAGTTAAGTAATCAAAAATTACATGAAAATATAAGCATTCCAAATTGTACAGCAAGCAAAAAAAGGGAAACCAATAACAATGCATAAAGGATGAGATTGAACATAAATATGGTATTTGCTATTAAAAGAAATGATTAACAGTATATAACTAGTAGCCATAGTACCCTACATTAGTCACATATTGGAATAGGTAGAAAACTACATTTTTTTTTTAGAACGACAGTAGGGAAATAAGGAAAACAAGTAATTCGTTACCTAAGCTGACAAATGCACATGATAGCTTCGGTTCAGAGATTATGTACAAGGATGGTTCAAAAACAGACTACCTTTGTATTGAAACGTGATCATTTCGAGAAAACTGTTACATTTTTTTTACTTCATTAGCCCCAGCCAATAGTGAATGTTTCATAAAATGACTTACTATTGCTTACACAACTATAACCACACTGCTGTAGTCACGTACTACTAGACTAAACCTCCAGTACGTAACAATAGAATAACACTCAATCCTAAAGTGTCGTCATTCTAACCCTCTATTTCTCCAAATTATGCCATGTTATTTTTTATAAATATTGTACTTTTGTTATAACACAAAGAATTACATTTTACAGGAAATACATTGCTATTCACAGTCCTTACACGTAAATGCATGCTTTTAGGAATGAATGTTTAAAAGTTGCGTAAAATTGAATTTTTTTCTAAAGCGCTAATACCACGAAAGCAATTTTCTTTCATTTTTACAGGAAATCATCGCAAACGTACTGAATTGGACTTATACGAAGAGTGCCTACATAATGTGTCACACACATAAAAAAATGCTTCATAAATCAATGTAGGTAAATTAAGGAATTGTCGCTTATTTTTGTTACAAAAAATTATGTCAAATCTCTTCATACTTTCTTCAGAAACTGCAAAATATAGCTTTATTTTTTCAAGTTTTGTAATATGCCGAACGAAAAAATCACTTGTTTTCCAACTTCTTTTCCAATTTGCTAATTTTTAATACCCTAGCACAAGTTTAATTTTCTTTTAATTTTTTTTAGATGAGTTCAAAAAGATAGTTTAAAAGTATAATAAAACAGTAATAAAGACATTCTTTATCAATTTTTCTTTATACTTCTACTTATTATCGATAACTCTAATTATTCTAATTGCTTAATAGAAGAGCTGTTGTTTAGAGAAGAGAGTTTTTCGAAATTATCAAAACCTAAAAAAAACATATTTTATAGCTACTTCAACAATCTGATGGCTAGAAAACAATATTTCTTTCTAATTTCCGCACAAAATTCGAATTTTTCGCTTTTCAAAATTTCACATACCCAGATTCAATCCTTTTATATGGAAACTAATGAATTATATTTGTAAAAAATAATTCAAATGGTATCGATGATAATTATAAATAAATTTCTACGATGGGTAAGGATTATTTTTCAGTTTTACATCTCGTTTTAACTATTAGAGCTATATTCTTTTTCTATTATTCATCATTATTCATTTTCTATTATTCAGACATGTTTGACAAAATAATGCACAAATTTTTGTTACATTTATAAGAGAAGAGATTATTAATTTATTGTTGGATATTAGTTTAAATAATTTTATCACTTAATTAAGTATTATTAGTTACCAGTGTTGTTACAATTATTGTTGAGAACTGACTCCTATGTAAAAATTTGTTGAATTTTAATAACAGAATAATATCTTATCATTCTTTTGAAACTTTTATTGCAAACTCAATATCTTATACAATACATGCATGCGGGAATTTTTAGAATAGAAAAGTTATTAAATTTACGACGTTTCTCAAACGTTGATAGCACATCACCTTCTTCTTCCTCTCATCCAGTTCACGCTTCAAATTATATATTATCAGAAATTTCCCGGGGTGTATTAAAACTTTAGGAAGCGGGCAGAGTTTTGAAGACTTCTTAGTGTTTCACAAGCCTCTCTTATTGAAGTGGCCCATTTACAAGAGCATAAAAAGCCATTACTTTCTTATACAGTAGATAAACCGGAGTGTGCAAGTCTCCGCATCCCCAGGATAAAGTGTGTGCCGTAACAGCGTAAAGGTACTTACAGCGTCGTTTATGTACCGTCACGCATTGCATACTTCCTGTGTCTATTCTATCTGCCGCTTGCTTTCCAGTATCTCTCTACTGCTACGTGCGTACAAAGATCTTCACAACTACAAGGTTTCTCTTGCAAACGTTGTCGCTATGTCGTTTATTTTCATCGGATTCTTAATGCGCATGTTTATACTTCTACCAAAACGATTGAAGAAAGTAATCGTTCTCTATAACAAATAGAGTAAATTTGACACGAAGAATAAAAAATGCATTCACGGTCACACTTACTTGATTCCATTAGGTATCTGTACTGTTGTGGATTGTTTTGTTCTGTGATTCTCTCACAATAATCACAAATTGCTGCTTTACTTCTGAAGTTGTCTATTCGTTGAGTTATGCTTATAATTTGGAAGAATCAACATCAGTATCAATTCTATATATTCTTGTTCTCTTTAGATTGGTAGTCAGACGTTTATTATCAATATTACAGGAAACAGTTTAGTACAAAGTTAGTAATTACTTATAAAGTTACAAAATAACTGTTATAATCACTACGATTAGCTATTTAGCCACAAGTACGTTCAGGTAATGGCGACTCTCTATCGACATGAAACATGACGCTGCAATAGCTGTACAGCCGAGTTTCCTCTTTTGAAATTCATCACTGACGGAGGTAGAACCACGACCAAGCTCTGCAAGCTAGTCTGCAACAGTCTTGTCTGATGGTGCTGCATTACCAAAAGTTAAATGAAACTATTCGAACCATTATTCTTCCGTTAGGCCTTTACTAAGATTGTAAAAAATCATCCAATGAGAAGCTTCACTTGAAATTTCAATTTTTTCACAAAACCGCTTTTTTAAAGGCTCGCTGAAAATAAACCGCTCGACCGGTTTCTATGCTGTCACTGGTTCAGCAGTAACACGTCAAATTTTACGAAAATTGTAGTGTCTATAAAAGCTTAAGACGATACCCTCGTATTTGCATAATATCGCACATGATATAAAGATATAGGGAAAACAATAAAATTCGACAACAATAAAATGTTACTATGGATATTATGATGATACAATAATAGCTTCGCGTTATCGCTATTTTAATAGTAATAGCATAACATTAAAGCAAACCCGTTATTGACATGAAAATCTAACATCAGGTCGATTAAAAAATCTACATCTTCATATGATAAATCTGAAATATTTGAACAAGCGCATTTTCCTTTTGACCTTATTCCCAATTCATATTACAAAATTTCTCGTGTCAAGTCGTATTATAATTACCAGTCTACATGTCCTTATACATTGATTATTGAAATCAAATGTACGTGTTTATATGTGTATGCATATGTTTATTTAACATACACATAGTCGCAGTAATAAATACGACAACTAATTCATAAAGAATTTACTGACGTAAATGCCATAATATTGACTATTCTACCTTAACCTGTTTGTTACGTAATTATGCAAACAATTTCGCTATAATGTATACCTAATAGCATTAGCCACACACATACATAACAGTTTTGTAGCTATGCTAATAAAATAATAAACAAACAGCGAGTGAAACGGAATTTACCATACGTTATCCCTGTATGAAGAATAATTGATAAACAGCGACATCGGTATGTTGCGAAGTTTTCCTGAAATCGACGAACATTTTCTAACAGAGAGTCGTTTCGAGGAGAGTGTTTCAACATGTAATGTTTCCGAATATCCTTGAATTCGAAAGGTGCCAAATTAACATTTTTATCCTTCTTAAGAAAATTACAACGGTCAATATATTATCAGCTATTGTAGCCAGGAAATGGCTCTTGAAGGACGTTTGTAAACTTTTGTTTTAATATTAGTCTTATTGTTAGCTGTATAAGTAGACGTGGATTTGAATAACGTTTGTTACGCGGTTAAGGAACTGCATTATAAAAGAAGTAATTTAAAATACATATTGATACATTGCTTTACCTATTACAAGGATGGCATGAGATTCATTGAGTAGTGTCGTTTTAAGAGCTGTTAAAAGTAAGCTAGTTTATACATTTGTGGAATCATAGAAGAAGAACAATACCGATCAATAATTCAATTTTGGATGGAAAAACGTATGCAGAACTCAAAGAGAAGATGAATGCTGTTTATAAGGATCATGTACCTTCGATAACTGCCATCAGATGTTGGTTTAATGCATTTAAGCGTGGTCGAACATCCATCTTTTATGAGAAGCAACTAGGACCCCCAAAAATCCAGGTGACAACGGACGATATGACCAATTAAGTACATGATATCATGTTAGCATACCGCCAGATGATGATTAGAGTGACTATTAATATGGTAAACATTTCTTAAACGCGTGCAAAACATCTCTCACAACAAATTGCGTATGAAAAACCTATCAGCGGAAATATACCAGCCGCCACTTAGAATATATGATAGCGCGTGCAAAGTTATTCGTCTAGAGCTGTGAAATAACTTCAAAGAAATATTTAAACATGTATAAGCGCAATGTAAGTGAGTTTCTGCGGCTTTATGTGAATGAGACATGGATACTCACTAGATGCCAGAAACCAGAGGTCAGTCGAACGATAGGTTTTTCCCTGCAAACGTGCGCCAAAGAAGACGAAGACGATTCCAAGTTATGATAATAATTTGTTGCGATTCGTAAGTAATAATCTTAATTGATTTTTTTGAGAAAGGAAGGACAATCATGAGGCAGAACTGTGCTGATTTGTCGGACCGATTCGACACTAAACTAAAGAGAAAAAGACCCCACCTAGCAAAGAAAAATCTCTATTATTACTGGGCTACTACCTAGCCCAGTCATCGGCATTTACGACATTATAGTCCAGTTTCGGTGCGAACTGGTGGTTCATCCACCGTATTCGCCAGATTTACCACTCTGTGCCTTCGTGCCTTACGTCGAAAAATAAATTTATTAAATGGGAAACAGTTGCATTATTTTCCTTAACACATGTACACTGACTGCAATTAAAAATGCACCAAATTTTATAAATGTACTTCTGAAGGTCAAGTTAAACGATTATCATATTGCATTGATCTAGTTTGTTTTCCAGTATTTACAAGAGCCAGATGTTCCGCATATGTTTATACAGGAACACTGTTACAATCCAAATGTATAAAAACGAGTAAAATGCATACAGTATGTTTCAAGCAAGCGTGAGTGATGCCACGCAGACGAGAACATGCATCTTATAAACAATTAACTGGCCGGATTATTGAGCTACATGACGGCGGTGTTAGTTTCCAGCCAATTGCGGGTAGACTTAATCGTAATCATTCGACTTTATTACGGCGTTGAAACCTGTGGATTGCAAATCAAAGTAAAGCACGTACACCGGGTTTAGGCGCACCCAGAAGCGCTTGGCTGTACAACACCGGTATCAGTCGGTAACATTTTTAGCGTAGCAGTGGTGTTATCGGTCGTAATATAAGCATTTTTGGTGGTGCGGCCAGTGTATTTATCATACCAAGCCCCGTATATTAATGCAATTTCTTGCTTTCTTCTTATTCTTATTGCTTATGTCTATCTACCCATATGCGGTATAAGGTGGGGCCGGTGGAGTGAAGTCGTTTTGAATTTCTTTTCATATTTGTCTCCCTTTCTTCTACTCTCGTGTTAGTATATCAATGTCTTCGAATTTCATTTTTCTTCTTTCTACTGGTTCCTTATTTCATCTTGCCATGTTCTGTTTGGCCTTGATTTTCCTCTTTTCCCTGGCGTCCTCGCTTCACATACTTTTCTTACCAGTCTCCCTTAAAGCATTCTTATCATTGTCTTTTATATTTCATTCGTGATTTTGTCTTCCTCTTTACTTTTCGCAGGTACCTCATTTCCGTTGACATGATTTTCTCTTTATGTTGATGCATATGTGAAGAAGGCCCAATCTAGCAAAGGTTCCGCTCCAGTCCATCCACTATATTTGCCAGATTTGGCCTCTGGTGACTTCTTTCTTTTTCCAAATTAGAAGAAATTGCTTGACGGAAAGCGGTTCACGTCAAGTTGCCGAAGTGGAAAAGTATTTTTCAACAAATTGCGCCTTGAAGCAGTTGGAACATCGCTGAACTAAGTGTAAAGAGCTACAGGGAGATTATGTCGAGAAATAAACTTACTAAATGCGTTGTCTTCCATAACGCGTGTATTTATCCTCGTGCAATTAATATCTATAGCTATATTTTCGCCCGATGGTTAATACATGTTTGTGAAAGCGCTTAGATTGTTTTCCAAATTTAAATGTGCATATATTCGGACAACTGCAATTAACAGACATATTATTTATGAGTGCTTACATTACTTATTAAACATCGTGCATTTAGCAATTGGGTTAATAAGTAGAAAAATAAAAGAAAACACATTATCATAAATATTTCGAAGAGCAAAATTTTCAGGTATTATTTTATAGAAAAACAAAAATAAACACGAAGTAACGTTATTCTACAAATGTTCCAATAAAAATTCAGTGCAACACAATTGAATTTTAAAATGACAAACTTGATAACCGCGTGTGAGAGCTTAAACCGAATTAATATAAAATTCATTCGTGCATTCAAAACCACATTATCACCACACTTAGAGAAGAAAGAGAAAAAAAGACTATGTCTATTCTACACGAGTGTCTGGCGTCCCTTTAAAAAGACGATTTGTTGGCAACACGTGCAATAAAGTATGGTATTTCTTTTACGTTCTTCCCATGTATGCGTACTCATACTAGTTCATGCAACGCTCTGGTGACTGTAATATGTACAAGGGACTCCATGTATTACAGTAACTAAAAAAAATACGAAGTCAGGCACATGTTTTTAATACCGACGATCACGATTTCGATTTACATAATGTAACTTTGGGTTAAGAAGCAGAAGGAAGATAACAACGCGGCATAGCAATAACGTAAAGCAAATTACGCTTTTATCACCATATATTCTGAAAATGTTACGAGCTCTAATTTCACGAGAATCGTTTCCGACAGACTTACGCAGTTTGAAAAAAAGTCTGTCAGAGAAAGTCTTTTTAGGAATCGGTTATACATTTAAACGGCCTAGTTTTATATATTCTTGATGCGCCGAACTGATTCAACTACTTGCACAATTTTACTTTGATATTTCAACAAGAGAAGCTTCTTTTAAATTGTTTCATAAATAGGTGTAACTACCAACAAACTGATATCATGAATAGTAAGAAGGCTTTAGCTATCATTACGAAGTCAATTCATTAAAGACGCAATAACAAACTTTTAAACAAAAATTAGTAAAATACCACCGATGTTTCTATGAAATATACTTTAACACATTTTATTAGTAAACATAATTTTACATTTGCCATCATATGCCTTTGTTTGATACAAAAAGTAATGGATTGTAAACATTGACAAGGCAAAAGCTCATAAATTTTTATCTGTAATATTGGGTATTCCTTGTTATTGTACTGGAACCTTACAACAAACAATAAAAACCACATAATAAATTAAAAAAAAAAAAAAACACTTTGTACACAAGTTTTTTTCTGGTACATATGTACCTGTTTTTGCACCGAAAGTTTGGTCAACTACTAGGGTAGTCTGAATGTTTCGAGCCTTAACATGAAGATAACCTTGCTCGTGATAAATATTCTGGTAACATAACTACGCATATGCCAAAGGTATTTTCAATATAAATTCAAAAATTAAAGCCAAGATGGACGCTGTTTCCGAGTACTCATTATTTACCACAGGCCGCTGAATTTAAACGTGGTCGTATCAGCTTAGTTGACGATGAACGTTGGGGACGGTCAAAAACTGCAATACGGAAAAATGATACCAGACCATGGTTAGAGAGAGAACAAAGGTTGTAGGCATCTCGAAAGAACGTCTTTATCATACATTAATTGAGATTTGGGCATGAAAAAATTAACCGCAAGTTGTATGCTGCGTTTGCTCATTCGGGACCAAAAACGTATTCGAATGAACATTTCCAAAGCCCAGTTGAAGCATTTTAAGAGAAGTAAGTTGAAGTGTCGACATCGGTTAGTAACTGCAGATAAAGCTCGGATACACCAGTATACTCCTGAAGTCAAGGCACAATCGAAACAGTGGACTGGAAGGGTAAATCGACTCCGAAAAAGGCGAGCACTGCTCCATCTGTCGGTAAAGTGATGGCGACAGTTTCTTGGGATAGCTATGGAGTTGTCTTAAGCGCATATCTTGAAAAAGAAAAACGCAATAACAGAGGCACACTACGCGTCATTACTTGACAAGCTGAAGGCAACAAAATGGTCGCATTTGAAGAAAAAGAAAATTTTGTTCCGTCAAGGCAAGTCTTACACTTCAGTGGTCGCCACGGTAAAAATTCACAAATTGGAATTCAAATTGGTAGGCCACTTAAAACTAAAAAATAGTGCCAAATTAGAACAAAAATTAAGATATAGTGCGAAAGTTCGTACAATGCAGAAAATTAGTAGTCAATAATGTCTACAATTGTTTTTGAATTCGTATGTTACGATTACTGCAATAAATTTAGATATTAGTTGTCAATCGAGCGCGAAATATTTCGCAGTAATTCTTACGCTGTGTAAGCGCAGCTAATAGAGTTTACTGGGCGCTGCAGTCTAACAAGCAAATACATGGAAAACTACCTAGGAAGGCTCAAACTAATACCGAATATTCCATCAATATTTTATATTTGCCATGTGAACATAACCTATTGTTAAAGTAAATGAATGTTTAATACGAAATCTGCCAACATCGTCATCCTTTCGTCGTTTACGGTTGATCCGCAGAGTTTTGCGAGGTGGTGGTCCTATCGTAGGAAAGTCGTATATATACGAAATGACATATAACATGTTATAATATTGTTCTACGTCCTGCTATAGGACCTCTAGCTCGCAAAGCTGTGCCGATAAGCCGTAAACGTCCGCATATGGCTGATAGTTCTCGTATTAATTTTTAATTTAATTAATTTCCATTGGTGAATTTCCAATTTGCCGAAGCTTGCTATCCTGGCAGAGTTGTTGAATATTTACTCTATTGTATTTTGTAGAGTAGAGAGCTGGATTAATTTCGGCATTTTAATTGATTAGAATTTCTAGGTTTAGAAATTCTCATCAATACTCGTTATTTTGTTAAAGTGCTTATATGTTGTTATTAATTGTAATACTGTGAAATGTATTTCGAGCAGAACAAATTTTCATGCTACTTCATACTAATGCCACACAAACATAACTGATGTTAACAACAAACATCTGGCTGTTAGCAATTTTCAAAACAAAAAGCAACAATACATACATACGATAAATAAAAGAGTTTCCTATTCCTAGGATTAAATCTAAGTAGAAAAAAATCCATTCGCTGTAATAATTCAGGAGCATTAATCTGATAATTCAATATTAACATTAATCAAAACATATGCGCGAAAAGTTTTCAATTATTCAATATGTCCATTAGTCAAAATGCATGCACATTAAGAGATATACGCATACCAGCCAAACACAGGTTACGGCTTTAATTGAAATGTTGTGCATTTCCAATACAAACAAAATTCTAAACCGGAAGTCAGTGCGCTTTTATAACATCCCACTCAAAATTATTAACACTCCACGCTAGTCATCAATATCTTTTTCATTACTTCCGCACGTTGTATATACGAACTTAATCCAAAAATACGATGTGAATATTGTACCAGAAGAAGCTAGAGAAGGACAGAAATAAATGCCGAGTTATATTAATAGACCGTACGATCTGAGCCCAATACTGTGTTACTATCAACAGCAGTGGCGGTGGTAAATATTCGGCGAAGTGCTTCTTCTTCCTTCACCTGAGTGCCATGAATAAATGATGGTATTACAGATGGAGCTCGTCAACGTGTGCTTCAATTTAATTTACCGGCACGTATAAATCCACCTCGCTTATACATGGCACGGTACACAGTTTTAGCTGAGAGGATATATGGGTGCACATTTATACACATACTATGTATATACTGCATATATCTATATATACGAAGGCTACGTCGTTGAGATGTTGGCATATGAATTAGGTACTAGTACGGCAATGGCGCGCTTCCTTAAATATTCATAGAGGCTGATAGAATAAACTGAAAATGAAAGATAATTTAAGAGAAACAATTTTACCTTACCTCTTAGCAATTCCACCAGTAAAAGTATTACTGCAGACAATCTTGAAATAACCCGATCTACACCACTTTTCCAGAAGTACACCAGGATTCATTTATTATAAATAAAACAGAAATGTTTGGTTAAAAAAGAATGTAATGTCCCTAATAACTAGAACAAAATTATACTGCTTCTTTGAATACTGCATAACTTGTATCCCTTTTAAAATTTTACTTACATTTAAAGAAATAAATACTACCAGATGCTACTGTATATCACGCATGTTACGCCTAGGATATCTCCTTCATGTTATTATACTCGCCTTAAAACCAATATAAAAGCAAACCAACGTACCAGCCATATTTTTTAATATGTTTACTACCAAAGAGTGAAAACGGTATGTGAGGAATCCATGGTAGAAAAAGCATGAATAACGGCAAACTGAGAACCACGAGTGAAAGAATTTTTTGCGCAAAAGGCCCCGTAACCAAGCTTCAACTACACTGACAATGAGAGACGACATCCTTGTAGCAAATATTTACACGGCGCAGTATTAACAACTTTGTAGAAATAAGTGTGGACTGCACCGTACCCGTTTATTTTTAATTTTAATATTTTCATATTATAATAGTCGTAGTAAACGTTTGTAGGGTGGATATTGTTTGAAATAGTAACAGCGCAATTTTATTACCATTCTCGCTTTGGGTTGAATTAAGTAAGGCACGTACACTGCCGTTCAGTGAAGTTCGGTCATGCAATAAAAATCTATTATATCACACTGTATACAATTATTATACATAAAATTAGAAAAATATTAAGCATACACTCTTTTCTAAGGGATTAAAGCCATAAATTATTATGTAAAGTAGAAATATTGCGACAACCACAATAAAGTCCCTTTTATTATCATTCCAAGAATTTCTCGGAAGTACCGATCTTTTGAAACGGGTCGTTTTGGGGATTATTAACGAACAATACATTTAGAAAATATACCGCAGTATCACTCTTGTTTATTTATTACAGGCGCAAGGATATAAATTTGCTTCATTTTACTGTTAAACGTGTGTTGGTGGGCATCTATCGTTTCTGCGCGAAAGTTTTAAGAAAATTTTCTTCAAAATGGCACGTGGCAAGCCTACCAGTGTAGAAAAACGTTCACGCATTATTACGCTGTTTGAAGAAGGATATTCGGGGCGACAAATTGCTGAAAAAATAAATATGAGAAGTTCAATAGTAACTGACATCATAAAGCGATATCGGACAACTAGAACTATAGAAAATCGTGTTCGTCCTGGAGCATCTAGGAAAACGACAAAAGCTGAAGATTTGAGAATTGTATTATTAAGCAAACGCAATAGAAAATTAACAGCGCCACAAATAGCAGCCGAAGACAATCGTGGCCGTGAAGAACAAGTTTCGGTGAGTACGGTAAAACGTCGACTTCAATAAGCGGAGCTTTATGGACGCATTGCCATTCGAAAACCCTTATTACGTCGGGGCAACAGAGCAAAACGGCTACAGTGGGCCCGTTCTCATCTAGATTGGTCGTTAGATGATTGGAAACACGTGCTTTGGAGTGACAAGTCAAAGTTTGAGGTTTTTTTGCAAAATCGACGAGTTTATGTCCGAAGATCTAAAACCGAAAAGTAATCCCGAACTGCATTGTGCCTACAGTGAAGCAAGGGCGTAGTTCTGTGTTAATGTGGGGATATTTCTCCTTGCTGGGACGGGAGATTTATGCAGAGTACAGGGTGTAATGAGGAAGGAAAATTATTTTGCAATACTC
The DNA here is from genome assembly GCA_902654985.2 of Oryctes borbonicus. NCBI lineage: Eukaryota > Metazoa > Arthropoda > Insecta > Coleoptera > Scarabaeidae > Oryctes > Oryctes borbonicus. The sequence goes on from LR736863.1 coordinate 5,434,161, forward strand.
CAGAATCATACAGTGCCATCAGGATTGCGTATAATAGGCCGTAACTTTACATTCATGCATGACAACGACCAAAAACACACTGCGTTAGTGTGTAAGAACTATCTAAAGGAGCAAGAAGAACAGCACACTCTGAAAGTAATGACATGGCCCCTCCAAAGCCCAGATTTGTTATAGAGTTGTTGTGGGATGAACTGGACAGGAGGATCCGAAACATATGCCCAACTTCACAAGAACATTTACGGAATATTCTGCAACATGAATGGATTAATATTCCACAATCCGTTTTAACAAAACTTATCGAAAGAATGCATAGAATGTTCGAGCGGTGATTAACAGCAAAGGATGTTTTTTCGATGAAAAAAAAATAATGTTCAGTATGTTATATTAGGCCAGAATAACTTTTTATTTATTTATTTTTGTCTTTTTTACCTGGACATACAATAAAATTGCATTTTGTTTTTAGTTTCGTTTGTTTCTGTAACCTTTTAATGTTTTTTACTAACCGACCAAACTTCTCTGAACGGCAGTGTACATACGTAAGCATTTTAGTTATAGTTCATGTAACCCTGCACTAACTAAACTTAGCGTTGCTATTGTTAGTAATATAAAAATGAAATATATACACGTTGTTGTGAAACAAAGGGAATTGTAAAGATTTCGTTTCTTTATTTGAAAAAAAAATCGATATCATAAGCAGATTTGATGTACAAAACAAGTTTCGCAGAAAAATAATTTTATCGATTTTTCCATTCCAATACGTACCAAAATTCAATCGATGTGTATATGAAACTAATTCGAAATTATTCATAATGTAAGGTGCCCTTTCTAAAAAAAAAAAAAAAACTTGCAAAATGGTAGCGTGAATTTATTATGCACGCATACAAATGCTTAAGTACCTTAATATTTGAATATAAATACATAGACTGATACTCCAAACAACACAATTACCTTTGACAACGGTAATAACACCTCCACAAATCAAGGAGTGCAAGAACTTCCATACTGAATCGCTTCACTTTAAAACTAATAATGACCCACCCTCTCAATCTAATTCGTTCGGTTAAACTGACCCGATCGGCACATTCAAAAATACAGATTAATTACGCAAAAAAAAAAATAACACAGAGAACGCGGTGGTGGTTTTAGAATAAGAATCGTATGGAATTAGATTGAAGCTTTGGAATACATTCATATTATTCTAATAAAACTATCGTAACTTTGAGTTGAACTTCCTGTAACGGTAATGAATTACTTCACGTAGGTGTTTCATACAATTGATTCGAGTAACGTTGTTTCAACTTAAGGATATATGTATCTTGAGTATAAGCTAACTTTAAATAAAATATACTTATGTCTTCTGCTTGAATATAACGGCTTCAAAATAATGATATATTTTGAATTTTTGAATGAAATATTTGAAGTTGAGTATATTGATATTTTTCAACTAAGAATACATTTTTATGTGTGTAGGTCACGAGGAGCGAGTGTGAAATGCGTTGGTTATTTTGTTGTAAACGAAATAATGTATGGAGAAGATATTGTAACATTTAAGTCGGCTTAATATCAAATTTACAATTTAAATGTTGTCATGCAAGCCGCAACTATCATTTAGGTAACGTGTTATTTGATGCATAATGCATTTGTTCTCTTCAAATCCGTTCAGTATTTCATCGGTTACACTGATTTCGTACGTTCATTTTCTTTTTAATTTTTCGAGGTACAAAAACTCTGTTCCGAATTATAAATTACTTAGATACCCATATGATGTAAGCGAATAAAACTCAAACAACTCAAATTATTGCCTTAATTGAAGGTGGACGAAGTTATATATGTTGATATAAGGCTTTGGATTAGTCGTTTCAAAGTATGTATAACGTTATCAGCAGACCGATTTATTTAAGAATCTGTAACTACTTACATGAGGTACGTGAAACCAGTGCAAGTGAGTAGACAGTAAAATGAAGGTTGAAAGAAGTCAACTTGAAAGCTTGCCCTGACCCTCAACTGCTTCGACATCATCGAATACGTCAGTTTAAATTTGCTCGAATTCATCGAAACTAGTCTTCACGACAATGATGTCGCAGACGAGTCAATAATTTATTCGGTGCTGATGGTCGGGGTCGGGTATGGGAAACCAGGAGAGCGTTATACTCAATGTATGCATGTTCCTACCCCGTGTAAGCTTTCAAGAAAGTGGACAAATGGTCTGAGCTGGTATTTCTTTTGAAGCCCGCACAGAACCAGTCTTTACGCAGATACGTAGAAAACATCCTAGCACAACATGTACTTTTTGCCCTATTCATTAGCGATTGATTTATTTTAATGCATGATGATGATGCACCCACGTGACAGGAACACTTCAGAAACATCTTCAGAAATTGCAAATAACAACAATTGAGTGGCCTTCCGTCAGCCGCGACCTGAATGCAATCGAACACATTTGGGGCGATCTTAAGCAACAGGTTCGAGCACGAAATTTCTCTTCATCCAACATCCAAGTACTTTTAAAATTGCACAGAAGTATGGAAGGCTATGCCTCAAGAATCTATCCAAAAAGTTATAAAAGGTATGAATGAAGGGTGCGGGCACTAAATAAGAGCAAGAGGAGGTAGCACGTCTTACTAAAATACCCGAATAATTGTCTTACTGTTTATTTTTAGTTATTATATGTAATGCTAATTGTATGATTGATTACATTTATAAGTTGGATCGGTTTTTTGCTCACCAGTGTAAATTAGAATTTGTTGCCATATGGTATACAGTTAGTTTCCTACAGCACTCCCCACAGGTGATCATCATGGATTCTCCTAACAAAAGAACGAATCTTAAATAAAGTTCGGTAAGATCTAAACCAAGGTTGGCCCCAAAATTGTCTGTCTAACTTTGAACCATAAAGAAAATTCAAGACTCCAAAATAATCAATGTATGTGAAAATATGATAAAACAGTTGAATACAATTTCCTATATAAGGAAATCACAGATACAAATATATACCATCCCTGCAGGCATTATACCTCTCTTAAAAGCGAAGCACGGGAACCATCAAAACCTGTCAAATACTAAATAGAAATTCATTGCTTACCGCGATTGTGAAAGCAATTGTCTTGTTTATTTTATGTAGCCGTACCGCTCGGCACAAACAGGTTAAGTGGAGGGCGGGGAAGGCGTTTGCGTAGGATCGCACAACACGCCATCTAGAACCTCTGAAAGAAAAGCGTCTGGGGAACGATACACTCTTCCGCCCTTATTGCATAACCGCGGTCGCTATGATCGTTTGCATGTATTTTTAAGCTAGGGCGAGAAATCTTATCTTGTAAATAGATAAAAAGGACCGCATCACCATCAGCAGTTCATCCTGCCTAAAACTTCCCAACGCTTCACTTACGCACGACTTCTTTATTAAAGCAAATGTGAATCTGAAATTTAGTGACCCACACGCATGAGTTCGAAGCTTTTTTATATACATATATGCAAAAGCTTTTGAAAAGCCTAACAGAGCGAATGCATTTTTAACAAGTTTTCGGGAAATAATAGAGTTTCAAGCATTAACATTTTTGAATAACGGAATACATTATGATAATGAACATTTCTACTGGGAAAAACTTTTTAATTCATATTCCATTGTTATCGCAAAATCGACTTTAAAAATCTACGAACATCTAAACTACAAAACATCTACATCTCCGTGGACAGCTTAAACAACTTCAACAGCTTAAGCACCTTCCTAGACAGCTTGAACACCCCCATGAAAAATTTAACCACCTTCCTGAACAGCTCGCCAAGGGACGTCACATCTCACGTGATATGCCCAATGGAGAAGTGGTGGAGATAAATTATAAATTTGAACCTTCATTAGAAAATACACGGGATTTTGCTCCAGAACTGTCCTAACTATTCTACTCGTTTCTTTTATCAATAACATCACTATTGATTATTATTAGAATTAACATAAATTGATTTTGATGAAATATACTTATTACAGCTTCCTCCTTCCTCCTGTCCTCATATAGACTAGATAAAACTCTCATACATCTAACTAAAATTATCTTCATTGTACGAAAGCGGATCAAACATGAAGACTTTTGCTTTAGAGTGCATAATTTTGAACGGAACGCACTATCGCTTTTAGAAGTAATAGAAGACGCTGCAGTTGGGTGTCAAGAGTGAGGTCAGTGCGGCACATCTAAAAAGCAGATGCATTCGTTAATTGCGCAAAACGTTGAAATTTCTCGCTCGTGAAACCGGCTAAAGTTCTCTGGAAACTGACGGCACAGTTTGAGGATCAAACACTATCAAGGTCTCGTGTACCTGCCTAGAATAAGGAATTCGTAGCTGGCTGTGAAGGAGTCGAAAACGAAAAACCATAATCGTCGCCTACAAACGAGCACTACGGAGTAGAGCGTAAATGCCATTCGTGATCTTTTAGAGGGCGACCTTGTTTGACAGTTTACGATCTGAAGTAGGAGATTATACAAATATAAACTTGAAACAGGGCACCAAATAGACTTTGTAAAAGTGCATAATTGTTCAAAAAGTCAAACCTGCAAATTCATACAGTAGAAAAACGTAAAACCCACAACAATTCATTAAACGAACAAATAAAAGTTTTTGATAAACCGCTGTTTACATATGTACGTGAATCTATCTTAGTTTGGCGCTTTCCCAGTCTATTGCTTGCATACATGACGTCGCATCAGCAAATTTTATAATTTTACCAAATGCAAAAGCATTTACCACACTATGTTATCTGATATTATTTTAAGATTATTCGTTCCTCTTCATGTTTCTCCTCAACTCTAAGTAATGCTGTAATTTCAAATAATGTGATTTACAATATTTCCCTTTTCATTTTTAAACTAAATCTGTATTTAAACGCCGTGGCCGCAAATGCTTCTAGTCACAGCGACCTAAATAGATTGTAACCGTGCCCTTAGAATAGTTGGAGGCTTTTAATAAACCTTAATATAGTTCTAAGATTTGCTTCCTTCAGTTCCGTAAGTGTGAGAAATGGTTTATCAAAGCTGTCGTTTGCCAGCATTTCAATGTTTTGAGAAGTACTTACCAAAAACGTCGATTGTTTCGACTGGTTAATTGTAGACACATAAATGAGTTCTTTAAAAACAATAACCAAAGTAATGCTAATATAACACCTCACGGCAGTCTTCAGCAAAAACAATATAAGGAGAGAAAACTAGCCAACGGACATGTTTCTGCCTACATCACTATTTGCCTCTCGACTTACCTCACTATTCTCCGAAGCAACATGCCAGATATCTTTTGATGCCATCTAGTGCCAAGAAATACAAGCTTGCCGTCTAGGAAACCGGTACTCTTCCCGAAACCGACTCTCGAACAGTTATGCTACTCATTTTCAGCTGCTTCAAAATTACCAAATAGGTGCACAAAAACTGTCGTAACGAGAATATAGCAAAGTGCAACTACAAACGAACGCCGTAGTCGAAACCAATTTTAAATATTACGTATTTCGAATATTTTTTTTCTTACACTTGTACCTGTGATATTTTGTAATCCAGATATATGATGCAATCTGATATTGAAATACATATTTAAATCAATTTAATAAGCTGATGATGATGTAGCTTAAATATAAGCATAAGCTTAAATACAATACAGTTAATTAGATTGAAAACGTTAATAGTTAAAATTTCTTTTTGGTCCTATTTTAATGCTGTTGAATGATTTTTCAACTTATTCTAAAAACATCAATGCAAGATCTTAAGTGCATCCCTACTCTTTTACATTTCAGATGAACTTGTAGTGCGTGTGCTTCTTAAAATTTGTTTACAATGATTGCAGTTAATTTTTTCTGCCACTTTGCCACAAAACCCATTATTTAATCCACATCGTCCTTTCAAAATTTGACAGAATTATATTACGTTGTATCATTTAAACTACCATTAAATATCGTGGTATATTGAAACAAAAGGTCTTATCTCACAAAACTCTTTAAGGAATTAAGTTACCAGTTTCGAGCTTCAAAAACGCCCATCATCAATCAAGAGTATTAACTCAAGTGATCAACGTTTTTCATTAAAAGAGTTTTGTGAGATATACCACGTTGTGATCCACACACACCGTGAATTATTTACCATTAAATAAATTAAACTATTACAAAAGCAGAAACGCAATGTAACATTACTGTTATACACATAAACAAACATATCATAGCAAGTACCCCAAAACTTCTTTTAATATTATCGGCCGCTGACTGTATATAAGAAGATTGAGGAAGATATTTCCAGTTACATATGTATTAAGCATAGTGATAACAACTGTAAGATATTTACTACAACCTGCAGTTGCTATTCTTTATATAAGTGAGGTAATAGTGCGATTTCTTTTTTGATTTTTACATTAAATATAACGTGCAGGTCCTGGCAAAACTGACACTACTAGTGTACGTTAACTGAGCCCATCCTTTTTTATCCTCCCCCCATACTAACCTTTGAATGGAAATTAACAAAACAAGTAAAAGTAAGAGAAAATAATAACGAGAACAGGATGTAATAACAAAGATATAATAATAGAATGATTTGCGCTTTTAGATTGGAATTTTGATAGATTGGCAATTGTTATGATTACCTTGCAAAGCTGGATGAGTTCTTTGAAACAATCTGACATCGGAGAGAACCGTTTGGCGTTTTCTTCCAGTCAACCTCGCATGCTAATAAAAACAGTTTACCAAAACAATTATTTCTAGATATAGCACTATTGCTTTAGCTAAGGTAAAGTAAAGTTACGTAGTTTCGTTGGAATATGGAAGATGTTTTATTCTTAACAAGAAAGTTCACAACAAATAGAAATCTGCTAGCTAGCTTCTGTCGTTCAAAAGTTAGTGTGGGAAGAGGATTAATTAGAACCTTACACTTAAGACAGCCAAAAGTTGATTATTATTATGAGATGTTACCTATGTGTATATTAATATATTATGTAAGTTATATATAATAACGTCAGTTATTCGATACACCACACATCTGAAAAACATTGGCAAAGGCCAGGAGATCACAAAGACATGAATATTTGATATGCAAGCATTTATTATTTATGTATTCCGCAGCGGCGGAAAAGTATCTATCGCGTCTTTGCGCAGATGACAGCAACGAAGAGACCGTTCAACATTATGGAAAAAGGAACCGTAGGGGACGGAGAAGGAAATCGACCAACTTCATGTCACTTTTTCATATCTAGCGCCCGACGAGACTCAAGACGAGAGCACAAAAGAGCCGAGTAAGAGAGAACAAACAAGAAACCGTTGTCTTCCATCAAACAGCCGAAGTGTACCGCATCCGCTGTCTCCGTTTACGGGATATTTTGATACTGGTAAATTCTGTTAATATTTTATCACATCGATGCGTCCGTTTCACGTTAACGTCACAAACGGATCAGAAACGAAAGATGGAGCATCAGCAGAAAGAAATGTAAAAGACGTGGGCCATCATTTTATGCTTAAGGCATAGGGTGATATATTTACGTTAAGAAGACATGTATTTACGTCCCCCAGTAAATTGCTCAAATGGAAATTTGTTTCTACCAAATGGAAACACTATAATCTGCCCTGGATTGTATATGATAATTCTACGGTTTTGATGCAAAAAATATCCAACCCACGTTCATGACTAGAATCAACTGAATTAACAAAATAGGTTTCGAGTAAGTGTGCTGTGATGAAAACACTGTGAAACTGTTTTGCATGCCTATTTACATGGTAAAAGCCAAAAGTAGTAAAGCAGAGCTTTTAAAGAACAATGTCCTCTTGAAAGCTGACTGAGCTGACGAATATTAGTACTGATGTGTTATACTCTTAAGGGCCGTGACATTTCACATTAGTTTCACTCTCTAAAGGTAGGTATTTTCACTTCGTTCTTTATATTAAATACCTCCAAAATGGCGGAAATATGACCAACCTACAATTTTCTTTTGCCAAACGTATAGGGAAAACATTGCTTCCTCTGAATTGGCATTTGTAGAAAATTAAAAAGAATACGATTATGCTAAATAATGTCCCAAATGCTGTAAATTGTAATGATACATCGCAGAAATGTAAGATAAAATGGTTTCTTGTAAACAAGAACAGACGTTCAATATAGATTACAAATACACACAGTGTGGAATATTATTCCGACATTGTTTAAATAGCACACCTTACCTCCGGATCGAGTACCAGATATTTAATATAATATCATTCATTGTGGATGAGTTAATTGAAATGTGTTCCATGATTTTAGGAAACTTAATTCCTGTATGTGAATATCATTTTTCTTACAAATTTTGTAAGTGAACGCCTACAATTTTGCCTAAACAGTATTAATACTTTTGGCAAATCATCAGTCGTGCACGGATCTAACTCGCACTTAAAAAGAACTTGTAAGATGTATCTGTTTACTGTTATAGTTTAATAAATTATTCAATTATTATTTAATAACAATAAAAGCTAACTGATATCAATAATTAAAGAACAATTGAAACAAATCTTTAAGTTGCAAATGTATTCGTTACAGTATGAATACCGTATTTCAGTTGGTAATTTAAACATGGCGCAAATTTTAAGCCTCCTGTATCGTATCGTTTATTGTAGTAGTAAACTGTACTTAATGAATAATTGTTATATAGAAATGCGGTTGTTTTGATGATTACGGTGCTAAACTGTAAAAACTAAACTGTACATAAAAAAAACGTTAAACTATCGGTGCGCCTGAGCACAACTAAAAATAGCTATTGGCACGCCTGCGCACAACTAAAATATTTAAATAGGTGCCAAGACCTCTGAAATGGCGGACTGACAATACCTCCCTTTATAGTCTTTAGCTTAGTTTCAATAAAGTACGTAAAACGCTTGGAAGGAATACTATTATTATTAGTTTACACAAAACAATACCTAGTTTGTTAAACACAGTTCGTTTAAATTGTCAAATAATTGCTTTCGTAATTTTTTAGTTACTTTAATACTCCTTACCTTCATTTTTTGAATAAAATTACACATTAATTTATAATTTCTAGATTTGAAATAATTTCAAAACGTTTAATGTAATTCTACTTATCATAAATAGTCATTTTGTACTAGAAACATTGTCTAAATTGTAAAAAAAAAAATCTCAAAATCCAGTATAATGTGCTATGTCACTGAACTTGTCTTTCTAGAGACTATTCAAACAATCCATACTATGCAAGATTTGGTTTGGTTTACCATTTTCCGCCGTCACCACCATGGTGCTATAACAGTAATCGAGGATATTTAAGGTCTGTCTCTAATATAAGTAGTACGTGCTATAGAAATCCATTACTATTTAACAAAAGAAAATTATTTTTAGTAATATATTGCTAAAAATAATGATGAATGAGTATAAGTTAAAGTTTTCTATTTCAATAGTTTAGAAGGAAGTAGATTTTAACAAACATTTAGACTACGGTTTCTGCATGTGGCCTCACTACAGTAGCCATGACAACATCGAGACTATAACAATTATGGCTTAAACAAGACTGTCATAAAGCTAAAAATGTTTTACGAAATAAATCTTTAATACTTACTAAAATATCAAAATCCTCATTTCATCATTCAGGCACAATTGAGTATTGGTTATCTTACCCTTGGAACATATAGAGAACCTAACATAGATACCAACAGATTTCAACTAACAATAAGTAAGATCGTAGTGATTTCGCTAACCACACACCAGCAAAAAAAATTTCGCGAAAGAAAATATACGAGGACACCCGTGTTTGGAGACAGATAGTGTCAAAATCTGCAATACCAAGTATTATTCTTTAGTTGACGCCTATTAGAATTTCGGAGAGATTAATCGAGTAGTATTACTTTGAGAGCCGATGAAAGTGAGCAAGTTTATGTCTTTGTGGAGTCATAGAAAACGTGTGTGGAAACCAAAGAGAAGTTGGATGCACTTTATAAGTACCATGCAGCTTTCATGACTGCAATCAGTCACTGGTGTGAAGAATTTAAGAATGGAAACACATCGGTCTTTGAGGAAGAGCGGCCAGCTAACCCCATTTCGATGATTATAGACGATACAATCAATAACATTCCTGATATCATGTTAGCAAACCGCCGAGTGAAGAGTTGAACATACGGAAGATATCTTTCATAAAAAATTGATTATGGGAAAACTATCGGCGAAATGGTTGCCGCGTTTGCTGACGATTGATCAAAAATGGAATCGCGTGATAAGCTGAAAACCCTGTTTGGACAAATTTAAGTGCAATACCAGTATTCTTTCAGGTGATGTCGTGTAGTTAATGTTTTACTTGACGTTTCGCTGACCATGCTGTCAGCTTCTTCAGAAGATTTCTAAAGACTGCTGTTGTTGTCTCTTGCTCCTCGTTATATATCCTATTTCTGTTCCGCTTTGCTGATCCATAACCGTTCCGCTTTGCTGATCTATAACCGTTCCGTTCCGCTGAATCGCGTCGTTCGTTGTATGACGACTCCGTAGTGCTAACTTCCACATGTTGCTGATCTTGTATCCGTCTTCGAAAGCCTACACTCAATACTAGTGAGTTTCTGAAGAGTTAAGTGACTGTAGGTCAGACAAGGATACGTCACTACACATCGAAAACCAAAGGTGAGTCGGCAAAATGGGTTTTTCCTATAGAACGTGTACCAAAGAAGGCGAAGACGATTCCATCAGCAGCAAACGTTATAGCGATGATTTTTTTGGGATTCACAAGGCGTAATCCCTATTGATTATTTAGAGAAGGGAAGGACAACGTTAAACTAAAGACAAGGTACCACCTAGCGAAAACAAAAATTCTCCACCATCATGATAACACCCTAGTCCAGTCATCGATAATTGCGACAGCGACTTAACTGTCGGACATAAATCCAATCTTTTCGGATCCGACAGTTAAGTTAATGCGTGTAGACGGCCGAACGAGGGAATCTATGGCCAACTATGAATGTTATAGTCTGAGGTTGTAAGGGGGCGAATGGAGTTGGAGAATTGCATTTTATGGAAGGAAACTTAGACCAACGTATGTATCTGTTACTTGATCGATGTCGAAAAGCTCGGAATAGTAAACAATTTTTATTTTTGTTGCAATGATGCCAAACATTCTTCAATCGTTATATTGTGTTCCACATAGTACAAAGGCACCTCCACAATCACCAAATGTAAGCGTAATCGGGAACCTTTGTCCAAATTAAGGACGGAAATTAGGAAACATCAAATATTCAATGAAAACTACTTCAAGGTCGCTCTTCGAGAATAACTCCAAAAACTACAACCCAAGTATACTTCAAAGTTAGCTGAATCTATGCCAAACCGATTAAAAAGGGTACTAGACCAACGTGAAAATCCTACAAAATAACAACTTACACAACATACGTGTATGCATCATTTTAGCTGCGACGTTATTTTTGTGTAGAGTCACCTTTTTTATTGAATAATATTTGGTTTCGCAATAAAATCTTTATTTAACAATGTAAGATGCATATCAATTACCTAACCTTCCCTAACAGACTTTTCTTCTTATTTTTAACAAATGTTGGATTGTAGGTAAGTGCATCATTTAACCCATGAGTGACTGTATATAAATACGCTGAAATGCAAACGCCATATTATTACCTATACTATGCAGGAATATAAGGGTTCGAGGAGTATCGAAGGTACTCTTGTATCGAAACTATCCTAACGTAGCGTTGGGGGGAAACTTTCTGATACAACAGATATCACTATAAATGACACTGTTCCAACGATATAAGAGATACCTACTATCATCAGATATCCCAGATACACCAAAAGCAATAAATCCCTCTACGTATATATGTATTTCTAAACAATAAGTCTAGAATACAATTACTTTACCATTGCTATGTTGTTACGTTATGAAGTCATATAAAAAAAAGGTTTTGTAGAAACTAAAATGTAAACGTTTCAGAAGACAAATTTCATTTCGCATAGCAAATACAAAGTCATCCTTCCGGAAAATTACAACATGCGCTATTTCACATAAAATAAAGAAACCCTTTTTAAACGTCATACTGTAAAAGTATGCAACAGAGAAGCAATAAAGAATACTGTACTGTGACATCGCATTCTATTAAGGAATTCAATAAAAATTCCTCTTCTACCCATCTTATTCAGCGAGAAAAATAAGCGACCCCAACGTTAAATTTCCTTTTGACGTATACATTAAATTTTCATGTATTGAAAGCTTTATTAAAATTGTCATCCCAAGTCTTAAGATATTATATTCTTGGTAAAAATGAATTGTTTGCTTGAATGAATCATGAAGAATGGAAAAGACAATTTGGAGAATATGGTCTTTTCCTTGTTTTCTCATTCAGCAATGTATTTCCATATCACCGTTTTCTTACAAAGCTTCAGTTATAGCATTTCAATATTATTTAACTCAGTTCATCTTTTGAATTTTGTATTCAGTTTATAATTTGACTGAACATAAGAAATTAGGTTTGAATCTACGTATGTTTAGCATTTACAATCACTTGTCTGTTTGTACCTCATTATTTACTGCCTGATATACATATATTAACCATTAGCTGGAAAAACATTATTCTTTTTTTTTCAATAAAATAAACTAAACAAAAACCATGCTGCACGATTATGATCCATAATAATCTACTCCCGGGACCCTTCAAAAAACACCCGAATCAAATATCTGCCAAAAATGTATAAATCGCCAGCTTTCAATAAGCAAAATGTAAAAATATATTACGCAAATTCAGATTTTTAAGAACCGTATCTACATGTTGTTCTTTTTGTTAAGCTCAAGCTGCTCATCTGCTTCTTAAATAATCAATGTCCTGCTACCCAGCCCAGTATTGTTTTATCGAGCTTCATATTTCTGCTTCGTAAATAAGCTGGAAGTTTAGACCTGCTTCCTGTCAGAAATTATTTATCCTGTCTCCAACCTGGAACATTTTTCCACCAGTCTTGATACATCTTTTCTTTCCAGTGTTTAGTGTATACTTTAACTTTGCTTGTGCGAAGTCCAGTAACTTCACCACTGCTTGTCCATCTAAGTAGATAGGAACAATTTGTTAATTAACCTCTTGCTAGTAGAGGTAACATTGAGAGTGCTATCCTTTCTCTTCTAGGACATGGTAATAGACACATTGCTCTTGCTGAACAATGCGGGATACTATACCTGGATATATGCTGACAACATTTAATATATGCCAATATAATCTCAGAACTCGTGCAAAGTGTATTAAGGAAAGGTACGGTGCAAAAAGAAAAACGTCAGTGTAAACCCTGCCAAAACAGCACTTGTACTTTTCACTAAAAGCAAAAAGTTGGATAGGTTATGAGCTCTGATTTTCTGTAGTAAATATAGATCAATCAAGAGACTAAGTTTCTCAGAGTAACCTTACGCCGTAAAATGAATGGGATTTACATTTCCAAAAATTGACCGACAAATTTAAAATGGTATTAATGACCACCCGCAGAACAATTGGGAGAATATATGGACTTAAACCACCTGTCCCTAAAGTAAAAAGATCCGTAATAACTAACGGCTGGTTTGATGGCCTAAGTTCACACAGAAGCATGCAATAATTAAACATTCGAGACAGATCAGAGACTGACAACCTCGTGTTTAGCTACAGCGATTAAAACCCCTCCAACGAATTAATTCTTGACAGCTATGTGTATCAAGGAAAAACCAAGAATAGAACCGCAGATTGAAAAATTCTGATACTCATTCGAGGCACGCTAACAAGAAACAACAGCAAACCCATCTTGATGTCGATAGCCCCAGAGCAATCTCCAAGATTTGTTATGATAAACCTTTGAAAGAATTCTTGAATTGAGAAAAATGGAGAAACGGATAGTAAAGAAAACCAACAATCCCGGTATGAGAATTACTTGCGTTGCTTAGACAATATACCACAGTATTTCAAACCGAAACATACCGAGATATAAAAATCTGCGCATAAAAAAGTCTGCGTCGATAACCTGCTGAGATTTGCCTTCCCTGTCAGGGAGCCTTATCTAGTAACCTTTAACTAGCATGGGAGTGCCTGTAACACCTAATTGATCTGACTACGTACAAGGGTTGTGCCTTAAATTTTTACAAAAACCACTACAAACTTAAGACGCTACCCTCCCATGATGTAAAACTGTAATATTGTACCGTTATAATATTGTATTGTGTATAATTAATGAAAGTTAGAAGTGTAAACATACACGTAAACAATACAATGCCAGGCACAGACACGGAATGAATTAACACTTGGAAATTAGGATTAGAATCGACAGGACCTGTTGTATTTCCACTCTGGGGAGTAAATGGGAACCGTTTCTGTTACCTTAACTTCTTTTCTTCGTTACTACACTCCTCGGTGTTAATTCACAATCAAAGTTATTTATCAATTCAAATAACACAAAGCCTGCTTCGTTAATTCAATTGCCTTTAAAAGTTCCTCAAATAACCCGAAATGAGTGAATTTAGATATAGGAAGTTATGTTTTACTTTTGTTTTTAAAACTTTACTATTACACTTTCTCGTTGAAGGTAACATTCGAATAAGTGTGTATTCCCTTAGGAGCGATTTTAGGTACCGTAGCGGTAAACGCCAGAAAAGTTTAATTCATAATTTTATGCAGTGTTCATGTTTAGGCACACACACACATACACGTATATAAAACGTAACAAACTGTGAACTACTGTACGTGACTGCGGTACTAGTAATGATAATATATAATGTCCTCTTCCGAACGAAAAATGGAAAATTGCCCTCGGTGAATGTAAATTAATAGCGGCTTCGAAATCGATGGGGATCCTTTTTCCTTTAATTTTTATCGTCGAATTGTAATCTACACGTATCCGTCGGTTGGGGAATTTATAGGCGTGATACGTTGCTGGTGCTATTGGTCGAAGTATTGTGAAAGCTCTAAGAATAAAACGATTCACTTTATGGCCTTTCCACTCTTTTTACGTTCCCGGTCTTCATTAAGACTGAAAATCGTTTAACTCTAAAATATATCCCAAATAAAAAGAGCTCCTGTTCTGGCGCTGGATATGTGTTGTAATATTTATGGTGAAGTGCGCCTTGCATCGTTAACGACACGTTATTTGAAATGGGAAAAGGTCGTGAGAAATTGGTAAAATTTCAAGCAAAGTGATGTTGAAAGATATATATGATTAGGAGAAGACAAGATTGAATTATGTCAAAAGATTGGGTATGGTAAATTTATCATTGAAGATCTGGTTTTTTAATATTTTCTTTTTTTCTTTTCCAAAAACCCGGGTCGAATGGAATAAATAACTTCGATAACGATTTTAATGAATAATTTTTTATTTGTTCAACCAAATGTTAAAGCATACAATGAACACTCTTTCTACTTTTTCAAACGTTTTGTCCACCTGTGTCTTAATACTCATTCTGATTAGTTAAATGCTTATTATTTATTTATATATTGTGTGCAATATATAAATTAGGTAGTTATAATTGGTGTTAATTGCAAGTATAGATTTGAAGAAGTGTTTTTCTAATAACAAATTCAACTCCAATGAAAACGTAATTTTAGTTACTTCTTCATGTTAAGGTATAGAGGGCATAGTTGGACAAATCGTATTGGTTTTTAAAAAATTCATGTCAAATTCTTCGGGTATATTAAAACTATATAGTACGGTCGGTACATATACACGGTGTATATGCATCACTATGTTCAAATTTTAGAGGCGTAAAGCAGACATAATTCTAAGAAGAAAGAACGGAAAAGCTGTAGATCGAATGTTATTTATTTCAAAGTTATAAACGCTTTAATTGGCTTAACAAAAAATATAGAAAATTTTTAAAAAGCGATAGTCATGATAACGTTAATAAAACACTACTGATAACGTGGACATCTGATTTGCGTTAGCCTTTTTAAACAGTTTATTTGGACGTAATAAGAAGTTGATGTGTTATTAAAAAGAAAGGTTTTGCTTATTTAAAATACCTTTTCGATTTTCTTCGGAAAAGAATATGCACTTTCTAGCTATTGTAAAATTAATATAAGTCCAGCCAACAACAATCGTGGGGAAGACATATTAACTACTTTTATCTGTCAGTCTCTTATCATCAAATTAATGTCAGAAATTTCTACAGCAAGTTCCAATGTATACGTTAATCCTATAAAAGTTATCTCTGTCAATTAAAAGTCTTTCGATCCGTTTCATCAAAATTCTCAAAAATGTCATCAAATTTAACGTTGTAGTGTTGCATATGGTCAAGAGTGTCATCAAAGAGCACAGAATCCTAGCATCAGTTGCGTCCCTGCATCAGCTACAGAAAACATCATTGGTTTCGGCATCTATTTCAACAATAGTATATTTTCAATGATTAAAAATTATCATAGGTGGCAATGGAATAAAACAATTACCAACGTAATCTAACAATGGTTAAAAACAACACCAATGTTATGACTTTATGTCTCACTGTCGTTCAGGCATATTGTACATAGAAGTCCTCCAAGTTTGATAGTGTTGTTTAAATATTTCGATTAAAAAAAAAATCGAAAGTATGTTCAATAGTATAATATTGAAGAAGGTGTAGATTTAAGACAATCACCTCTTCATTTTAATTTCCGCAGAAAAATTTTCTGGACCGAACACTACGTTCACAAGAACTGACATCACAAATACGAGTGACCTGCATAGGTGGGAGTTAAAAAATTCGAAAGTAGTACATCTAGATTTCAACATCAATTTCCTATTAACATTGAAGTGGCCTAATCGATGATTTATTACTTGGTCCGTTCGTTCTTCCTGCAAGATTAAATACCTAAAGAGGAACTGTCAACACTTTTAGAAGATGTTCCATTGACTAGAAAGCGAGACGTGTTGTTTCAAATGGACGATTTACCAGCACATTTTGCAATTGCTATCCGGAATTTCATTAACACCAATTATCCAAGATGAAATGGTCGTTCACCGAATCTTACTTCCCTAAATTTTTATTTATGAAGTATATAAAATATTTAGTTTACGTGTAACTTTTGAATACTAGGGAAGAATAATTGGAGCATATTTAGCAGGCTGGTAAACAAGTACGACATGCTGCATCTATAGGTTTACGGACACGAGTTGCGTTCAACATGGAGGTGGACATTTGGAAAATATTATTAATTAAACTTTTTTAAGTAATAAATATTTATTTACATAACGAAGTTTATTTGTTATAGAATTAGAAAGGTATGTAACTTTGAGATAAATAACAACCTGCCTAGAGCATTCGTATATTTCCTTCTTAGAAAGAAGCCTACTTTACTCCCTCAAAATTTTAACATGATAATATGGAACACCCTGCATACATGGGTTAAGACACCTTGATAAATATAAAAAGGCAAATATTTATTTCTACCTTTACTATGACCATTTTCTATGTATGAACAAAAATAAATAGGTTTCACAGTAGTTTTAAATATTTGTGGTTTATGAAAATGCTGTTATCTTACCTATATCTCTTACTGATTTACTTCGCTTCAATATTTACCGTAAAGGCCCTGTATGATAGTACATTAAAGCAAGAAACTTACTCAACTGCAAGCAGCATAAAGTCTTTTAACCCTTAGATAAGGCCAGACGGGCGCACTCAATGCACTACCATATGTTTGATTGATTTTTGAACAAAGGATTTTAAATGAATAAAATGTATTAAGCAATTCTCTAAAATCTTGGTAATAACGACTACCTAACCTAACGTACTTTTTCATCGCGCCTCTAAGGGTTAAACGTGTTTGCCAAGAAAATAATTTCATGTTATACATTGAATCCCAAATAAAGCATTCAAACAGAACTTTAACTAAATTTCGGTATGGCACATTTGGATCTCTAAAATTTCTAAAAATTTTTGTCGAAAAACGCTTCTTACAACACATAATTGGATCGTTTAACAAAATTGCCGGAAATTTTCATATTTTTGTCTATTGTAAATGTTTATTAAAGAAGATTCAACAATATTTGTACTACACGTAAGCACAGCATACCTTTTTAACTGCATCACTTATGTCCCGCATGGCCATATGTCTACATGGACGCACATATATCAACGTATCCTGCCAGCTTACATGTTACATCTGTACATTAATAAACTTTAGTATATATTTTTCGGTTGGCATAATATGAAAGTAATATGTATAGAATTCTCTTGTTGTTCAAGTCAGGGTCAACTTCTCATGTAAATAATGCGTATTCAGATCTCGTCGCCGACTTAAAAGGCGTTTTATGTGTTTGTCTCACGAATTTGCAATACAAATTAGTTTCAAATTAAACAGGAACTTAAGTCTTGTATTCAAAAATTACTAAGTGAAATGTAGTGAAACAAATCTACAATAGTGATTAAATATCAACACCTGCAATAATAATGCGTTGTGATCGTAAATTCGCATAGTTAAGCAATTAACTACTTCTCATTTACATGCGATTCTTAAAATTATCGGATTACATACTAACAGCTAAATTACCTCCATTCTTTAACACACCTGACATGTGTTGCGATTTGCAATAACGTCAAATAAAAGAAATACCGTATTTATTACTCTAGTGTCTATTTTCTCATACGTACTTAACTCATTTTCTTACTTAATTTTAATCACTGCTAAAATATCGAGAGGCTTTTCCCTTTGTAGTTTTACTGCTTCAACTCTTCAAATCTTCCATCCATCCACGACTTCTAGTTTCAGTTTACAATATTGAATTCTTTCGCTAATTATTAGAAAACAACACTTTTTAATCCTTGCAAGGAAAGCTCTCCAGGTACCGAATTCAGAATCCGGCGACACTTGGTAAGGATGTAGGGTATGTTCACATATGCAAGAGAACAAAAAAATCTTCTCGCACGTATCGACATGAAGGAATGAAACACCACTTAAAAAACAGGTTAACGTTCTTGTTTTTCGATATAATTCTCGAACGGTAAGAGAGTTGGGGTGATATTTAAATGTAAGTTACTTGATATCGGATGTTCCTGTTGTTAACTATGGGTGTATTTGTAATAAATAATAATAATGTTGGAAAATGTTAAAAAAAAAAGATTGTTTATTCTATAAATCTGCTTAGAGTTACATCTCTTTGCAGGACGGAAATAACTCGGCCCTCTTATCCTAATACAGTTTGGAATATAAAGTAAGAATTATTTTATTAGCTTATTTAATGAGGTGTGTGTAAACATCTAAAACATGGAAAAGAGTACTAGTTTGTAATATTTATTGTACAAATTTCCAAAAATAGTAAATACGTGTTTACGTAAACATACATTTTATCAAGATAAGCAGGTGAATCATTACATTTATTACAGCAAATGAGTCACTGCATTTATTGATAATGAAAATCGGCGAAGTAGAATTACCTTACCAACATTTGGAGCAAGCTGCGACTTCTTAATATACTCGGCAAGAGCGTTACTGGTTTGGCTAAGCCGCTGCAAGACCCGGAAATGAGTAACAATCACTTTGTCCATTCAATTCCCAAAACAACGATTGTAACGGTTTATTACAATATTATTACACAAAAAACGATGTTGGCAATGAATTCCACCTTGGATTAACTGACGAAGCGGAGGTTGCAGGTATTATTGCAGCTGTTTTCTGCGGCTGTGATGATATAACAATTGGTACGATACGTCTGTGCTGTCCCTTCATAGTAAAATACGTTGTACATATCATTAATTGCTCTATCTTTGAGTGTACTTTTCCTGAGGGATGGAAATACGCCCTAGTAGTACCCCTTCCCAGAAAGTCTGATCCTTAAGCAATATCAGACTTGAGACCTATTAGCTTGCTTTGTTTTCTCCAAAATATTTGAGAGAGTAATAAGCAATTGGTTCGATATGTCGCTGACGCGAATATTCTCCCTGTGTGTCAATCGGGTTTACGCCCTGGCCATATCTGTGAATGTGCCTTGTTGAAAGTTACCAACGATCTCTTAGTTGCATGTGCCAAGGACTATATACCGGTTCCTATATTGCTTGACTTTACCAAAGCATTCGACACGCTAGATCATAAATTATTAACAGCTATATTTCACTATATGGGTTTTTCTCGGAAATGCTTTGTAACCTTTTAAATAATACATCACAATCGATAAAGCTCGATGGTAATATTTCTGCGAGATCTCCTTTAGCGTCTGTTGTGATCCAGGGCTCTGCACACATGTATCCCAACGACACGCAATTATACTACTCTTTTAGACGGGAGACCAACCAAGATGCTTTGAGAGTCGCGCGGGGTGATTTGGACACAGTTTTACAGGTCTGCTCATCTCATGCACTGCATATTAACTCTTCCAAATCAGCCGCCATACTGTCCGGTAACCGACAGGCATGCATGGATTTGGTGTCTAAGTTTGCATTCCATCTCGGTAGTACTGTTTTCCGATTGTGACGGAGGCAAGGAGCCTTGGTCATTTCGCTATAGAAGACAAGTAAGTACATATAAGGCTCGCGTATAGCAACCTGAGAACACTTTACCCTCATAGGTTTTACTTACCAACTAAAATTAAGTTCTCATTATAAATCATTTCCATACCTGAAATCCATACACGTTCAGTGGTTGAATTAGATCTGTAGTTTTCTTTAGGATTGCAAGTACTTGAATATCTTGCTTTCAAAGATTCTGGACAGTGTCCTGTCCACGAATCTTAAAATTCAATGCTTTTTGACTAATTGTAAGTTTTGATTAAATAGATATTAGCGAAGTAATCATTAAATAAGTTAGTTACTAGTTTTCCTGAACTTAACGGATTAACAACAGCGTTTCCGGGCCGAAATAGAATTTGCTGTACTTGAGGGCCAAATTTACCATCGGGTTCTTTTAGCACAATAAGTAATGGTGATACAAGTTAAGATTTAAAGGGAGTCACATTACTTACCTTTGGAACATCCTGCAAAGAGATATGTATAATTCTAAACAGATTTAAATAATAAACAAGCCTTAGTTAAAATATTTTCCCATATTATTACAAATACAGCCACAGCTAAAAACTTGGTTTTGAATGCAACACCCTGTATATTCCGGAGATGTTTCTTGCGATTAATACCATCAGATGCTACAGTAGAGGTGCTTTTGGAATGCACTTTGTATTTTGTTTGGTGATACTTAGTTCTAAAACACTCTGTATAGTTGGAAATGTATATACGATTTTAAGTAGATTTAAACAGGAACCAGCTTTTATTTAAAAACTTTTTTCCATATTATTACAAATATTCCCATCACATAAATGTTGCGTTTAAGTGCAACACTCAGTGTATTCCCCAGTGTATTCATATCATTCAACAATTATATCGAAAAATGTGCTTCAACCCTTTAAAGTGAATTTCCGCCGATAACAGAATTTCCCATAGATATTTGAACATACGCTACATCCCTACCAAGTTTCATCCGATTCTCAATTTGACACCTGAAGAGCTTTACTTGTTACAAGTTAAAAAAGTTTTCATCTAGATTAATTAAATTTAATATCAATTTTTAAAATAGAGAATATAAAAGAATATAAGAGAATATAAGAAAATAAGAGAATTTAATAGTTCTACTAAATTACGTACGATAGCATATCAGTAGCTAACAAGCAACATTCAAAAACGAAGTGACTTTCCAGGTTATGTAAATAATCAATACGAAAGTTGAGAGCTATCTGGAATGTACTTTATTTCATCGGCGTTTGAATGTGAGATGACCTTTTCACAAGCCTAAAATTATCCCAGCATTAAATATATATGTTTGATTATGCTTCTTCAAGAGAGAAACAGTTGAATAGCACTAATTTAACAAAGTGATAATTGCAGTAAATCAACGTTTTAGAAAATACCATTGACATATACAGATAAAATATGTAGTTAATGTGTTACCCAAGTTTTCTAAATAAAAATTCAGTCAATTAATTTCAGAACTTCTTTCACAAAGAAAAATATAAAAAACTACAAAAATCTTCTAAATATATTCGATGAACCAGATTGAATTTTACTAGGAAAGGTACTCAAACAGAAATCGTTTTCTCTTCCTTTCATCATGATTACTGTTTAAATACACACAGAATTAAACATGTCAGTCTCATCTTAAAAGGCCATAACAAATTAAAAGTATTTATCCGAATGTTTATTTGCCACAGAGAAGTAAAGACATCTCCTTTGATGGAGTTGACATAAAACAGAGAAACAGCGAACATTTCATTCGAAATTAAGAAAACATTTCCGCATCTATAAAAAAAAGTAATTATTTATAACCGAACAATATTGAATCTCTCATTAGATATAGCAAACAAAGATGATAATTTTTTAACCAAACAATTTAATTTGCACATTTACCTATTATTCAACAAACTCGTTTTCTCTGGTGATTCCATTTTGGTAAACAGAGGAGCCAACCTTGAATTTTCTTGACCATAATAACAAAGCCTACAGAAACGAGTACACTTTCCGTACGCTTCAGGAAATTAGCAGAGACTGGACAGACTCGCGTTTTGTCGACTCTAGGGGAAACCAGTAGCATTCTCATGAAACGAATAAACAAGAGTCTGTCGAGCCTCTGCCAATTTCATGAAGCGCAACTCGTTTCTGTAGGCTTAATAAAAACAAAAGATACCTGAAGAAGCAACGAGCACCCATAAAAATCTCTCATTGTACTAGTTAATTAAATTGAAAATGTTACCCTCCTATTTACAAGAAGATATTAATTAAGTTCTCGACCCAACATAGAAATTGTGGTACGTCAGAAATTTGTGTTATTACACGAAATCGCCTCTTAAGTCTATGCACTTTACAATACTGTTTGGAACTAGTCATTGTCGATACATTTCATCATAAGCTCTCCTCTTTTAGAGTTCTCCCTTTGAGTTTCCATGATATAAAATTTGGCGAGCTCAAGTCTGACAATTGGGAAGAAAGTCAATGAACTGAGAACGCGATTCCTTAATTTTCCGCAACGGTACGTCTTTCGTATTCTTACCTCACTCTAGGTTAATGGTTCTTAATCGCGGAACACTAGCGCCTCATGCACTTAAAGAAAGTGTTTTGCCAAAATTTGAAAAATTAGTGAAAAATTAAAACGACCAGTAAGATGTGAAAATCGAAAAACGACATCAAAATCGGTATTAATCTAAGTTGTAAATATGGTAAACTACAATAAATCGCGATCCTTACACGCGTATTTAAAAAGTGTGGTCCGTCAGCTTCGGTAGCTCAATAGCGATTATATTATACTTTTACGGTGTTTGGTTCACCGACGTAGGAGGTTAGAAACTATTGCAAGTTTTTAATTCCTAGTATCTTTTATTTTTGCTACTGAATGATATGTAAACTATTATGTTCTGCAAACATTTTGCAAAATTACAAGTTACCCTAAAAAGGTTAAGAACTACTGCTCTAGGTGCTCTGGCCTAGTTATTTAATACTTGTAATCGATGGGAAATCTTTCCAACAAATACAAACCGTTTTGTTTGTCACATAAATTCCAATTCGAAGTAATGTGGTTCATTTCAAAATAATGACAATCAATTTTCTTTAATAGCACAGCCGGCAGATTTTTCAATTTTTGAATTGTCCGTCGTGTGATCCCTAAAAGGTATCATACAGGTAGTAGAAAACAATGAAACTATGTAGATCACAAACACACTTGTTACTGACTAGATGAAAACCCGTATTGAATATACACAGCGAAAAGTGAAAGTTAACGGATGGACAAGGCCTTAGCATTTTGAAGAAGTTTAACACGTGAGTTTTACCGGAAGTTTTCAAGTTTTCTTTAATGTCAAAAATAAATCTCCCAAATTTTAAAAGTTTAATTGAAAATGCATTTTTAACTTCCTTGTACCATATAAATTTTGGTCTATGATGCTTACATAAATTAATGAAGAATTTAAAAACCTGTATCTTAGAAATTATTGCCAAAATAATAATAATTCGTGTGCCTCATGTTTTTTCATGCAAATTGCTTGTTTACTTATGTCGCATTGAATATGCTAGCTTTATTTACTCTATCCAATACTGACCTAAATTTTGCTTGAAGGAAGTAATTAGTCACTAAAGCTAAGAAGCAATTTAAGCACAAATAAGCGGTCTTTCTTCAACCACCATTAGAAAGATAACAATCTGTCGTAAAATGATGTCCTTATTACTCCTTCTTATTACTAAAATACATAGGCATCAGCACGTGTGTCTGCATTATTGCAGACCATGAGTTAGGTGTTTATTGGTATTCCAGTGATAAAAAACTATAGAAAACTTACCTTTTCTCTAAGCATATCCCTAGTCCGCGTAGCTTGAGCTCGGCTCCTCTGCAGCTCCAATTGCAACTCGAAACATCTTTCTTGCCAGTTAATCCCATTATGCCCAAGAAGAACTTCACCTCCGATACCACGATCTAAGCTATCGTACGGTGGTAAAGTACCCGAATTAGATTCCCTTGGCCTTCTTGGCAGCAATCGTGGACTGCTGGGCGTCGATCGCGATTCCCGCGTTAATTCGCTCAGTCGCGAAAGGGGATCGAAAATTTGACTCAGACGACGTGGATTAGAAGAGCCGCTCATAGAGCTTTCTTCGGCCATGATTTGTGAGGAAAATGCAACACAAACAACTTAAGTCACTTCCATTTCGACTTCAAAATATCGCACTTATAACAGTAACAGCAAACGAGGCACTGTTAAACGTACACAGAAAACGATGCAAAGGAAGTATTCATATGCGTTCGTAGAATTGAAAAGCACAGGTTACATCGATGACAGATATCCACGGCGATAATATAACCTCAACGTATACAACGCAAAAAATAGATTGGAACCGTACGACAAGCCGACCGCCAAACGTTAACTGAGCTTAGATCTTCAAAGACTAGCTGCATTGGGCAATGACCGCATAACAACAAGTAGAGAAGTACCAGTAGAGAAGGTCATGCCGGCGATATACGCATGTGATTACATAAAGACAATCTTTCATCGGGTATTCGTTACGAGAATCGACGGATACGAATGAGAAAATGGGAAAGAAGGGTAGAAGAACATCATATAAACAATATGTAGAATTTTCATGTAAATGTATATATATAACTATATCTTCATATAAAGAATACCATTTCTCGAGAAAGCAAACTTCAACAATAAATAAGTTCTTTTTTCATTCAATATTAATTATTATATAATTATAACAAATATTTCCTTTAAGAAATTATACTTTACGATCACTAAGTAGTAACATTTTTAATTTTCGTAACGAAGGAATCACTTTTACTTAATTTATGTTATATATCACGTTGGTTTCTTGTTTCTTCTAGAAGACTTCTTTTGGACGACGGAGTTTTACTTCTTTATTATCTGCAAGATAATAAAAATATATATTAGAAAAAGATCAATGCAAATAATCAATAAAGTAATATATAAATATACAGTGACCGCCAAAATGTTGGTATCAAGTTGAACGAAACATTCATAGTTTCTTAGAAAATCAAGTCCGAACGATAACAAGCACTTGAAAAAAAATTCTCAATTAGTCAAATAAAAATTACCAGGTGACTTCCGTTACCTATAAAACACACTGTATTAAAAAAAAATGCAAAAGCTCTATTAGTGAGTTACGCGTTTATACCGCCTAAGCGATGTTTTCTAGTGTGATGACGGCGCAACGGGGTGTATAAACTTTTGAAGCTTAATTTTTAGCAGACGATTCGTAGTTCACAAGCAAAGAATTTTCTGATACAGCATATGTGCGGATTAAACCTTCGTCAAAATTTGACCATGGGCTAAAGAGTTCCAACAATTTTTCATGTTAAAAACATGGAAATTGTTATTTAGGCTTTTGGTTAGAAATAAAAAAAAATACTATTTTAGTGTTCGTGGACAATTAGGGCATAAAATAAATGATAGAATTTTAAAAATATTTAAAAACAACCAACCTGAGAAGTTGTATAAAAGCTCCCAGTTAGAAAAAACATATTTCATCATTTTTGGAAAACCAAACCTTACGACGGTAAATTGTGGATGGACAAGTTTGCATGAGTAGGTTCCGAAATTCGTTATCTTTTTGTTTCTAACCAGAAGCCTAACTACCAAATTTCATGTTTGTAAATTAAAAAAATAACGAGACTTCTAAAGAAGTTTCCCCTAGTTTACACCCTTAAGCGCCAAATTCCAAAAAATTACTGTATGTCTACCCACAAAAGGAACGTGCTATCCAAATTTCGTGTTTGTGATAGTTTCAGCTCTGCGTTGATGAGTCAGTCAATCAGGGCTCTCTATAAAAATAATATAGGTGGTGGCAAACATTGTTTTTATAATTTCAAATGAAGAATCTACCACAACATAAAGTGAAGGTGAAGGTAAGAAAATTATATTGCGAAATAGCTAAATATTATATTAAATTTAAAATAGAAAATAGAAAGTTCTTGTTTTTACAATTATACATTGAATCAGAAACCTTCATGTCTGCCGCCTTTTTTATATTTCTCTAAAGACTCTACCGAAGATAAAAATGGCGAGAAAAAGACGATGAAGTGATTCAGTAGAGTTATTTTTTTACATATTTATCCTTATTATTAAAAAAATCAGCAATTTAGACATTTACCCTCTATAAACTTAGGATCTGTAGGGTGCCTTTAATACAACATATCAAAGGCAGACACGATGACATAATATACGAGTTGTTTTTGTGAAATTTAAAAATTCATTAAAAAAACATCAGCGCAACCTAAGCTCAGCTCTTATCTTTTCTAAACCACATAGATATGAACTACACTGCCCAAAACAATTAGGGGATATTTGGAAAAATGGTAATAAAATAAATAAATAATAAATATAGCATCTTGCAAATATTTTTATATTTAACTACAACGTTTTTAAATAAGAAACGCATTGACAAGTTTGAACTTGTTTGCGTACATTATAAAGCTACTAAGGCACTAGAGTGAATATATATCATTAAATGAATACACAATTATGAGACTTTATAAGAAGTTTTATTGATAAAATAACGAAAAATCCATTGTTAATAATGTATATGATCTCCACAAGCGGCAATAAAGGTTTGACATCTCATCGGCATTGATCGAATCAGGACATCAAAAAATTCTTGCGGAAGTTTATTCCATTCCTCTATCAGAGCATTTCGAAGTTCCCGAATTGTACGCGGTGGCGTATTTCTTGCTGCAACACATCTTCCTAAAGCATCCCAAGCATGTTCGATATTTTTACCATCAGGAGAATTTGCTGGCCAGTCTATTCTATTGATTCCCAATTGTTCAATCCAGTTGTTCACGATGTTTGCCCGATGTGGACGAGCATTGTCATCCATTAAAATGAATCTTTCACCCATAGCACCAGCGTACGGAAGAACAATGGGTCTAAAAATTTCATCCAGATACCTCTGAGCAGTCAGGTTGCCATTCTGTATCACATAAAGGTCTGTATGCCCTCCTGCGTTTATCCCAGGCCATACCATTACACTCCCACCTACGTGCAAATACTGTTAGGTATCGATCATCTCTTGGTGTTGTAGATGCTGGGCGTCCTTGTCGTCGTCTTCTCTGAACATCTCCAGTTTCTAAAAGCCGATTCCACAAACGCGAAACTGCAAAAACATGCAGCTTGCTGTCTCCGTCCACCTTCCAATTGACCTATCGCTCGCCAAGCCTATGCATGAGTCAAATCACGTCGCCTTTCCATTATTACCCGTAATTACGGTTAAAAATTTACTATGATACGGAAAATGGTAAAATCTAACTGTAGTCAAGATCGCTCGGATACGCGCTTGTATACCCTCAAGTTGTGGCGGTTCGCACTGAAGCGCTATACAAGTTGAAACTTGTCAAAGCAATCTGTTTCTTGTTTAAAAACGTTATAGTTGCAATATAAAAATATTTGCGTGTCTTATATTAAATATAAATAAATATTTATTTATTTTATTATTATGTTCGTAAATATCCTCTAATTGTTTTGAGCAGTTTATCTTACATATTACTATAAACAGAATAAATAAGGGATATTAAAAAAACTTTCAAAACAAAAAAGGTATTCATTGTTAAAACCACAAAGTTCATTTTGCGCCAACCCGCATATGTATAGGTATTTATGTTTCTTACAAACAATATTGTAATTACTGCTGCAATGCGCAGGAATTTGAAATTGATCTGAGCAGGTGTTTCAACAGACAATAGTAAAATAAGCGAAGCGTGAGGAGTACCTACAATTCAAGTTTGTCATTAGTTTTAGAGGTCACACATCTAAGAAGTGGCGCAAACTAGAGCGAACTTATGTAATTCAGCGCTAACTATTCTAAGTTGTGTAATTTAATGTTTACTACCACGAGAGAAAGGAAATTAACTCTACACCTGTTATCACTTCAAAGATCTTAACGCCGCTATCACCGAATTAATCATCTCTCCATTTACTGGTCGATACACCTACAGGTTACTAAATTAGATTTTTAAAATTTAATTTCGAAACCATAATCTAGGTAAATAAAAAGATATTGAAAGAAGTAAATTGAATTTCAAAGAAAAAATGACAGAATCATATTGGCGGTCGCTCTTCGTTTCACTAAAATGGACATCGGCCTCATTATTTATGTCTGTATATTTATTACGCCATTTTCTCGTCCGCTGCTACACATCAACCAAAACATGTTCGGGTATTATTTTTTCTGGCATTTTGTGTCTACTTACGGCACCCATATATTTTATAAACCAAAGCTTTCAACTACGAACATTTCGTGTCCGATTTTTTTCTCGACGCATATCCTACATTTGTATTTTTTCCGTATAGGTGACGGGTCTTATAATAAATTACCTCCGGTGCAAGAAGTTCTGCGGAAACGTCTGACCCGACGTTAGCAGTGCTGTTTTGAAACCTATTTTTTGTGTGAAATCCTTCCTGAATGCTGAATATGTAGCCCGAGAAGAACAAAAATTGAAAATGATACCGCAACCTCACTCATAAATTATAATATACGGAAGAAAAGAATTGGTAGATATGTTATAAGTAGTAAACAATACATGAACAAGTAGAAAAAAAGGCGAATAGGTATACCTATATGGAAACATGTAGTACTTATACAATGGAAATTGAAATATTACAGGTTTTAGAAATTTAATTAATGAACATTAGAGGGTAATAAACCACATAACTTTAAATGATACAATCAAGAGTTGGACAGAACTCCTTTCTGGAAAAACGCTAATGAATATATACATATTTCAATAAGCTTTTCCAAATGCTACATGGCTGTGCGTTTTAATAATTTTAAAGTTGATAATTAAACAACACATAAGTATCGGCAACCTCCGCACCACACAAGTTTAATTTATTATATAGTAATATAATAATTAATCCGGGACGGCCGTTTCGAGGACACGAATGGTTCTCATCATCAACCGGTGACCGAAAAACTTGTGTGGTGCGGAGGTTGCCGATACTTACGTGTTGTTTACCATACTACGCCACAGCCCTTGCTATCATTATTGATAATTAAAGGTAATCCGCGAAAAATATCCGGATATATTTCCTTCATTTCATTTATAATAATGCATTTTTAGCCAGAACGTAAAACGGTTTGTTCATATAATTCCATTAAATCTAGATGCCCGTTAAATTTTGTGAATGTTTTTTTGTAAGTAAAAAGCCCATGTTCAAAATTAATGACAACACCAATAATTCTTCTACTTATCTCTACCACTCATGTGGTTTTCATGTATTTTTATAATAAGACGTGGAAAATAATGCTGGTAACCTAAAATTCTCTTTTGTTCCAAAACTATTATTTTTTTTAGACTTACGTAAGTAACACATCTTTCGACTGCATCTAAAACCTTAATTTTATGTAAATACAACAGTTTTACACTAACTAAAAGCTAAACCCAGTCACTTTCTAAAGCAATGAACAAGGAAATTTAAAAGCTTTTTCTATCCCAAAGATATTTGGTTTAGTAGCTTTCACCATGACAAATTACAAATTCATAATGATCACATGTGTGCAGTAGAATGTACCTGGGCGTCCCAAAATGGGTTCATATGACGTCATACTTTACAACGCTTTCTTGAAGCCGTCGCCATTTTTTGCTGCAAGAAATGTTTATGTTACATTGCAACGTTACAATAAAGCGTAAACAATTTCCTAACCTATATGCTCAAACAAATGTTGTCCGTTTCAAGACAATAATTTGCAGCAAACTAAAATTGCATTTATATCGGCGAATCAAACA
Source organism: Oryctes borbonicus (assembly GCA_902654985.2). Lineage (NCBI taxonomy): Eukaryota > Metazoa > Arthropoda > Insecta > Coleoptera > Scarabaeidae > Oryctes > Oryctes borbonicus. Next base: position 5,464,315 of record LR736863.1, read on the forward strand.
ATAAAATGAATGTAAAGTAAATGGAAACATATTGAAAAGAAATTTTAAGTTAAGAAATTAAAGAGTACACAAAAATGAAGGCTTACAAAGAAAGAAGCCAACAAATAAAATAATATAGATGAAGTGAATATCAATACTGCTATTACACAAACATTCAAACAAAGCATCAACAGCAAAACTATTGGCTACTACTTTTTTGTCCACTATCTTCCTTAAAATAGTACTTCTCCCCTCAAAAGACGATTAACTCACTCTCACTAATACAAACGCAAAAATTACAATATAATTATAGACCAATTGCTTTGTCTTCCTATGTACTGAACATTTTTGAAATACAGAGTAGAATATTGGTTGGAAACCAATAACAAAATGTCAAACAATCAATTCGGTTTTAGAAAGAACTATTTGACCCAAGATGCAGTTGTTCAACTTGTTAGTAACATTCTTTTTTCCGCTCACAGATAACATAAAATTTATGGGGTTGTATACGGACAAACAATTAAATTGGAAATATCACATCAAGTATGTAATCCAAACAGCCGAGTTAATTGGGGTGCAGATCCTTTGATTTCACTATTGTTTTACAAAGCATTTGATTACGGAGCCATTGTTTATGGTACCGCCAGCAATACTGTTCTAAACAAAATCGATGTATGCCACCACAAATATTTACGACTTTGTATAGGCTACTTAAGATTTACTTTTATTAATGTTATCTTTGCGGAAACCTGTGAACTTCTCAAACTAAGAAGACAAGTTTGGCATCTAGTTATTTAATCAAAAACTCTTACAAAAATTACAATATAATTAACAAGATCCATAACTTATACATGCTGACTTAACATCTAAATACTGTGTTTGTAAATGATCTTCTGCACTATCATCAACATATTACCTTTTGTCTGATTTAGGGATTAGTTTGAATAACTACATTTACATTTACACATTTAATAGAGTAGTTGCTCCTCCAAAGTGTTAGTTTTATGATCAACTTATAGCGGCGGCGGACATGCAAACTATTAATTCCAATATTACATTATTAATATTTGAGAAATGGAGTTTTTGGAAATTTTGTTATATATATTGAAGGTTCTAACAAAACAGACTTGTTGCACACCTTCCATGGTCATCAAATGCAAAAAGAGAAGAAATGGCTATCACATCATTTATATAGAGAGTAAACTTGAACGTCTCTCCGTTCCAGAAAAACATCGAATCGCTTGAATTTCTCCGGAAACGTTTCGCTATAACACTGTGGTGTTCTTTCGCAGTTACCACTGCAGGCAAAGTTTACTTCAAGCATGTCACACTTCGTAATGACAACTATAAAACGCAAAATCAACAAAAAAAAGCTAAAAACGGCAATTATCCTTACTAATAAATTCTCTAATTGGTCACAATGCCCAACAAGATTTGCAAAATCAAAAAAAATAATAATTTTTTATCTTAAAATTTATCAAATCTCTTTTCTCTCTCATTTGAGTCCCTTAGCGTTATACTTGAAATGTCAAATATGCAAGTGTTTAAAAAATAATACCTATTTTTTTTTTATTTATTTATTTAATCAAACTTTGGGTAGCGCATTTTTTTATTACACTATATTATTCAGCAAAATAAATTGCATATTTTGGGTGTTTTGACCATCTCAGTAGCTGTTTTAATAACAATGTTATTACAGTTTCAATTGTCCAATGTAAATTTCATCGTTTGTTTTTCATTTTAGTACTAGGGTGCTCATTAAAAAAATAAATATATACTTCAAGTTAGCGCTGAAATGCGATATGTAATTGCTTTTTTTCTCAACACCATTATGATCAGAGAAAAAGTTACGTCTTTGGTTAACCAACACCAATAATAATAAAGTTAGTAATAGTGGCCCGATAACTTTGAACGTGTTTATATGTGTGTTTATTTGCGTGTAAGTGTATGCACGTATGAGTGTGATATTACCTACAGGTAAGTAATTTTTGGGCATTAGAAATGCACTTGCTGACGAATGTTTAAGGTTCGAAGTACCCGAAGATATCCTCCTAACCACCATTGCCGATCCCAGAGAACTCATTTCGAATCATTAGATCTTGCAAACGGCACCAGTAAAATAGGATTATACGTAGAATTGACACAGTGAACAATAAACAACATACGTTGTTCAAGTAGGAAAGAGATAATAGAACTTATCATCAATTTATGTATGACTTTTTCACTTCATATTTCTTCGTTTACCAAGGGTACCATTTCATTGCGTTAACATGCCGTCCTGTGATATACCCCTATTGGCAGAAACACCATTATTTTAGAAAAAGATAAATGTTAAAAATCGACGCCGAATTTATTCTTAAGCTAGTATATCGAAGGCGTACAGGGGATACCAAATCAACGGAGCGTATTCAAACGTAAGCAAATAATATAATGATTTAAGTCAAGGTATCATTAAAATATTTTAAAATGCACTTTATAAAACATAACATCTTATCTTGCATACATTGCAAATATGTGGATCTTAATATTCCAGAAATCAAAGGATATCAAGGGCTCAGTCTTTCACATCTTAGAGTATTACCGTTAGCACTGTAAGGTGAGATGTACGGTAAACGAGAACGACTCTAGGTGATCACACAGCCCTTATCAACGTTCAGTTTTAAAGCAGATCTCTAAATTACGCTAGAGTTGGTAACAGTTGACATTTATGAATAGATTTTTATGTCATCAATGTACGCAAGAATAGAACAGTGTATTTTAAGAAGTAGATCATTAATATTTAGCGCAAACTGGCATGGACTTAGGTTAGAACGTTGCGGGACACCCAATGTAAACTCACCAAAGAAATACCCGCTATAAACCACGTGACATTTTAACTGAAACAAGTAAGAACGTTTTAAGCCGGAAGGAACAAAACCAAACACGTCTAATTTACGGATCAGAATTTCATGGTCAATCAAATCAAGTACCTTAAAGAAGTCTGTATAAATTACACCAGTCTATCAATGTTAGTACTTCGCTGATTTGTTGAGATAACCCAACTAAATTAGTAACTGTTGATCACAACTAAATTAGTAACTGAGATGGAAGTAGTGTCGACTTTATTATGAACTGTTATAACTTTCACTATTTTTCATTTATTCGGGAACGAATTGGTTAGAACAGACAGGTTAACAATCACAGCAGGCGGGGATCTAAACACATGCCTAAGATCCTAGGCCAGGAAGCTGGGCAATAAGTCATCACCCACAACATAACTATTAATTACTGTAGATTTGAGTAACTTTTGTTCCGTTACAGTTGATATAATAAATGAAAGAAAACTATAACCAGAATCAGAGATTCGGGATTTAAACAGTGCATAGGTAAATGTGGAAACACGTCAGCAAGTACATAGACTATATTATTGGGATCTCCGAAGTTATTACCATAATTATGAAGTTTGCCAGGAATTCTTGTTAAACGTCGTTTAGCACGCAGAAAGTTCAAAACTGAGATGGAGACGTCTTTACAGAGTAACTCGTTCAGGTAGAACATGTAACTGTTATGTAGTTAACTTTGATAAAATTTCTCATTGGTTTGAATTCATTCACTCATCTCCAATGATAGAGACGTCTAGTTTCGATATTAGCGATGATTGCAAATGAAAACCATGATGGATAACCAAAATTGCACATAGATTGTTATTATAACGTTAACTGCTAATAACAAATGTGATAAAATGCACATTACACATACTTCTACAAATGTACTAAATTGAAATTAATTCGCCAAGAAGATTAGCTCGAACATAATTCTTCGTGGTAAACGTGCAGGATTGAAAATATCGTCTGACAGTAAACACCACAGGCAAAATTTAACGCTAGGGTTAAAGACTGATATGTTTAGTCTAGATGCAAATCATAACACACGCACGCAATATCTCCGAAGCGCTTCCTGCATATATGCACAGGTTTCAATTAATCCAGATGAGTTTATGCCAGTAAAATTTATGTGCATCTTGTTATGGTTAAACCTCTTTGCTGGATGAATAATATTTTTCGAGTCAGTTCTCGAAATATCAGCCCCTTCTCAGTAAATCTTTGAAAAATATCTAAGTAATAATTCCACCTACAATAACAATTTTTTTCAGTACAGTGTAAAGAGAAAACCGTGATGAAAGTAATGTAGATGAGGAACTATGGGTTTTTTATAATTGAGATTTTAATACTTTGCATATTGATATATTTGAAAACGAACAATATGTCTATTTTAAGTAAAAAGGGAACTACTTCCAAAAATGTTCAAAACGTTCACTGGGTATCAAATGGCTTTTGATACTTCTGATAGCGATTTTCACCTTAAAAAAAAATGCGAAGAAATCTATATTATTCTGTAATTATTACACAATCGCTTTTCTCGTTTTTTCCTTTTAATTTTTTTGATTATTCATTGATCGCATTGTGCGGGAGAAAGCGAATCAACAAATAATTGCCCCAATTAATCGTAATTGTAAAAAGTGGATTACCAAGGATGTAGTTTTCTTTTTTAAAAACAAAAAAAAAACAGCGACGACTTGGTCCATCTTTGGTAACAGAAACAAAATTTAATTGAAGTAAACAAAAACACTCCAAGGAAGCAGAGTATCCCCAAATATCACATGTTTAAAGCCACTCTTGTAGGAATTATTTTTTTTAAACAGGTCGCATATCTGAAAAATCCACTAATCCACAAAATTTCATATTCAAAAATCATACTACTTAAACAAATGAAGCTCTTCTGTGGAATAGTTTATTTTAGTATTTTGCTACAATATTTATATTTACATTTCCAATCAGTTTTGTTGAGTAGTTTACAAAACACTTGTTCACCCTGAAACAATAACTGCTGAGAAATTGAAGCATGAGCGACACTTAGACCATCAAAATTAAGTAAATCTCGTAACCTTGATTCGCTTCATCTTACCTGATCTATTTTATCACATTTGACTGTATCCCCTCCCTACTAATATTATGGATTTTGATGATTTAACTAACTAATGTAGTGGTTTAATGAATGTTAAAATGAATGAAATCTGGCAGTTGTATACAACTACCAACGGTTTATGTAAAACGATCTTCATTTTCCAAGGATTTTCTATACACATTATTTTATAAATCCGCAAATCCGATAGACCACATCAAATCAGATATGGTGATATGGTATCATGCAAAGGTAACATATAAACCGCTATATCTCCACAAGTATCCCACCTGCGACCTTGAGGCTGTACATGCGTTGTTCTCAGTTTAAGTCAGATAAGACTACTTGATATAAAATGATCTCTTTGCCAGATACTAGATTACATTAGATACTATCCGAGGTGGTTCTTAACCTGTCTCACTGCGACATTTTCAGATCTATTGTGGTTCCTCTCTCATTAGATTCCCAATTACGTTAGCTTTGCTTTCTTTGCTAGAGTTAGCAGTCTCGCGAGTGATTTAGATAGGTTTCGGCTTTTGGGTACTCCGAGCCCATTTCTGAAAGCCGTATTCCTGCCAATGCTATGCAGTTGTTTGCCTTGGACAAATTTCAGTAGTTAACGAACTTGCTCGGGCTTTCTTCCATTCTTATTTATCTGGTCTTACAGTTTTATAATACCTGTCGAAGCTGTATTTGGGACTGATGGCGTCTCTGGACCTGCTACTTATCAACCCCGCCTTGAGTTTTTTTAACAGTTTCTGATAGTGTGCACCGTGTGATTTAATTATAGGAGGTTGGCCATTCATCGGTTTGTAGTTTATCAGCCTGATCTCTCCGTGGATGTATACATGTGGCGTTTCCAAGTTTAGGACGACTACCAGCGCAGCTGTTGGCGTGGTTTTCATGGCGCCCGTGGTGCACAGACATGCTAGGCTCTGTATGCCACTTAGCCGCCTTGCTGCCTCTACCAGCAATGTTTTCGTCCACCATACCACCGAGCCATATATTATGTCATGCATAACCACAGCATCATTTTTGGGATTAATCCCCACATTTTTTTTTCCACATAACCTTCTACATCAGCTTAAGGCAATAGTAGATTTGTTGTATTTGGTCGAACCATACCCCGAGGTATTTCGTTTCTTTGACAAATGGAAATTCCGCTCCTCCTTCCTTTCTTTGTGTATACAATGATTTGTGTATTTTGGCCATTGACTACAAGTCTTTCCTGTTTACACCAATTACCTATTGTATTTAAGGCATTTTGCGTTCATTCCGATATTACTCCAGCAAATTTGCCTCGTACTACCACCTAGATCGTCAGCATACCCTTTGCCAGATATGCAGTGGTAACCATGGCGTCAATGTAAGTGAAAATGTTCTTTGTTGGTGTACATTTTTTCTTTTATTATCGTGTCTGCTGGTGTTTGCGATTTTGCAATTGCCGGATCTGTATCAAGTTCTGTTGTAAAGTCAACTAAAGACCGCGAAAACAGATTGAGTCATGAAGGGAGCAGTCAGGAGCGCAATTTTAAGGACGATAATATTGATGAAAGTACCAACAACAGCCGACAACCAGTATTCTAGGTAGACCAAATGATACCAAATTATCTTGCGATCCTATATATGGATTTTATCGGAGGAAAAACAGAGGAAGGATAGCTAAGCGATGAACAAAGAACGTTGCATGGATGTCTGCTAAGCGATGAACATTAATAACGTAATACATATGTCTCTAGAGAATTGAAATAACAGCTTCGAACTAAACCAGATTTTCTTGGTAAGGTCGATGCAAGTGACGAAAGTTAAATTTCTGGGATAATCCCGAAACCAAACAATAATCATTGCAATGGAAATGTCCATCATTACCTCAGCCGAGGATAGTCCAACAAATCAAACGCAACGTCAAGTTCTTACTGATTTGGGAGGGATTATCTACAAAGAAAAGTGGCGCACGATGACCACCACTTCAGTGGAGGAGTTTCTGGAGAAAAACAAAACAACCGTTGTCCCTTATACAGGCAATTTTTTGCCAAGGTTTAACACGATGAAGGAAGTTAATGTTGAATCATGAACGATACATTAACCAAATAGGATTTCCAGAATGCATTTCTTTCGTAACAGAGGCATTAGGAACGGTGCCTGCACTCCTAAATTTTATTTACCACAACCGTCTCGTAGATAACGCATGAAATAGCACTCCCATTTTGTATAATGCCGTAAAGTTTACCGTGCACTTCTGAATTCCTTAAATTAATCAAGGAGCAAAATACTGTCAATATCTAAACATCAGTGGTAGTTATCGAAGTTCGAGTAAATTTATTTTGGTTACTGGAAAATCATTTCAAAGTTTTGACTTTTAAAAATGAATTAGGAGAAAATTTTTCCTGAATGATTTGGTAAGTACATTAACACTTCCTGTTAGTTTGCAGCGCTAGTCAACACTCCCAGTGTTATTAAATGATATTTATAGTACATAAATTACTTGCTCTAATCTCGCGTCAAGATATTTTCATCTTTAACACCTTCAAGAACTAAAACTAAAAGTTTCTTTATGTTGTCCACATAAATATACAGACAGAAAAGTGCTATTTTTAAACTTGATGGCAAGGTAATCGCGCCGTAAATTTAAATTTCAAATTCAACAAAATAGAGGATATGTTGATGACTACACACAGTTCTCGTTTCTATTTAAAATTAGAAGTCAAGGTCGTTTTCATATAGCAGACATATCGCTATTAACACGTTCGTTAATGTCAATAAAATAATAATTAAACTTTTAGTACTTTACATTTATTAAACACTTTCTAATTGCTTTTTGTATCCAATTTGATCAATAATCTCAGACCATATACGTATGTGTACATATACATACGAACGTTGAAGCCAAGAAAAGCAAGGTAAAGATAGTGAAACAGTATGTGAACGGAGAAGGTACATTATACATACAAAGTAGATGTAATATTAATAATACGGTGAAATTGTGCTTGTCTAATAGTTTAGCTATGATCTACCTGACTGGAAACCTTAAAATTTTAGATCTAAGTGCAGATAATTTTAGTATCATGCGGTAATAAAAAAGAGAAATTTATTTCTTGTAACACACCTGAATAAAATTTAACGAAACTTAAGCATTCTAATACGACACCCTGTTTTCTACATAAATTATGAGTTTTATGTACCAAGTGCACTAAAGAGACGTGTTAAAAAAACATCCTATTTCCATTTCAATAATTAATAGAAAATTAAGGGTTTACCAAAAATTTTTAATTTTAAATTAACCTATTGCTTCTGTCCGTGTAATTCGAAATTATATTGACGGATTCATCAAATCATCTTCAATGCCATGTTCATCAAATACTATGGTTCCAACAAAGCCCTACTATTTCAATAAAAATGGAGATGGCGCGCAAAATGTTGCATACGTTATGACTAAGTCTGCAAAAACGTGTGCCTCTCGAAAATGGCAGCAACTTAGCAGAAACCAGTAGACAACACGAATCCATTCTCATGAGACGAATAAATACGAGTCTGTCTAGTCCCTGCTAATTTAGTGAAGCACAACTCGATTCTGCAGGCTTAGTTATGACTAGAGATGACCAAGGTAGGGGAAATTATTATTTTTTGCAGTGACTAAACAGACTCGTGTTTATAAACAGAGCATATCAGAAAATGACTGCTGAACACGAGATGGCGACGCTGGTAGCGCTTTGGGAAACGTGTTTCGCAGTCAGAGAACTGCTCGAGGGATGGTTTGGGGAACAGTACCCGGTTTATGTCGCTGCTTCCTGAACAGCAGGCATGCGTTTCTTTGGCACTAGAGGGCGCCAAGAAATGTCGAGTGTGTCGTTTTTAAAGTTGTGGCATTAACTGTAAGGTAACAGCGTGAGAAGGTAGAGATAAAAAATACTCTCGAAACCACGCTGATGACGCCGGGTAGGCAGAAACATGTCCGTGTGTTAGTGTATTTTTTTCTCTCCTTCTGTTGCGTTTGCCGTGAATTATGCCATCAATACCATAGGAAGCTAAGCTATCTTAGCATTATATTTTTAGGTTAGGCTCATGTTTATTCGACTCATGAGAAGGGGTTTGTGTTACTAGTTTCCCCGAGAGTCGACAAAACACGAATTTGTCTAGTCGCTGCAAAATTCCCTTAGCTTGCTGATCTCTAGTTATGACTTTCATAAAATAATCGTTGAATTTTATATCACTTACAACTGTAGAATATTACATATACAAATATTACAAACAAGACCATTATTTGAGGAACGACATTTGATTTGCGAAATTGCGACTTGCGTTGCCATTGTAGTTCTTGAGCATCACAAATCCAATACCAAAACAGCATTACACTTCAAATTTTTTGGTACACTATCCATATACGTTCTGTAGTCGCATCTGACGCAAAATTACTATGATACCAAATAGGTTGTTAAAATACATCATAATCAAAGAATGCTTTAAGAATAGGTGACGACAGAACATTAGAAGCATATCTGCCTAAGCAATTATTATTGTACTCCTACTGTGAAGATTGGAAGCATGTTTACAAATGGATCTGATGTATTTAAAACATTTAATGGCTTAATAAATTTATACATTGGTTAACAATTTCAGAATTGCTTGTATTTCTAAAACCTGGCCTATATTAACTGAGACCTTTCTAATCCTTCCTAATCTTCCTAATCCACCTTAGAAAATACCAGAAGCAGAAGCGTGATAAGTAGGTAGAACTCCCGAGAGCCCGAAATAGGATGGGCAATTACGTTTTTAAATTTGAAAATAAATTAATGTTGGCAATCTTGTATTGGAAATATGTTACAATAATAGAGGTAAATATTTTTTAACGATTGAGTTTTAAGAGATCAGGAACACCGAGCTCTACAATATTTATTTAATTGTAAAAGTGGATCTTCAGTTCCAAGTTCAATGTGAAATTCTAAAATGGTTCTAAAAGATGTTGCTTTTTCATTTACATCTTTATAGCAGTGAAATTAGATGGCTTGCATACAATACCTTTAATAAGGACTCCTTTTGGCGTATGCAAGAGAGTGAAGAGGGCGGAGATGAGCAGAGGGGTTAGTGTTTGGAAGGAGAATCCCCTCCTATGAGAACTTTTGACGTGAAACTATCTCTTTCTAGCATGTACACGAATCGCCCGAAAATTCTAACGAATATGTATGTTGTAACCCGATCTGATATATAAGGGAAAGTTGAAGAATTGTAATTTTAAGAAAATTCATATGAAACAATAAAAGAAACCGCCCACTACGTGTATCTTACATTTGCACTCTGTCTGACAAACACAGACCTGTAACAACTACTTCTATTAAGTACTATTCCTATTATTTTCTCCTAACAATAAAAAAACTAATATTGAAAGTAATATTGAACACATTAATTAACAGATTAAACGGTCACATGTACACACTGCTGTATCTATATATAACGGTATATAGGTCATTCTGAACCAAATTTTGCTTCAAGGTTGCCAAGTGGCATAAAAATATCTGTCAAAACATCGATTACTATCCACAATTCACACAGAAACCAATTTTAAATATAGCGGAAACGTACGAGTTTCTAAAAAATATTCGCCGAAAGAAAAACAATACAAGCTGTTTGAAGAGATGCTCTTTATAAAAAATACATATAGTATTACAAAGTTATATATAGACTTTCTTAAACAAGCTACGTAAGACTTCTTGCTCTTTTGTTGCGAGGAATATCAGCAACCAATATAATGTGTTGTCAGCAAATAACAAACGCGACAAAAAAAAAAAAATGAAGAAAAGCGAATTTCGGTAAAATATTTTGTATAAACAAACACCCTCCAGAAGCTACGCGCTGGTAATAAGAGTAATTTATTTGTCGACACAAGAAGTTAAATAAATTTCCTTCAGTTTCCATCCTTGTATAGAAATGCTACACAGTTTACGTTACGGGAATAAAAATGGAACGACGTCGGGCAGACGAGATTGAAACATGGCAAATTGACAGAATGAAAAAATAAGATAAATTTACCAAAAGTGCTTTTTATATCCGAAGTAATTACGATCCCCAAGCGTATCCACCGACGCATTTACACAACATCTATGGATACACGGAAAAAGCTCGTTCCCCGGTTGAAATTTTGTTGGTTTAAATTGGATTTTTTCCTTTCCTTCTGTTCTTCTCATTTATAGCGAGGGTATTTGTAATGTTCCAAACTTAATTTCCGTGTTATTTTTTCGAAACTTCTAATTTGCTAAGTTATAAATTGATGGACTATTACGAAAACGATTTGTGGCAGCTTAATACTGTTTTTAGAAACTTTCTTCAAGTCTTTATTTTGATAAAATACGATCTACAAATTGGCCTACGTTCTTTTTACACAAAATATCCAGATTGCATAAACGACAATGGACAAGTGATACCTGCGTGACTTTTGAATTAACAAAATAGGTTGACAACAAGCCTGTAATTAATTACTTGCTTTGCATCTCTTTAAAGTTGTATTCGTTGTACTTGGTTCAGAAAAGAATAATTATTTACATCATAAGATCATATTTTAAGCACAATAAAACTCTGTATACTGAATAATCCAAATTATTGATCCGCTATTACTATCGCCGTTACTATTGGTACTAAGATAGCATTGTTTTTGCTGCTGGTTAATATGCAGTTATAAAAATGATTGAATGACGCACTTATATTTTTAAAAAATAAGAATTTATTTTCTTTATTGAGTGGCACACCCTGTATACGTTTTAAAATTTTGGAAGGTAAGTCAATTTCTAGAATAACAAGAGAATTGCATGGGTTTTTAATTTATATTGAAGGTACGAACTAATAAGGTATTTATAGTGGAATTTTACCAATTCTCTCTCAACGTATATTTATAAAAATATTCACATGACGATAAATACTTTACGCTCTCTTTTTTAATCCGCGTAAGGCTTTTGATAGCCTGGACCCTAAATTAACCCTAAAGCAGGAAGTGAAATGCACTTGGAGTGAGAGGCACATTTCTAAAATGGATTGAATCTTATATGACTAACCATCAGACGTGTGTGTGTAAATATTTTCGCAGTTTGTTAATGATTTGCCATTGCATATAAATAGCGAGAATATACACTTTATGAGGATGATACCACTATTATTGTGGAAGATGAGCATAAGACTGAAATGAAGTTCATGGCTAGTTTGTACCAGGATGTTCCATTAAATGTCTACTGCGATTTGGCATACTCGATTTTAAGCTACAATATTATTGCATGGGGAAATGCCACCAATAAACAATGAGTTCTTGTTCTGCAGAAACAAATATTGAGGCTAATCTTTAATTTAAAAACTGCGGATAGGTGTAGGTTGTGTACTTCAGCAATATAAAGTCATACCTTTACCTTGCATTTATATGTGAAAATCATAAGTTATGTACTAAAACATACGACTAGAGGACTAGTGGTAATATACATAATTATATAACTAGACAAGGAATTTGATAAATTTTTTGAAATGTAATAAAAAAAATGAAGATACTAAAAGGAATTAATTTATCTCCTATCTACTTTTGGGGCATGAAGTACGAATGTGGTTTAAGAAATCCTTAGAAAATCTAAGAAATGGCGCTCGTAGTATCAAAAATGGTTTGTTTCTAGTAAGGATCATTGGTCACTAGACAACTGTTAAAGTCTCAGTTATATCCGTCACACGGATTCATTTTTATTGTCGATTTAAGCAAACAATCTTCGTTCAACAAAAGTGAGTTTCGAGCGGTGATTAAACAGATACATTTAAAAGGCTTAACACCGAAAGATATCAAAACTAAGTTGGGTGAAATTCGTGACACATCTGCGTCTGTGTCTACGTGGCCGTACATCCACAAAACATGAACATCGTTCCGTACGTCCAATGGAAATGACTACTACCTACATGATTGACAAAATCCTCGAAATGGTTTTGAATGATCGATGAATCAAAGTGCGCGGAATAGTTGAGGGCACCGCCATATTGCAAGGTACAGTGGAGAATAATCGACTCTGAAGCTGTTTTGATGCTTTTCCGTAGCAATCTTGACGAGTTTCTCCGTCGATACGTAACTATGGACGAAACAAGGATACACTACTACATTTCGGAGACAAAGGAACAGTTAAAACAGTGGGTTTTGGAAGTGAACGGGCTCCGAAGAAGGCGAGGACGGTAAAATCGGCCAGCAAGGTGATGGCTTCAGTTTTTTGGGATGCACGTAGAATCATCTACACATTTATTACTTGAAAAAGGGACAAACAATAACTGAAAAGTATTATGCGTCGTAGTTTTAAAATATTCTCAATTACGTTACCGTTTTGATTACATAGGAAACCTCTTACTTCAAATAGAACGCCCTGTATATCATGGTTTCTTACCTAATTCTCTTAAATAAAAATGAAATGTTATAACATATTATGGGTCAAGGTTTAATTTACTATTCGGGTATACTGGTTTATTTTCTACCGCCTAAATAATGTTTGGGAATCTTGTTTTATTCCTTTTAATATGTTCCTTTAAAAGCTATTTATAGATATAAATAAAAAACACCAAATTCGACAAGTAAAAAATCAATTTCTTTTAATGACAGTTGCTGAGATCATCACACTTGTACAACTGGATACATATTTACAAACACTAATACTACGCTTGTGTCTCTACTTCTATCAATCAAATATAAGAATATTTGACAATCAAATTAACAAAAAAAGAAAAATGTTGCCATATCAATTACCTTGTTTACCTAATAGGAAGGGATCTTCGAAGTAATTTTATCACGTCATTAGACGCAACTGCCTGTGAAATTGCTTGTAATTTTTAAGGCTACGAGGAATCTAATTTATTACTTCGTTCGGTAGTTACGACCATTACTTGATTTTAATACATTATACAATTGTAGTCTCAGGATTACCTAAGGTAAATGAGCTGTTGTTAAAACGAGGCAATTTTAAACTTTCTAAAGGAATATTCCCACAATTTTCTTATTGCCTTTTTGCCATATACGCACCTACCGCTTTTCAAACAACGTAAAGTTCGATGCAGCCATGCCTTGAAAGTACTACTAACATTTTGTCCATAAGATAACTAGTTGAGAAATAGACGAATAACAAAATGCATTTTTGTTGAAAAACAAAATATCTGAGATATTAAAACAACTACTGTTACTAGAAACCATAGGAATTTTACCAGTTATAACAAAGATATTCTTCCGTTGATTTATTGTGAATTCAAGAGTATCAACGAGATTATTATTATTATTTCCCGACGGTAATAGTAAGCTGAAGTCTCCCGTCTAGCGTCACCATGAAAGATCACGTTAAATAACGATACTTAATTTGGAAAAATATTATTTTAGGCCACTACTATTCTATACATTTAGTGAATGAAGAGACTTCAAATTGAAAGAAAATAAGAACCGAAGGAATGTAGAACGAAGATGTTATGTTATGTTCTTTCCCGAATTATCATTGACTGGAAGTATATTTGCTGGATAAAATCCAGAGATAAAGAGAGGGAACCAAGAAGAAAGGATTCGACTATATAAGCCTCTACAACGTCATGTTAGGTGTCGGCAAAGCGTCCCACTATGGAGCTAATGGATTCAGACCGTCTCAAAAATGCAAAAATTAGACACAAAACAATATGAAATATATATTTTATACTAGTAAATTAAACAGGCTTTCAGACTCGGTTTATATACAATCTTCAGTAGGCGACTTTGCTGCTAATAAAAAATAAAAAACTTATTACAATAATAATATTAATATGACACCGAAAAGAGCATCCAATGAACTTTATAAACATGCTATCGTTTTTAGAATAGTTTATACAGTGGGGATATAAATACATA
>LR736863.1:5479103-5549387 GCA_902654985.2 Oryctes borbonicus
TGGTTGACGTATTCTCGAAACAGCTATCAGATACTTTTGTGTTGTTTACCACACTACCCCACAATCCTTGCTACCATTATTAGAGCAGTTACCAACTAACGAATAAACCTTCTTTGGCTATGTTGTTGATCGTAGTCGCATCTTCAAATAAATTGTTAAATCTTAAAGAAAGAATTGCAGCTTGCTCTCGCGAAAAATGAAAATTTTCACAGACCATCTATTTTAAGTGGAAAAACAGGAAATATTTGTATTTAGAAAATAAAGCTAATGTAATAGGAAAAGTTTTTAACGATAATTAATCTCCAACAGTATTTATGCACACGGTAAGAAATTATTGATTCCGGTACATAAGAACGCACACAGAATTGGAAACTCTAATAATGGAGAGAAACCGTTTAAAGAGCAATAAAAATACACAATAGGTTCTCTTTCGCGAATGTTTTATTCATTATATAGATATGCAAGATACGCAAACATCGGAAAACTTGATTTTAACTTTTACACATGTGCTTTATCATAAAAAATTCTTATGGTGTCGATAGATATGAAACTATACTTCTTAGCATGCATGTAATGGGATGATTCAGACGGTCAGTTTTGAAGATCGCGTTATACTTTTTAACACGTGTGTAAGTGGCACGTGTAGTGTTCAACTGTTTTGTTATTGTCACCCTCTCGCTGTAAAGCAATAGGGCGCGCTATACATTAAATCTGCAACTTGGTCCTGATAAGTCCCAAACGAAATAAATAACAATATCAAGGAATTGAAAGGAATCTACACTATTGCTATGATCGCAGCCTAACTAGGAATTTCATAATATATTTTTAATGATACTGCAGATTTATTTTACTTGTTAGACATGTACATATATTCATCCGCCTTGACATGTAAAACATTCTTTTTCTATTACCGAAACTAGATTTTTATTTAATCTACAAAGAATTTAATTGCGTTACTACGTAATTTCTCCATTCAATTTTTAATTACAAAGGTTTAAATGAATCTCCTAATTATATTCATACAATTTTCTTAACAATGAGGCGACGAAGCAGACGCCTACATTTTCTTGCTAAACAAATGTTTCTATTTAGTACATTAATTAGAAATAACGGCTAAACTGTTTGAAGTTCGTATACATATACCTACTTTCAGGTACCAAAACAGCTAAAAAAGTCACATTTTACACGGTAGCGCATTAATATATTTACTTGCAAACAAAACTGTGTATTGATACTGCACAAATAAGAAGTAGGAGTGATATGAAACCTGTACGCAGTGGCTACGACCTCTTATTGGGTATTGATTATGGGCACGGTTTCACAAACCTACTGCAATAGGAGACGTGAAATTTAAATCTTAAAATTCGCATTAATAGATTATTTATAAAATTTTATTAACTATTACATACATTGTTTATAACTTTCTAGAATGTTACGAAGAGTCCCCAGCAATCTCCACACTGCTTGGAGACCAAGTCTTTTAAGACTTCCCATAAAAAATAATGAACATTCAATAGATTTAACTTGTAAATATTCTATTTAGCAAATCGGGTTTGAGATGATTACTAGCAAGTACTCTATCCTATTGGAAGCAAAACGAAAGTTTGATTTATGGTTATAAAAGCTTTAATTTTAATGCCAGCTTAAATTTTGTGACACTTAGTTCGAAAAATGTTAAAGTATACAGAGTGTTTATATAAAAACTATTTTTGGAAAAACTCCCGAAAATAAATAATCCAAAGAAACTGTGCCCTGAATTTTCTCATTGACATCGATCAACTCCATAAGTACAATAATAAGAAAGTACTAACTCGCCACATATTATATACCATGAAACAACCAAAACCTAAGACTTTAAATATTGTTTAATTTTTTAATTTAATTGAATGAGCGACAACCATAAAAGAGAAAGAACATACCCATGATGCTTAAGCTCTCGAAAAAGACCAAGAAAGAAATGCAATCAAGCATAGTCAAATAATTGAACTACTGTTTATTCTTCTATTGTTAACAGTTTAAATGATAAATAATTGCCACAAGGTAAAAGAGTGTAACAAAAACTTCGAAAATTCAAGCTAGGAAAATAATTTGAATTTTAAAAACAGAAGGACCTAATGAGTCAATCCATTATAAATATATAATATATATATATAAATACCGCTAGTTAGCGCCATGACTAGCGTTATTCAGGAACGTGCACTTCAGTAAGGGCAACGCCTAACACTACCAACATTACAACCGTGATTTTGGAGACGCGAGTTAAATTTGAGCATTAAATTTTGTATAAATTATTGAAAAACAATTTTTTTTAATTTTTGCAATATGTGAAATCAAAAATTTATAGTTGACCCTCTGGAAATTAGGCCAGTCCTCCCTCGCTCTAGGTAATAAGAAATATATTTGATAAAGGTGGCCTAAAAAAAAAATTTGTGAAATTTACTGTTTGTGTGGTTTCAATTGCAATTTTTAGTAAAAAATATGCCGACTTTTTTTCAATTTTAAGGTTAGGTTTAAAACAATTGATTTTATTATTCTTAAGTGAATTATGTTTTACGATGCTGAGACGTGTGCTCATATTTTCTCACACAACACCTTAGATGAATATTAAAACTACTAAGTACTGTAATTTTCAAGTATTTTATAAACAAACACCTTAGGAGCGCCCAATAATTTTTGCGTGTATAAAAGTAGCAAATGTTGCATATACTACACTTCTGTATAGATGCCATAAAAATACGTAAATGGATGCTTATGTTAACCCAACATTTCAAAGAGTTGGTTATCAGCAGGTTTTAAAATAATGCAGCCCGGAAAAAGCTCCGTGCAATAGAGAGTGAAACATCAGTATACTGACCAATCTGGAAACTTTTCTGAAAAGAAAAATCAATAGCTGCTCAGAGCGCGCTTGAAGAACAAATGCTTCTTTTTGTTAATATGCGTTTTATTGTAAAATTTTACCGCAAATGTTGCTATAATTTTTGAACATATATGCATATGTATTTTTGTTTGATTGACTTTATCCTAAATCGTTCTAGAGTGAGAATTATGTATTTTAATGTGGATGATCAGCGTTAAAATAAAATAATAGTTTTTTCAGTTAATAAGTTAATGAAAAAATCGACTTAACCCCAACTGAAGGTAACGGTACTCTTTCGAATCTTAATTTTCATACTAAAAGTCACTTCATCCACTAAACACATGAACAATAACTCTGATTGATCTTAATAATTTCTCAAATTAACAATCGCTATTTAACCAAGTCGTCAAGTCTACTGCGAAACCTGCGTATTTTAATGTTGCAAAAATGTTGAAGTAACACTGCGCTCTAACGCTAGAAGGTAAATCCTAGCATAATACATATAGTTCTCCTTTCTAACGAATAAAACATATACAAAATAAATACAAAATTTATTTCAACAATCAAATCACATGCAAACGACCTTAAAGCTTAGAGTATTGTACAATACTACCTTAAATATACTACTAAAAACATGTGCAAGTAAAACAATGTTACATACATACACACGCACAGACACTAATATAACACACCCCATATTTCAGATACACTTTTCATCTTCTTTTTATATCGTACCCATTGTCATGCGCATATTCTTGCATTTGCCTAAAATGAGGGTGTTCCGGTAAATATTCTGGGATTTGCAAATCAGTCTTCCCAGGTTGAAAGAAGCCAGGTGATTCAAGTGTTTGCTGTTCATTAAACGGGTTTTGATTATCGTGCTGTTGTACATCATAATGTTGGGGTTGAACGTTTATCGCATGCTGCTGTTGAACGGTGTTACCTGGAAAATGTTGGACAAAATATTGAAAATTATGTTGTTGAGGAGGTATTTGAGGTAAACTGTTAGGTACAGGTTGGTGCTGATTCACGGATATCTGAATATGAGGGCGTTCGGGTGAACTTTCGACTGGCATGAATCCACTTTCTGCGGGAGTTCCATCAGGCACTCTATGAAAAACTTGTGGTCCACCGAGGTATACCTGTGGTCTAGGTAATAGATCTGATTGAAGTTGCGGAACGAATTTCTGAACAATAGGTGGTTCTACAACAGGTATCTTAGGTATTTCTCGAGGCTGTTGTGGTAACAAATGGACAGGTATAGATCCTCCAACCGGCAAAACTGGTGCTTTATGAATTATTCCTGGTTGTTGATGGAACAAAGGAAGAGGCACTGATGATCCGATGGCTACTATTCCGGGCTTATGAATTATATGAGGCTGTTGTGCAGATAAGTGAACTGGCACTTGTGCTCCTAAGGGCAATACACCTAGATCCGGAACTGGAATATTCAGTTTTCCTGGTAAAAAGTTAATAGGTACCATAGGTCTGTGATGATGTAGAATTGTATGAGTTTGTACAGGCAATCCTGGATGCACAGGCACTTCTGGTTGCACCGGAACAACTGGCTGAACTGGAGAAGGTAGCGGTAGGAGAGGTTGTACATGGGTTGGAAAAACGGCAGGTTGTATATTTATAGTCGGCAGAGGTGGCGGAACTGGTACCACTGGGTGTAGGGGAACTGCCGGTTGTACCGGTACCGCAGGTTGCAATGGAACACTGGGTATTACATTGAAAACAGGTCTAGGTTGTACATGTATTGAAGGAATTGCGGGAAAAGATGAAGGAGGAACAGCTGGGACCGTCGGTTGAACAAAGTTTGTATCCGGTATATGATTGTCTGGTTCTGGAAGTGGTACTGAAGGCACGAAAGGCTGCTTGTCAGTTTCTGGTGTAAACGTATCCCAACCTTGATGTTGCCATGGCTTCGTAGGCATGTTGGGCGGTACATTAACTGGTAATGGCTTATTATAGACGTAACCACCTGGTTTATAAACAGGATTCAACTTCGGTGGCACTAATGATAACACGGGTTTATTTCCAATATGTACCGGCCTTGTATGCACTGTAGGTCTCCCAACTGGTCGTGAATAAAGAGGCTTTGCAACTGGCACTAACTGCAACTTAACGGCTCTGTAGCCAAGAAGATACTTGTGCCCTGAAGGATGATATTTAACATGCTTTTCCCATGCGTAGTGATTGCCATTACTTAAAAGCGTTCGTTTACTTTGTTCGTTGTCTTCGCCACTATCATCTATTTGCTTGATTGGATCTATTTCCTCGGAACTTTGATCATGAAGTATCTCCGCAGAAACAAGTCCAACAAAAAGGAGTAGAAACTGTAAAAAAATGAGAATAGCTCCCATTAATACAAGGAAATACTGAAATATAGATTTAAAGCCAGATGAAGTCTGAAGTGGTATTTAAACATTATTTTAAAAGACGATATCAACGTTATCATGTTTATATAAGATCAAAATTATTCGGTATTCTAACCGAAGACGTAGAAAAGTGACGTAGACTAACAAATATATCAGAATGATTCAAGAACTTTCCCAAATCGTTTCATGAGTTTTATTTTTAGCGGGTAAGTAATTTATGCTAATATTCGAGAATAACAAATTAGGAAAGTGTATCGCAGGTAAAAATTGCTTACATTTAACATCGGAATATGAAATTTCACTATGACAACAAAATCTCACGAACGAAGGAGACAACATTTTTAACACAGTTTACATACCTCGAGAGATCCACTTTCGCGAAAACGTTATAAACTTCAAACGCCAATGCCTGAATTATGTCTTTCGTAAGAATTGCAGAGAAAAATAATGTGATTTAACTCTTTTTTACTTTACGCAGGCCATATGAGATAAACCAAAAAATTAAATTTGAAAATTATTTTATTCTGGACTTATCCACATGTATTTATACAGTGAATTACTTGCATACTTTCGGTCATAGGAAAACCTTGTAAGTGCCATTGTCTTTCTTGGGTTTCATTGTCTATGCAACGCAAACACCACCCACTAGATTCAAAATCTTACAAAGAGCATAATTGTACAAATTCCACTCTTAGCACTAATGTAAAAATATCTGAACTGTATAATTTCCAACGTGTATATCAGATTAGAAATGTTGAAGGTGGAAAAAATGGTAAGTTCAAGCGAGGATTTTTAAATTACTAGGAAAACGCAGGAGCCTTTCTTGGCTTAGGAAAATAACTAACATTAGGCCCTTTCGTATTGTACATTCTACTGGCTTTACATCTTCTAATCTAATATTATTGTTTAGATTACTATATTTATAACTAAATGTTTAAAATCTAAGCTATAGATTACAGTTCACTTAAAAAATTGATCTTACCTCCAACTTCATAGTGGTCCGTGTAATGAAAGATAATGAACCACACTCACTTAATTATCACTAAAAAGAATTCGATCGACAATTGAAGCACCTAACGTCAATTTAACATCAAGACTGCCGGCAATCCTACTTTCTTTTTGTTTTTATATCACCATTGCCTTCTTACGAGTGTAGTATATCAATTAGTTCAAAGAGGAATTTCTATTCCGCATATACTTATTTGTGTACCAGACAATGTCATTGTCAGATCGAAGAAAGTACGTCCATATATGTAGGTAAATATTGCTAAAACGAGTCATTCGAATGCATTTTTGGAGGCGCTATGCATTTTAGCATAAATAAAGCGCCGCATTTCTATAAATCGCTGCACAACGCGACTTTGCAATATAATCCAATGGTAAAATGAAGTGGTGCCTACATAACAATGGCTCCTTTTATTAGTCAGCGCATACACATATGACTGCATACACTTGCATCATGTACATTCTATTCACGTATGTGTGTAGCCAGCACCTTCCTGGTTTGTAAATTCCAAACTGTTTTAATGAACAAATGAATCTAGTTATTATTGACTTATCGAATAGCCTATTACCTGCAATGAGGACAATAGGATAACATCAGCAACCTATTGCTCAAGATACGATAGTGGTAAATTGATGTGAAGGATAAACTTGTGTCTGATCTTTATTCTTCTATTCAAAATAGTAAGAGAAATTGATTTATCAAAAAAAAGCCAACTACTATCAGAATCTGTACGTATGTATATGTGATAAAATAACATGAGATACGAAGGTGAAGACCTTAGAAAAGTCACTATACAGTTGACAAAGTCTCGGTTATATCCATCACACAGTTTCATTTTTATTGTCGATTTACGAGCTACTTTAATACACTTAAGAAATAGATCATTTTTATAATATAGTTTATTATAGCTTTCCTTACTTAGGGACAACAGATGTTTTAAATAAAACCATTTAAATGGCATGTATCCCATATTAAAAGGTAACGTAATTGTTATAAAGTTTATCATCCGTTTGTATTTTTTGAGTGTAGTAATCAACAAATACTATTTAACAATAGCTTTAGGACACCTTTGTAAAGATTTTCGAAAGTGCATCACAAGAATTTTTTTATCTCACAATTACATTGAATTCAACCATACCCGAGACCGAAAGAAATTACATAGCAAGGTATGTAGAATTTTTTTAATAAGTGAGTAACTTATTTTCAAAAGATAAGTGCATTCAGTTAGAAAGAGGACTTGTGGCATTTTGGAAATTAACTCTGTAAATACAACATGTATTAAAAAGTACCCACCATACGGGATTTTTTTTTTTATTATGGAAAATTGTAGTAATGCAGGAAGTTTGAGCACCTTTTAAAAACTAACTTGACACTCATCACAGTACAATTTATCTTGTACCACAAGCTGGGTATTTAGAATTGAAAAAGACTCAAGAATAACGTAGGTACCATTATTTTTCAAAATTAAAGAAAATGTTATTAAGAAAAGTTGTTCAGAATTAATAAATATGAAATCACAACCTACAATGTCCAATCAGCTTAAAATATTCGTACTCGATATATGTGTTTTCAGTTGTTATCAAGAATCAATGAAATTTACGTGAAGAATCGCCTATTTTTGGGGTATGTTGTTCATCCACTTTGTGAATTAGTACATGAATGGAAACTATGCTAAAAATTACGCTTTTTTATTTTACTATGGTGATGGGCCGACGGAATGTATAAGCTTTTAAAGCTTGTCATAATCTCAGGAGCCTTTTAAGATAAGTAATATTTCAAATTATAACCTTTTTTGCTTCAAGCACTTAATTGCTTGCAAATAACAAACAGCTATTTCGCTTATTAGATCTCTTGACGATTTCTTCAAATCAAAAAATTGTGTAAGTGGAATATATGTAAATCACTACTGGCTCTTATTAACTGTTATGCTTTTTTGTATTCTACGTGTACATCAGGTTTCCGATAGTTGGAGATGGCTCCGTCCACATTCAACCCGAACTCCTTCATTCGAAAAGAAAGATGTTCTTATATTAGTTTATGCGGGTCAGCAGTCGTTGTTGCTTAGTCCCTTAACACTATGTTTTGTACTTTGAGTTACAACAGCGAAGAGCACCTCAGTGTGATCACGTTGAACGTATCGCTTATATATTTACTCACCAGCTGGAGTTTAGCTAGTAGGCCATATCCCAAAAGAAAGTGTATGATCACTGCCTAACTCTTGAGTCTTGCCATTATTTAAAATAAGACCATTTGATGAACCCGCTCTCCCGCCTAAATTGGAAATAACAAATACAAACATGAACTCATGCAAAGCTACGTGAAACAAAACAAATCAATGAACAAGAGAGGTAAGATGCCAACACAACTAACTAATTGTCACCGTTAGGTGCGGGTTGATTGATTGACCATAAACAAAATAAAGTTTTACGTCCTTAACACTGCAACCCAATGACGTGTTGCATAAACCTGCTTTGATTTTACTTAAACATTCCTCCGATCAGGTTTAATAGTCTATACAGCATTTTTTTCTCCACTTGGTACCAAAGTCTTTATAGACCTTTACAGATCTCCATCTTGACATCTTGCGCAAATGACCTATCTGTGTTGCAAAGAATTGTCGCAGAAATGCTTATGCTTAGCGATAACTGTCGCAATACTGAAATGCATTTAATAATAATGTTAAAAAGTGTTATTTCCAATTAAAACATTACAAAAAAAAATATGAAATAACGAAATAATTAAACGGGAAATTAAGATTACAATACAACAGATAGTGCTACATGAACACAAAAACTAATGGTTGAAACACTATTTAGATGGTTTTTGCAATAATTCATAGACAGAAAGATATTTCTAAAAGCCTTCAAAGTTATAAATTGCAAACTGTACAACTAAATATCAGAAGTATCGGTTTATTTACGTAAACAGTCAAGAGTAATGCTATTTGCTTACGTTTAACTATTCGTAGTCGTAATTCAAATTAGCATTTAGTTATGTAAAGAGAATTAACATCATCAGAACAGTTCGAAACAATTCACTAATTGGCTACGCCCACAGCGGGGATGTAGCATGTTATGCAACAAATTAAACAATTATACGTATCTCACATTCAGCGACACGAGAAGTGAGCGCCAAAGTGTTCTCGACAGCAGTACCCGGACCTTTCTTCTTTATTCAAGCGAGAATAATTCAAACGGAACGATAACGAGCTGGCAAGCAAGGTGCAACAACTTACGCCATGTAAGACGCAAGGAATTATAGATGCACAAACGAATCCACGAGACAAATAAAACATTAAGAAAAGGACTACTGAGAAATGGAAAAAAGAAATGACACGATGTGCCTGGCATAACAAGCAGACTCTGATACTCACGTATACGTCTTTTACGAGGAAACCAAAAGGGAGTTGAGTCAAATGTAGTAACGTAGATTTGTCTAGGTATTGTATTTATTAAACATGTCTTGTTCGTAGCACTCGCGTATATGCACATGGTACTGGCTGCGTTGTTCGCTGTACGCTACTTTACAACTTCAACAACGTGTTAAATCTGAGGAAGTGGGCGTTTAATATTTAATGGTCGTCGAGAGTAGACGGCGACAAAACGATCAAATCATGAGACTATAGATGCTAAATTATTTAAACATAACTACCAGCAAGTGTTGTAACAGTCCAAAAGCAATATTAGAGTGTTATGAATATCTAATCATTGCCTAAACGAAATCCTAGAAAAGACAATCAATTATTCCTAACAACCTATTATAGAAACCACAAATTCACGCAAAACTCGACAGATCCACTTATATTTGCACTGGTTTAATATTATGTGATTCAAGTTTTGTGTTAGGTTTGTTCAAGTTCAACTGCCGAATAATTTACTATTAGCGCTGTTCTTCTTCTTTTTCTTAAAATCAATGGAGCCGCCGTCAGAAAATTCGCGATTTTCCGATACAGCATTTAATTAGAAAAACCGCACGAAGAATGTTATGCCACTATTGTTGCAAAAAGGTTTTGGGAATGGTTAATACTTTAATGCTTGCTTGTCAAATAGGCCCAACTGACATAAATTTTATTAAAATCAATAAATAATTCAGGCTACCGAATACGCTAGAATGCGTATTAGTAATAACTAAGAGTTTTTGATTTTGTTTCTTATGCTTTATTCGTGATAAAATTACTAATATTTGCCAAGCTACGCTTATAAATGCTATACAATTACAGCGGTGTACAAGATGATACAAATTGGTGGGTCGTTATAATATATATTGCTCCTCTCTATTATTATTCGTCCTACAGAATAGATGAAATTGGAAAACTAGTAATTTGTTATCGCTGCTTAGTATTAGTAACACGATCGAACAACTTATTTTTGGGAAAAAACAAGATTCACTATATTTTAAAGGAATTTTGATATAAAAGTTTCATATTGTTCTGAAATGAATATTTTGGAATTACCAAGATTTTATTTCTTATATTTTTTTGAACCGGTTGTCGTTTTAATTCGCTTTAAAACCTTTTTCCTTTTTTGGGATTTCCGACTTTGCTTTCTTGAAATAAATATTGTATTATGTTTCAGAATATATCTTCTATTCCATTTTCAAACAAAGTTTATTCACCATCGACCTTACGAAAATTCGCTCGTTTCTTTCAAATGACGCAGGGACGCAACTGCAGTTGAGATTCTAGACTCTTTAATAACATTTTACACCGCCACACACTACAACGTAAAGCTTTACTGAGAATTTTGATGAAGACTGATCGAATATTAATTGATAAAATTACCTTTTTATACGACTAAATTTTGTGCTGAGCCTTGTTATACTTTTGGATTTTACATTAATTTAGAAGTTGCCTAAAAGAGAAAATGATATGCAAAAGAAGTAATTGTCGGTTTACCCCACTGCTATCTACTACTTATATTATCCTTCTACCATCCATGCTCCAAAGGTAATAGACCAGAAAAGGAAATTTTCTTTTAGAAATCGAGCCAGTAAAGAGACCTTTATTTTCGGTAGATGGGCAATATGAAGTCACTAGATGAGATGTGTGAGTGGCGCTGATGACAACCTATTAGATGTTAGTTTGTAACATTACAATATATATTCAAGTAAATATACTTTTAATTAAACAGTTGCAGTCAGGCATTAACAAGCTAGAGTTGTAGATTTTTAACATTTTCGATAACATTCTAATTTTTGATGATCTAGACATTATCACGATGATGTGAATCAAGTTGTGAATAAAGTAGTTGACAAATTTTCTTTGAAATTGGTACATTATTAGTTATTCATTTTGTTGCTCTTTTTCTTGACCTTGATATAATTATTTAGATATTGATGGTTGTTTTTTATTTTGGGTTTTAGGTCGCTTGTTAGGAGGAAAACGGAAAAGTTTTTTGCGCTCCTTCTTTCTTTTCTTTATTGCAAAGTTTCGTTGAACATGTCAACTTCATCACGCATTTGTCTCTTCATCTTCTTTCTGCTTCGCATATACTTATGCCATGTAGATTACACTTTATAAACATACATATCCACATAAGGCACAGAACATTCAAGACAAACAAAGACATAACGCAAAAAGATTTTTGTGTTGTTATGAATTAAAGCAGACATTATTTTTGAAAAATTCAGCACGTACAAATACATACGTAAATGTAATATCAATACAAACCACGTACTTATACCTTAATGAAAATACGTATTGCCAAATTTGTCTGCTTGACATTCTATATTGGAATCGCAGTGAAAGTGGTGTACGTACGTACGACTAATACGTATTATGTATATGCATATCTACGTACGATATAGTCCTCAAAACCAAAATAAAGAGAAAACAAAATGTATGTAATTAAAAGGAAAATGAAATCGAAGCAACAAACAACAAAATATGATAACGTTCGTGATCTAATAATGGCTCAAACAAATTGTCAAAAGAAGACTAATATCAAGTTGAAAATCTCATAGACACATAGGTATAGACAATTTAAAGCGCCACAGTCTTAACTGAAATAAATCAACATCATTGACAGTACTGTCGTATAGAAGAGTGGATTTGTAAAGGGAAGAATTCAGTCCAATATTAGTTCGCTGGATTTCGCAATAAAATGTACCGGATGCGCCTTGGAACAGTAAAACTCAAAGACGCGAGCAGGACAGGACTCTTAAGGAAATTATTCACGAACTTATAAAGCACTACCAACTCGTTAGTAAGACGTCTGTCTTCAAGCGTAAATAAATTATATTTGGGGAGATTGACTTGCAATCGCAAACAAAATTAAAAAATTGAATGTATAAATATTTTATAAATTTCTTTTTTACCCTCCTAATCCTGAAAATACACAAAGTTCTAGATGATACAACCATATTCCAGCGTATTAGTCCCCAGAGGTTTATAAAGATTAATAATACAGTTTTTGTTTTGAAAAGGTTTACATATTCGTATTATAAAACCAAGATTTTTAAGTACATTTATCAACGTGAAACTGAAACGATAATTTGGTATCGAAAATCAGACCGAGATCTTTAACTCGTGTAAGCTGCTATGTTTTTTTATTGTTAATAGTGTAATCAAAATGAAGCGAATTTCTTTCCCTGGTAAAACGAATAAGCTTGCACTGACTTATACTTAAGTTAAGTCTGTTGCCACTACAATAATCAATGAAATTGTTAAGGTCGCTTTGTAATCCTAGGGAATCCTCAACACTGCTTATTTTGCAAAATAACTTCAGAACACTTACGTATAGTAAAAAATTTACATTTTCAAAATATTAAATAAAGTTGGCCCTCAATATTAAACGAATACAGAAACACTTTATGTTTAAAATAACTTATCCTACAATTTTGAATGTTCTTGGACTATATTAATCGCAAACTGTAATTCATAAAACTTAAGCAAGAACTTACAACTTTATTTCCGGTATTAACAAAACGACTGCTAGCCATCTAATCTCTATCGGTGACAAATCTCTTCAACGAAGTCAATCCGCTCAATTTTTAGGAATTTATATTGTGAATAATTTAAGATAGGAAATACTTGTGTTTCCCTCTGCTTCTCTTAATGACTTAGATGGATATAAATTGCGTCAATTCGTTTCTGATGATGTATTATCGTGTCACTTTTCAGTTTAGAATATCGTATGGAATAATATTCTGGCGATGTTTTAACTTTGCACAAGCTCAAAATTCATGCTGCAAAAAAATACAATTAGAAACATGCGTGGTGCTAGGTTCTCATTTTGTCGAATGCTTTTCAGGCAGCTAGTATATCAACCCTATCAGGCCAATTTTCTCAATGTTGGACAAAGAAGATACATAAAAACAAATTTGGAATTGTTGAAATGTTGAAATGTTTTATTGTAATAAGTACACTAGTCCCCACTATTGTGAATTATCAGTCACTTCCTGCATTATTGTCTAACAGTATAAATATTTTCTAAAAGACAAAGTAAAAAAACTAGGCATCAGTCGGTTAAACGACATAGAAAATGGCGCAAGAGGTTAAATGGGGCTAACCAATTCTCGTAATGTTATCATGTATCGCGGCAATTACCGCTGAATAAACCTCCTATAGCACAGTTTTGCCGCAATCGATAATGATCGTCTGTAAAAAATATATTTCTTTGATTTGATCTTTTAGTGTACTAAACAAATTAAAATGCCTATCTAATACATGTAATTCTCAATTTAAATTTATATTTAAGAATTTTAGATGTCCAGCCAAATATGCTAATTTAAAAAAACACATTGCATTCCATTATATTCTTGCAGCCAGTCTCTGCATTCGATATAGTGAGTCTTATTCACAAGTTAAAAAATGAGAAAACGCAGGATAAATATTTCTGAGCCATAAGCTAACGTCATCAATGTTTGTCTTGTGGAAGGTTACTTCTCAGATTTAAAAAGCCAGTATGTCCTATTTGTAAATTTGAAAAACAAACTCATACATTACCAAGTTTTTCTAAAATAATTGAGTAGGCTACATTGAATCCATGTAATGATTATATCGAGAAGCACAAAATTCTTAAAACCAATATGAGTTTAAATAAGGTTAAAGAACATCTTATGAAGTTATGACTAGTAGATAGCATACGACAAGCTTTGGAACGCAGAGAAACCTGCATTGATATATATGCAAATTTATCAAGAGTTTCTGATTGCATATAAGCCTGTACGGTCATATCTTTCAAATAGAATGCAAATTGTATTTGTAAATAACGTCACAAGTCACCCTCTCATGATTAAACGCGGGGTGCCCCAAGGTCCATATTAGGCCCTTCTTTGTTTGTACTATGTGCAAATTATCTTCCACGTTACATGATTATTTTAAGTGAAATAATTATTATATTAATAATCATATATGTCAATGAAATATCACGCTAACAATTAGAAATATCAAAAAAAAAATGCCATCAGTCGAATTATAAGCCATGCCCAATATTAGTTATCTACATATTAATGCTGCTAAAACTTAAATATACAACTTTTCATTAAAAACAATACAGACGTACCAAATTGTCAGGAATTTCTTTAGACGCAAACTTTCCTAGACGCCACAAATCGATAACATCTGTGCTCGATTAGACATACTTTATGCAATTCGAAGCTGCAGTTGTTAACATAAATGGAACACTTAAAACATATTTTCTGTCTGTCTGTTTCATTCTGTTATGTCATATGGCAAGCTAGCGTGGGCAAATGGTTTATCCTTTCAATTCCAGAGTGTTTAATATATAGAAAGCAGTAGCACACAGTGTAGTTGTGACAAGCTTTGATGAACATTATATTTCGACAGCTGAGAATTATGTCACTATATTCAATAACCGTAAATAAAAACTCAATTTACAAAAAAACTAATCTTTATCAAATGTCAAGCGACACCGAATAGAGATCACGTTCAGTTTTACATAAGGCTTCACTACAAAATATTGGGAATTTGCCAGAAAGGTAACTTAGAAAAACAACTAAAGGCATTTTAATGGGTATGACATGTATCTTTATAACATTAATGATATTGTGACCACAATTGGTAACTCGAATATGCACATATCATGATGACTAGAGTTTGTATATGGGTGTGTATTGCATTTATGTATTTTAATCTATTTTGCTGTAGGTGTGTATTATATGTCTTATCTGACGGATCCATGAATTTTTGTGTTTAGCAGACGAATAAATTATTATTATTATTGAAACCAGAGGGGATTATTATTATTATTAAAGAAAAATGCTCCAAAAATACTGTTCCTTCAATAGATAATTCTTTTCTATCAGTGCAGAATCTTAATTCAATAATTGTCTACGTGTCCTCCCTGCAGAAGATGCGTTAGGTTAATTTATTAAAATGGTAAATACCGCTTTTAAGACTGCCCATTCCGATTCATCCCCTCAAACAATGCAATTTCCGCTTAATTATAAGAATCCCGGCTGAGAGACACCCGTTTAGCTCTTGAAATTGAAAATCTGCCCGAATCAGCACAAAAGATGCTACTAGTTAATTAAAAAAAGAGACAAAGGGAAAATATTGATAGGTTACACTGAAGCGAGACAATAGTCTGGTCAAGTAACTGATGATACGGAACCAACCCGCAAAGGATCCCGAGAAGAAAAAAATAAAGTGGAGATCGATAGAACGTATTTCGCTGAAATTGCTCGTGTGCTACTATAAATACTACAATATGTCATCTAAAATTGACGTTACCTCCGAGATTTTTTCGTTTTCCTGGTAACTCTGATATGTATTATATTTTTTATGGTTTCAACTGCTTAATTTCAGATTTCTAGTTAGAAAGGCATTCTAGCGATAATAAACATACATATTTGCTTCATTTAATAAGTTTTAGAATTACTCATCATTTATCAAAATTTACAAACATCAATATAAAATTAATACCGTTGGTTACATACTAATAATAATATCGTTTTATTTGCAATCAAAGCATTCCAAATACAGTCAAGTATGTACGATGGCACAAAAGCAAACTTGAACGATACGCAGTAAACCTGTACGAAAGTAAGCCTTGTGTACACTGCCCCTGCACAGCTTCGTCGCTTGCTAGGCGTCCAAGTATACTTCTGTCCCATCATACACGCATACATAGTGGAAAGGTACACTCTATCAAATTTTTAAGGTAAAAACGTATTCAATGTAAAGATAAAATGACGACGTTCTAGGTAAAGAAACAACATAAGGTGTATATATGGTGTAGTCATTTGTTTTTATTAATTCAATTTAATAGCAATTTAGAGATTATTTCATTCGATTTATTTGCATTTTCTGGTTTATGCAATTCTCAACCAACATTAGTGTACATATATTTTAACTTTATATATATATATATATATATATATATAAAGTATTAGGAATTTATCAAGGTCTATATCAAGACAGCTGTACTGTTTAGTTTTTTCTTGTATTCACACGAATTTTGGAACATAGCAATCGGAAGGATATTCATTGAACTGTGCTCATCTGAAATTAAATTTAATAAATTATTAGTGATTAGAATTTTGAAAGAGAATTACTTGATTGAGAGTATTAGTGTTTTGAAGCATTATTCTCTGGAATTTATGAGATTTAATTCTGATCACTGTATGTTGATCTTTTATTGAGTTTGTGGAATTTATTGATAACAAACAGAATTTCATGTGAAACCAGCCAACATATCGGGTATGCGTTGTAGAATTGTAGTCATGTAGTGTAGAATAGAGTAATTATAGCGGGTGTTCATTTCAAAACTTCCCACCCGAAATTTCTGGAAATCTGGAAATTTATGAAAAATTTCCTGAAACACGTAAGAAATATTATCGAGGGGGACAACTTTTATGCAAAAATTGACTCACCCACTTGAACCTCCTGCCCCGAGAGCTACCCCCCTTAAAAATCTTAAATGAAAGGGGTATCGAGTAATACCTCATTTTAATGGTCTTTTGAAACAATACATTTTAGCGTTTAATTTTTTGAATTGATCGATTCATTTTAGAGATTTTTATGAAAATTTTTGGTTTGGTTTGCTTTGTAATTCTGGCTGGTCAATCTATTTTAGGAACATCGGAACAAAAATAAGGAAACATGGTTATTTAAATTTTAAGTTATGTTTAATGCAGAATATTTGTCATCCTGTTTGCAGTTATTTAGTAAATAAAAATGCATGTTTTAGGTACGTCTTTATGCCGATTTTGCGTTCGTTGATTAAATTTTTTTACAGAACATTAAAGTAATAGCATAAACAAAGAACAGGCAATAGCATAAAAAGCATATATATCAATTTTTGTTCCCGTGCTCCTCATTTGGAAATACATCGTCTGTTGCTTTACTGTAAATTGTTATTTAGTGTTATCAACACAAAGTTATTAAAGTAAAATAACAATAATGGTTTACAGTTTGCAAGAAAGGATTGAAATTGTATTAATTTATTGACCCAAAAATCAATGTACTCGACGAACTGCCGTAATATTTAACAAAAAGCATCCGGAAAAGATCACATCTCATAGGTATGTCCCAAATGTTATTGACAAATTCAGACTGTAACATCCTTCCAATTCCATCCTTATAAATTACAAATGTGTCAGGAGTTAACTGAAGACGACTTTGACAGAAGAATAGACTTCTGTCCCCTAATTACTGATGCTCTCGATTAATCAACTAGATAGTAATCGAAATATTCTGCTTGATATGGATGATTTTTTTATAAATTTCCAAATTTCCACAAATTTAAGGTGGGAAGTTTTCAAGTGATTCCCATGAGATTAATGCACAAAAACGAGGTTTCACCACTGCAGCTGCCATGTTGCATGGCATGCTACCATTTGAGGTGTCCAAACATCTCGCGTGCAACTGCGCCGAAACAAACAGGCTGGATCTGCAGTTACTAAATTGTAATTGTTGAATTTGTAACGAACCGCTAGTCGTTACAGATTCAAAGAACTTTTACTAAAAGAAAGAGACAATTTATTATTAAGTTAATAACTTTGTATTCATTCTTTGAATCATATTTGCAAATGTTTAATCAAATGTATTTATTTTCTCGTAAACAAACTTTTGGACGACCCTATGTACTATTTCTGGATGACGGTGCGTACGTGCATAATCTTACAATTCATATTCTCGACTTGTGTTTTTTGCACCGTACGTCATTCAAAAGAAGTCTCCGCGTCATCGCCCAAAATGGTATATAAACCGCTCGAAGATTCTATTCGATAGGAGTCAAACTCCTACCCTCTCCGTATCGCTGTCGGTGCTAGACACTGGCCTAGGCGGACACCCTCCGTATCGCTGTCGGCGTTAGACGCTGGCCTTGACGGGACAATCTCCGTATCGCTGTCGGTGCAAGACACTGGCCTAGGCGGAGCCCTCCTCCCGTATTGCTGTCGGTGCTAGACGCTGGCCTAGGCGGACACCCTCCGTATCGCTGTCGGCGCTAGACGCTGGCTTTGACGGGACAATCTCCGTATCGCTGTCGGTGCTAGACACTGGTGGCCTAGGCGGAGCCCTCCCTCCGTATCGCTGCCGGCGCAAGACGCTGACCTAGACGGAAGTCTTCTCCGTATCGCTGTCGGTGCTAGACACTGGCCTAGGCGGAGCCCTCCCCGTAACCGTGTTATTCCTTTCTTTGCAGTGTTAAATTAAATCTTGTTTAATTCACGTTAAAGTCCGTAAGTTTGTTCACCGTTATTATCAATCTGTACTTTGCCGAATTTTCCGTTTACTGCTTAGATTAATAACCGATTTTTATTATTTATTTTAACACATTGAATATCAAAATACCGTTTCTAATTTCTATATCTTTTGTACGTAAAAGCGTATCCGAACTTATTTTCCGAATTCCGTCTGATTTCATTTCTCGAAATTCCTTACTTGTTTTGTATATAAGATTGTCACCGACTTTAAAGTTTGAATTCTGTTTGATTTTATTTCTCCGAGATTATTTGTTTATTTTCTTTTGTAAATAAAACAATTATTTTTCTTAAGTGTACTTACCTCTTTTATTTCCGACGAACCTTGGACATAATTGCTACCCAAAGGTTTATTTGTTAATGAACGCATCACGATACACTACTCACTTTAATTTATTAATCAGCAAAGTTAATTTAAAACTCCACGAGGTAATTACCATATAAGTAACATGACAGCTAGAACATACCGTAACCTGTAAGCATATTAAGTACCAGCGTCACTTATTGATGAGAGACGCAACTACAAAGAGTAAGCAAATACCAACCGCACAGATATCTTCTAGGGGTAAAACACCACTCGCCAAATTAATGCGTTACATATATATATATATATTATAATATCTAAGTGGACAAGTAGTATGTATTTTAGAATCTCAGAAAAGTAGTTAGGTTGTACAGAGCCACTCAAATGAAACGTAAAGTATAGGTTGTTTGTGCCAACTTAATAATGCCTTCGTTGTAATCATTCAGCCATCGTTATTATCACAAAACCCTCATAGACTAAGCCTAAGTAATGACAAAAATAGCGTTTGATTAAAGATCCGTGGCCAGAACACGTCATATTTCTTTTATTTTCAAGAAGGTGCACTCTTAAATCGTTATCTGAGGTTGCATTTTCGCAATTTGATGCCTTATTTATTTAGCAAATTACGTGGCGCCCATTTTGAAATGTTATTACGTAAATCTTTTATTATTAATAACCCACCAGTCCATTCTTCACTGTTATCTAGTCGGCTGCTAATTGACTATCGAGAGCGTTGCAATGATTAGTTATACTGCCTTCAAAAAATAAATTAAAGTCAAGGAAACGAGAAATAAAGCGCTTATAGTAACCAAAGTGAAGGAACATAGTTTTTTAAGAAGAGATAAAGAAAGATTATGGAAAAGCTGTAGTAGAAAACTGCAAAGGATATAACAGAACCATCAAAAGGCTAACTAAAACGGAACAAAATCTTTGCTAGATAAAGTTGGCAACATAATCAATGAAATGTCGCATTAAAATAAAACCAAAAGAAACAGAAGAGGGTTTATCTTTTCCAACGTTCCAACGTTCCAAATTAACGTTAAAAAAAAACAAGAAATAAAGTATCCCAATATATGAAGTATATGAAAACCTTTATTAAAGTATTAAAGTAAAAGTAAATGGAAAAAGTCCCATCTATACTCCAAGCCTAATTACGTATATACAACAGCTACACAGCGACCACTCCCATTTTCACCCTAATAATCTAAAAAGGAAGTAGGCCCAAACTCCATTACTCTAATTCGATTAGTTAGGCGAAAATGCGACTTGTTATTCTACCTGAATGAAGATATCTTTGGGGCATATGTCGTTCCTGCAGTGTCTATTTTGATCGCAGCGCAAGATACTCTAGTTTACCGTTACACGTTCTGCTGTGACAAATATCTCAATTAAAGGAAAGTAAACTTCGTCACATCACATGAAAAGAATGTGACTGTTTATTTTATAGTTAGCCGCATTTACCAATGTTTTTAATGAAAAACCTTGAAATGAGTAACAGAAAATAGGCAGAAAATATCATTTGCAAGGTACAAGATTAAAATTGATTTCACTGAGAACTTGATACGTCTCATCGGTCCCAATGTTTATATTTTCCCAAATTTCTCTTATTTTTAGAGAGCTAAAGATAAAAATAGTTCGTAGTATATTCATCGATATAACGACCCGATTTTTGATGATTTAAAAGAATTATTGGGGACTACCCACTATCTGGCGTCGCAAGTGTACCGAGATATTATGTAAATGAGATAATGGATCGTATTTGAAGAAATTAGATTTTATTAATAGAGAAGTAATTATGTTTCGTTTAATACAATGCCTCGTTTCTGATTTAAACTTTGTTATTCTAAAGTAAAGAATTTCAATTTATCAGATAATATATATCTATAAGTGTACTAATGAATGTTCTAATGGTATTTTTAATATTTACATCATTTTCCCTCAACTGATTTATACAAATTAACGTATATAAGATGGTAATAAATAAGAAGATATAATTGAAAGACAGCTGTCGCAAAGTGCAGATTGTGTTTAAAATTGGGAAACAAAAACATGTGAAGACCATGGAGTACCAGTGAAGATGCAAGAAACAATGTATTCGCAAATAGTAATATTTCGGTAAGTGAAAGTAGTGATGCGATAGAAGACGATGTTGATAATGCAAGAAATCATCGGAGAGTGAGAACTATGGGAGTAAAACAGAGACAATTGTTAGAATATCGAAATAAGCTGGAGCTGTCTTACGGTGCAGTCCAAAAAATCGTTCAGGATGGTTTATTGAAAAGAAAAGCAAAGAAGGACAAGAGACAATCGAAGAGAATTAGTATGTGAGATTTTCATATTGTAAAAAGAGAAATGTACAAGTTCTACAAAAGAAATGAATTCCTACACTGCGAAGTTTATGCAACTCCTTGAAAGAAAATAATTTCAGTGTTGTATCACTACAACACTGAAGGAAGGAGAGCGGCTTTAAATATCGTTTAGTTAGTATGGGGCGAACAATTTCGAATTACAAAAACTACAGCTACTGCGGGATGAATACCTGAGGAAAGTGAAGGCATTTAGAGAAGACAAATCTTTTATTTGTTACTTGGACGAAACGTGGTATGACACCTATGACACTATATTGAAAGATTAGGATGATGGGAATGAGGGAAAAGAATTATTATTGCAGATGCGGGATCTATGGATGGTTGGATTGGTGATGAATTATTGTCTGCAAGGAGCATAAAAGCATTATTCTTGGATTATCATGAAGATGTAACAAGTTCCTTGTTTTTAGAATGATTCGTGAAGAAGTTGCTGCTATCTTCACCTGCAAAGAGTGTAATTGTTATGGCTAATGCCAGTTATCGCTCACGACAAGTTAATACAATACCTAATGGGTCAAGCACAAAATTTGAAATATCAACATTTTTACAGGAGCATGACCTTTATTTTAAAGGAAATTATTCAGAGAAACAACTCCTCGAAGTCTTCCATACAAAAAAAATTCAGAAGCAATATTTTATTGATAATGCTGCAGTTGCTACAGGTCACATAATACTACATTTACCTTCATATTACTGTAAACAAATGCTCTAAAAGATTTGGGTGATCAATAATTTTAATATTTGGTGGCATTCTGGGTGACTACAGCCAATGCAAGTGATTTTCAAAACGTTCTCCTAAGGAAGGGTTCATTTGAAAATTTAAATGCAGAAAAATAGAATTGGAATTAATCCTTGCAATTTAAAATTTTAAAACGACATTCTTATACTGAAATGCTATTTAAATTGAGAACTACACCAAAAATTATGACCTTTAGTATATAAAAAAAGAAGCACTAATATTAAGCATTTTTGCTTATAGGAACTAGTAATATTAGTATCTACTGAAAATTGAAGTACTAGCACTCGAAATCGAATTTTATCATTTCAAAGAACAAATATCCGACTTAAGATGCGAACATTGATACTGCAACACAGTGGCAGGTACGAGTTTATACCACGTTTATTTTTATTACACGTGGCGACAGCTCAACGGGCATATACAAATAAGCCACAAAACATTTCATAGTCACATAGCACCCAATAGAGAAATAACGTGTTTGAGTTCCGATAAACACCCAAAAATCACAATGTCAGGTATATATATATATATTTAAAAAGTTAGATAAAACGTGAACGTATGTATAAATGGTCTAAGATCAAAAATATTCTTTAGAATAAAAAGATAATTTGGCTTAAACTGAATTTTACCCAAATATTCTCAGTGTTTTTGAAAGTTTAATAGAGAAAACAGTTGCCATCAGATTCAGATCAAAAATACCTAGAAACAATAATCAAAATAATAATGCTAAAATAGCTTCCTTATTGTATCGATTTAATCATTTACGCATTTATGGTACAAACGCAACACAAGGAGAGAAAAAATACACTAGCCATGGAGATGTTTTTGTCTACCCCACGTCATCAGCGTGGTTACCAGAGTATTTTAACTCTACCCTGTACCACTGTTACCTCATAGTTAATGCCACAACATTTGGAAACCACAAGGTAGTACCCGATTTATGTCGCTGCTTTCTAAATGGCAAGCAAGTGTTTCTTGGTACTAGAGAGCGCCAAGAAACGTCTAGAATGTCTTTCAAAATATTGTGGTCTTAACTGTGAGGCAACAGCGATATTGGTTAGAACCTCGCAACCCTACTCATGACGCCGGGTAGACTGAAGCCTGTCCGTGGGTAGTGTATCGTTTTTTTCCTTTTGTTGAGGAAGCTATTTTACCATTATTTTTTTGGTTAGAGTAACAGTTAATTGATATTACTGGAAACGTCACATTTCAATCTCTTAGCAGACATAGGTTTCCAATTAGTCTCGGGAGAACAATACTACAATTTACCATGCGTTAGCATTAGCTTTACTATTTTCAGGAAAAGGAATTGGTGATAGAAATAAATAAAAAACAGAAAGAAATTAAGGTCAACAACAAAACCATTTTATCCATATACGTTCGTACGAAAAATACGTAATAACAAGGAAATTTGAATAATTTTAAAGCACTTCAATTATTTGCGGTCAGTAGCGACTGGTAGTAACGTGAGACATGTAGTAGTATGACAAAACATGCTACTACATAATAGTGGCTTTCTCATACTCAGTTTTTCGTGAAAGATGTTTTGCACAGGCTCAATTGAAATGGTTTCCATACTAGTAATCTCTTTAATCTTCATCCGGCGGTCTGCTAACACAATATCCATGAACTTTGTTGATCATATCGTTCGCAGTCACCCCAATGAGACGCCTCATCAGACGCAAATGTTCGGTCTCGGTCATGGTGGTCGTTATAAACTACTTCCAACTTTTCTTTGTCTTCTGCTCACGTTTTCCCATCCAAAAAAGGAAATCGAATCACTGACCGGTATTGCTCTTTTTCCACGATTCCACAAATACATAAACTTGTTCACATTCAACAGCTCTCAAAACAACACTAGTCAATAACTCTCACCAAAATTTTGGCAGACGTCAACCCACGAATAATAATCACAGACGGTTATACAGATTTTTGCACAAAGCGCCATTTATCCCCAAACACGGGTACTTCGCATAGCATGCTCGTAATCTAAATAATTTTTGATATCCATCATTTCCAATGTCTGGAATGCTTTTCAATCTGAGAATTAAAATGAAAATATACTCAGGAGTGACACTCTTATTAAGCATGGTAGGTGGAAAAATGAGACAGTATGCGAAGTTTTACGGAAACATGCACTAATTTTGTTCCAGACCACATACATATCCTAATTTTTGTAAACAGTAGTACTAAAATCTAAAAAAATACTACACTACAACAACTGTGCTACGCATGAGTTTATACCAAGTGTATTTGTTTATGTGTGGTGACAGAACAACAGTGTATACAAGCTTTACTATATTGCTACATTTGTAGTTCTTTGATGATAACTCTCAGAAATTGTAAAATAAATTGGCTTCTATATGTAACCGAAAAATGTTGCACAATATCAGAGACAAATTAAGATAAAACTAGAGTGAATGTTAAGGTAATCTAATATTAAAATATTCTTTAGAATAGAACAGCACAACAAGGTATTTGATTTTCATTAAAAGGAACCTCACTTAAAACGTACTCACATAGAGTGCTCATAGAAGACAAACATAAAGCGACAAAACAAACCACTGGCTGATATTACTGGAAACATTACTTTTCAACCTACTAATGGATAATACACCTCTAGGTTTCAAATTGGCCTCCAAAAAAACCAATATTATAATTCACCAAGTATTAATACTGGCTTCATAATATTATAATCTATGGCATTGGTAAAAAGTAAGTTTTAATTAAAATGGTTCGCCTTTACGCTATACATTTGACATCATATGTCATATAAACTAATATGGAACAAGCAGTTAGAAGCACTTAATTTTTTGTCGAGTTTGTGTCAATAAATTCGTTGCCTTCACTTACATAGAAAGAACTTTTTGCGTTAACGAAAATATAAAACTTATAGCACCATACACAAGTCAAAAAAACACACACACAAGAAGCGAACTGCGGCTTTTCATTTTCAGCAGATATATAGCTTAATGGGAGATAGAGAGAAACAGAAATAGGCCGCGAGTTATCCACTGATGCTCTGCATTAGATCCCTGTCGTCCGCAGCTACCTAATAGATCATTATAAGTATAGCAGTCTGTAGAAGTGGGGCGGTAATTTCGACGACTACGAGCAAAACGTTTTTCACTTCTCCACTGCCCCCCACATCACAGACCGGATATGATCGTCATCAGGACGAAAGGAAATAGAGTCAATTCTAGTTTTACTCCCCTTTTCACATTACTTCCACCCTTCAATAACAGCCCCGCCCACCGATAATTCCCCTAATCACAAAGAGAATAACTAATTAAAAGTAATTTTCAGTCGGGACTGCAATGCAAAAAAGAATTTTCACGGTTCCTATTAGCTTTAACTACACAATTAAACAACCTCAATTACTCATTCTTCCTTGTTGGCTGTTTAACTTCAAATACCGACATGGTCTTCTGAAAAACCTAATAACGAAAGAGTAGTTAAACTTTTTTTCGTATAGTTACGAGAAAGCTACCTGATCGAACGCTGGTTCATTCTAACGCTATAGCTCCGGGTAGGAAAACAAGTGAAGAAGGATTCCTAGCTCGTACCTGCGGAAATGATACGAATAAGCTAAAACTTCTAGTAGTTAGCAAATTACAAAATTGAAGGACATTTAGGAATAAAGCTTTTCCGATGAAGTAAAAATGCATGGATGACATATTCTGAAAGTGTGCTTTCATAATTATTTTTATGCGGACGTTATACAATTTTTGAGAAATGAAAGTCTCGCAGAGAATTCGTTGACATTCATCGACAATGCACCAAGTACCATGCACTACTACAACTAATGAACCACAATGCAAACAGATGCAGAAGAAACAACGAACATATAAGAATGTTTCAAATATGTTAGAGAAGAATTCTAGTAAACATTGTTGTGTGGAGGAAGAGATAGGTCAAGGGATAAAAAAAGAAACGGAGGATAAATATTTTCTTGAAGAAAATGTATTGAATTAAGTTGTTTGCGACAACTAAAGATATCAATTTACGGTTTCGACAGGTTAATTGGGCAGTGCATTCTCATTTTTGTGGACACAATTATTTTTGGAAAGCTTGCAACTCCATCGTATCATATTTCCCGACATTTTTGTGTACGCTGGTCAAGATAAACATTTTTAGAAAACTTTAACAACCAAAGAGCATGGTAGTCGCAGTTTTCACCAAAGGGAGTATGTTGTCACTAATTTGATCTCTCTATAAATTTTGAGAAATTTGGAAATTTAAATTAAAAAATACGGGGCAGGCGTTGGCACAAACGGTTATTGTAACTTTTCGCTATAATACGCATACACGTTTCTTTCCCAACGATATTACCCCCAAATTAGCACTCTTTCTGTGGTAACGTTTCCCTTAATTTTCAACCGAGTATCTTCAAATTTAGATTATGGGACTACTAAGCAGCGTAAACGAGAATTTACGCTTATTGTACAAGGCGGCGGGGCCAGTATCTGTGCATGAAAACTGCAGAAGCGAAACGATATGACCTTAACGTCTTTTCGATGATAATAATGAAAGGATTAAACATTTTACGATCAGTTTTATACTTTTCCGTGGATCATAAAACCGTGATGTGTTTCGAACCGGATGAGTATAGCCCGAAAAGAAGCGCTATCTCCTTACCATCAACGGAATAATACAATGACAATAAAATTCGGATTAGGGTATGGCGAAACGACACTACAAAGGCCAAAGCCGAATTATCCGTATATAAAAATAATAAAGGGATCTTTTGTGAGCCGAAGCTCTTACAGAAACGTGAATTGCGAACGATGGAACAATCAAGATCGGTACGGTTCATTTCTATTTGTTTGTCAAGCAAACAGGTAAGTATTTTGAAATTATAAATTTTTACATAGAAAATAGTTAACAAATCTTTATTTGTCTTTAGAATCCAATTTCACATAAAATCGTCGATAAAGATTATTGACTAAAAGTGACTACTAAATTATATTTCGCAATGACAACAATTATCCTTATCGATAACAACATTTATCAGAGATTTGTTTTTTTTTTTGCAATAATGGCAGCACCCGATACATTAGTTGTATCTACCAGTATGTATAAGATGCATAGAAACGAATTTAAATGCAAACATTTTTTTTATAAAACGTAATAATAATTATCAGACAAAACTAAATTTAATACTGAAAAATAAAATTATTAATGTCCTACTTTAATGTTATATGCGTGGACCGGTGAAGGTATAGTAACCTCAGAAAGGCGTTTGATATGATACTATCGATCACCTACTACCGATATCAAGATTAACTGTCATTGGCTTTTCTCCTGCTGTAATAAACTTGACTCAATCTTATTTAACATACCATTCTTGCTATGTTTATTATCACCGCTACACCATTCAGTCTTCCCCTGTTCTTTCATATGTACACCCAAGATCCAATTTAAGTACCCTTTGGCTACGTATTTCAGAAAATTTACTATAACGTACTGATAATCTTAGTACCTTTAATAATAATAATAAAAAATGTATTTGAATGTAAGTACGACGTAGTGAGCTACCCTAACACAAAATCCTGCAAATTCACCATGTATAAATACCCTACAAAGAGAAACCTTGGCGAATCGAGTAGTGATCTAGCAGTTTTGGTCCTGTTGGAGTACTCGATGGCATCTGACACTATTTCTCATCCTCCTTTGTTAGCAAAACTTTATTATATCGCCTTCTGTACAAACCCGGTTGATCTGATGAGATCCTATCTTATGGATCGCACACAGGTTAAGAATAGTTAGGAGAGGGGTGCTTCGGCACTCCTTGTTGGGTCCTTTGCTCTTCACTACTTATACATGCGATTTAGGGGTTACACATACATT
Organism: Oryctes borbonicus; assembly: GCA_902654985.2. Lineage (NCBI taxonomy): Eukaryota > Metazoa > Arthropoda > Insecta > Coleoptera > Scarabaeidae > Oryctes > Oryctes borbonicus. Next base: position 5,507,279 of record LR736863.1, read on the forward strand.
TATTATGTCTTTCCCCCAACCGAACTGAGCTCAATTAATAATAACACTAGTTCAAATTTACAGTTTCTAAAAAACTCTCTTCGTGTCAATCCTGGGAAGTCTGCCGCTCTGGTTTTGGCTAACAAAAATCAAAGAATGAAGCTCGCCAACGTGCTTAGTCGTACAATTGATAATCTGCCCGTTAAGATTGTTGATAACTGTAATAATCTGGGCGTTATGATGAATACTTCACCACGATTTAGAAATCATATACTTGGCTACTACGTCTCCGCCTTACAAGACCGTTTCATTTGAGAGACGGTTTACTTTTAATACTTATGTAATAACCCCTTACTTGATCATCTCAAATCGTTGAGGTATTTGAAGGAGACACTGTTGCTTCAGCAATTTACGAATTGGCGATCATGTCGTTGACGTGGGTGTAATAGGTGGTTATTACTGGTTTAGTAAGTTACTCTATTATGTATACTGGTTGGCTTAATAGCTCAGTATATTAGCCTCCGAATTAGGTTAGTCTAAAGTAGTCACTTTTTTCATTTTAACCGCTTTCTCATACCTCAAGGGTTGAATTAAAAATCAGTGTAATATCTTCGATATTGCTATCTAAAATCCCCCATGTGATTTCTTCGAGCGTCATTAGTTTTTATTGTTTTCTTCTTTCTTTATTTTTCCATATATTTACATTTGTATTTGCTTGTTGAAATAAAAATACTATTAGTACTGTTTAATATGATTCTTTCAATTTTTTATACGATTCTATAGGCCACCTAACAGTTCCACCGTTGTATTTCCCACTTCTCATGAAACTAAAATGTGCCTGTTTAATTTGGTATCCGCAGTACCTATGTACATCTACAGGTTCGACTTGAAAAAATACAAAGGCGATTCTTAGTACTTACCTTTTATTAAAATTGATGGTACCTATCCCGGACGTGATGCTGACTGTGAGGATCTACTGATAATTCTTATACCTTTGAAGAGACGAATTTAGCGCTAATTTCAGACACAAAATAATCAACAATTATATTGATGCACCATATCTTCTCTTCCCAGTTAACTTCACAGTATCTGAATATGTCACAATGTCATTCGTAACTTTAAGTACCGCGTTACAACAAATATTTCTAGATGATAAGGCTTCCATCACTCGTATTGTTTAAGGAACCGTTTTATTAATTACTTTATGTTATATTTATCATCTTCTCTGCTTTGAATATGTTTTTATGTTAAGTATTTATTTGTTGTTTTGTTATTTGAGTTTCCCTATAAATAGAAATGTTATTATTTTTTTGTGTTAGACAACAAAGAATATTATTATTATCTGCAACAAAAACGTAGTTCTGTATGGTGCAACTGTTTTACGCATTGTTTAGAATAACTGAAGAGCTTTATTTATTGCAGGCGAAATTTTACTTGGTCCGACGCACATTGTACTTCATCATGGCTGGAATTTGCGCCGCCGAATCCACATAAAAATGTCGGCAAATTACCGTGTATAAAAAAATGAACTACGATTCGCGTAAATACAAACAGATGGAGCAATAATTACTGCACGTCACATTGGGCTACTTTCGCAACATTCTGAAAACTCATAACTCTAAAATACAACCCCATATACGCAGTTTATTGCTTGCTAGCGAAACTAGGATGTTTCCATACCAACATATTTTTCTTTGTCTAGAAAAGTACATTCAGAATCCATATCTAAAACTATTTACATAAAATGTGTAAGTTTGTAGTTTCTAATTACAAAATTTATTTATTTATAATTTCTGCTTCGTCCAGAATTTAATGTAACTTATTACATAAAGATCGAAATATTGCTCATTTGCAGATAGCGCCGGACGTTGCCGGAATGAAATACGAAAGTTTCCAGTCTAACGAAGAAAAAGATGTTGAAAAGTACACATGCAATTACGCATACTTATCCAGTTGTATGTAAGAATAGGAAAGGACGTTAACTCTAATTATTCTCTTAATTAAATCTATTTTATATTCTTACTCTTTAGAACAATTAATTTCAGAGCCCACTCAATTTTATTGTTGCGTCAGAGTCTCTATCTGTGCCCAATTCATGATGCTCTAGCTCTATGTATCTGTTCATTGTTTTGTTGGTTGTGGCATGTGTGCTATTGCACGTAATGCTCCTTTTGTGGTTGCCAAACGCACTTTTCGTGCGTATCGCAACTTCGACTGTGACCTATTTCGTGAACATCTAGGAAATGTACCTTAGTATTCTATAGCAGAAGTTGATCCTATAGATGAAAAGGCGCATCTTTTAAATGAATACATTTTATTGATGTTCGATGTTCATACACGTTTTGTCACTATTACTGCAGAGGCACGTTATTGATGTCACTTAGGGATAAAGCACTTAAGAAATTTAGATCAAGTAAGTTAACTACTCACTGGGACGAATATAAATATTTTAGAAACTTAGCAACAGTTGCAATTAAGCGCGAGAAGAGGACGTATTTGCAACATAGACTTAAGAATTCGAATAGTAAAACAAAAAAGCTGCCCTGCTGTACCATCCCACCTTCTGCACGTAAGCGATCTAAATGGTCATTTTACTTCGGCGTTGTATCCCTCCTTACTGCCTGATCCCCACGTATTTAAAGTCTATATATCCAATGTGAGGTCGAGCGTTGGCTTTTTCTGTTTTCGTAATACTAGTGACATAGAAGTTGCTTCTACAATTTCCAGCATATCTTAGAATTCAGTTGGAGGTTTTATTTAAAAACGCTATGACTGTGTTGCTCTACCAGTCTACCATTCTTAACACACATTTTTACTTCAAACTGGCGTTTTCTCTTCTTACGGGAAGAGAGTTCATATTATCTGTCCCACAAAATAAGAACCCTGTCGGCAGTAACGATCTACATCCAATTAGTGTATTGTGCATTCTGTCGAAGATTCAGAAGAAACTTGTAGACAACCAATTGGGTGATATCTGTCAAAATTTCACTTATTACCTACATTCCAGTCTGGATTCCGTCCCGGATTCAATTGTAACTTTGCTCTTGATGACATCATACGAGTGACGTTGGATGTTGGATTTCTCCGAAGCCTTTGACAGAACCGGTCATAACTCTTGCTAGCTATTCTTCATTACATTGGTTTAAGAGAGGTTGCTCTTCGTTTCTTCCGTGCCTACTTGTTTAGCAGATAGCAGGCCGTGGCTGGTTGTAATGTATCTGATTGGGCAATGATACAAGCTGGAGTTCTGCAAGAATCCATATTGGGTCCGCTGCTGTTTTCGATCTATACTACACATATGTTCTTTTTCCAGAATTCCACGCGTAGCTTTCAACTCTACGCTGATGACAATTATACAAGTCATTAATAACAGGAAACTTCCATATGGTCTACTGAAGATGATGCTGTTGGCAGGTTTTCTTTATTCACTTTGCATCTTTGCATGTATTATCAAGATTCTTATTATTACCCAACATTTTCTCAGTTCTTCGTGAATTTGAAATGTTCAAGTGATACATGCGAAATGGTACATGATAGTTAATGTTATTTAACGAAGTGTTTGGTGGTGGTGTACAAACGACAACAATTTACATTTATTATAACTCTTGAAATCGATACATAACGAAAGCAAGTGGGTGAATATTTAACTATAAAGAAGATCGATATAGCTAAAATACAATTACGTGATTACGTAGTAATCAAATGAATAAATATGAATAGAGCTTGAAATAAGAACAAATACATACCAGTAGAGAGTTACCAATGTTCGACTACATTCTCTGCTTTTACACCTTAACCTACGATTTCCTAAATTGGGTAGGAAAGCTTTTATTTTACTTTTTCATTAGCCATATTTTTCCTCTTCCACTGCAACGGAGATTAAGCATGTGATCGCGTTCTACACTTTATTTTCCCGCTTTCGACCACCGCTTTTAATTTCGCTCATAGATTTATTTAACCGTAAGGGGTTGAATATTTATGTTTTGGGGTTTTGGGTTTAGGAGCTGTATTGCGAACGGCGTTACTGTGGCATTTTACATACGTAGAATATACACGTATACATTTTCCGCATAATGATTAAAGTTTAAGGTTAACTTTCCGAACATATTTCCAATTAAGTTCTAGTAGCAATACCAAATTTCGGTTTAAATTTTATTTCCAAGTTTCAATATTAATTTTTTTACGTTGCAAATTTATTCCGAGCAAACTTCCGATGTCAATTAACTAGCCGTATTTGATATCGTTAAACAAAAAGTTCCGTATTTGGCAGTGTTTTACACCACTTGTAAAATGTTGTCTTCGTTTAAGCCCGAAAAGGCCTATTTTTGTCGGCCTATTTGGGACAAATCACCTTTTTACTAAGCATGCGCCAATTATATAAGGCACGCAGCATCTAAAGAGAAAAAACAACACTACTACTTATTTAACGGTTAGAATCCCAGTGGTTTCATAGTATAACACACCTTTCAAGAAAATAGAACACTGGAATAGAAAAAATTTTTCGTATTCCAGTGGATATTTAATGAAATAATATTGTGTTATATGTTACCTCTACTCTCTTCTTGTAAAGCCAGCAAGTATTCGATTAGAAATTGCACGAGTCTCGTCAATATAACTCAGTATTTGCAGAGAGGTTGTGTTACCAAGTGCTTCCGATGTTTTATTAAGAAAAATAGTATAATTATTTCAATAAGGGTTGTCTATTATGGCAAGTTTACATTTCTACGTGGGGCTATAGTCACTGGGACCTTTTTTTATGGCTTAAAGCAAAAAAATAAGTTTGAACCGTTCAGAAGCTACCCTAACAACATATTCAAGTTTTCCTGAAATTTTAGTGAAAATCGTTCGGATATCGAATCTCTGATATCAAATGACGATGAAACTGCCATTCCGCATGTTTCATGTGGTGAAACATTTTCAAATTATGTGCAAGAGAATATACTTAAATAAAATTAAACAAGAAATAGTTCCGGTATCTACGAAAGTCCTTTTCCTCACAATAACAATTAGAACAATTCCTTCAAACTCTTTAAATTCTTACTAAACAATTCACACTAGAGCAATTCCCCAATAATTCTAAATCTGCAAAATTAAATCTTGACCGAAGAAAGCATATAAAATTAATTAACCTCTGGTTTTGATTACTAAAAAAGTGTTGCACCTCTAACCTTGCACCTTGGATAGCCTTCTTAATTCGCAACAGTATGGTATAGTAGCAAATCGGTAATCTTATACACACTAAACATGGTAGTACGGTTCAGTAGGAACTCAATCAAACATGAACGCAAAAATACGGCACTCAATCGCGGAAATAAAGTATATGCAAGCATAAAAAAACTGAAATAACATGCGAGACAGCGTTTGTACATCACATAAAGAAAAAGAATCATATTATCTTAAATATAATAAATAAATAATAAATTCACGAGAGGCAAAAGGGTGACATCCTAGCCGACGATAGCATCGTCCAAAAAAAGCGTCGAAACCAAGGAATTACGTTCTAGAATTTTTACTATGTAATAAAGATGTAACAACAAACTGTAATGCAGAAAACGAGTTCAGACACGGTGATTAGTCGTAAAAGAACATATTTAAAGAGACAGTGCAGAATGATCGGAAGGAATCGACGAGCAAAAATATCAATGAACCACAATAAAGTACCCCAAAATACTTAAACAAATAAACAATACAAAGGATAAAAGTAATCTAAGGCGAAGATAAATTTTCCAAACAAATGGCGATACTCAATTGTGGTAATCTTTGTAGCCCGACTTGTGCATGTACATAGATAACATACCTCTGCTGAGGTATCTGACACGCTAAATCGGCAAATTCTACCCGAAAGTAGTGCTTTAATGTAATAGTTTTTGTACTTAAGCACTGGCATATTACATTCCTTAAGTAAATCAATTGATAAAATAAATTTATAACAACACGTTAACTGTCGTAATAAAAACTAAAAATGGATCCGCTCTGCCCGCGATTGTTTTTTGTTTTAATAGAACGTTGATATATTAGCAAATAATAACGAGTGTTTTTTGTTCGCAAAAAATGTATTATTTCACTGTTTTCAACTGGGAAACAAGTAGCGATTTACGATTGGCTTATGCATTCTGTCAACGCACTGATTCCGCTATGGGTGTTGTAATGTGCACATGCTCCAGATTTTATCAGTAAATACTAAAAATCGCAAAAATGGGTTACGAAAAGAAATAAGGACACCTAAAACGTTTATAGCAAGAATGCCTCTCAAGCGAAAGCGATAATAGCGAGCCATTTGGAGATTCGGATTCCAGACAGTAGGTGTAATGATTCTTCTAAAGCTAAACCAGTTCCCAAAAAACAAAATTTAAGTATTTCTGCTACATCAACAAATATATGCGACAATATGCTGGACGCAATAATCGACGTTATGTAAGAAAAATGTTGACCAGTGTAGTGAAAATGAATGAAATGAATAATAGTGATCATCTGACATGGACGAACGTAAGCGGATTAAGCCTAATATAGTTTTCCTCCTTCACCGAAACGCTGGTGTGAATGAGGAAATACACCAAGAATACTGGTCCAGAAGTTTTAAAGACTTAATGTCCAGAAATCGGTTCCAGTTATTGTTACAGTCATGGCATCTTCATATCGTAACAGACAATGTGTTGCAAAACAATTCTTCTCTGGCAAATTTCCTTATTACAAATTTTCAAAACCCGATTGTTCCAAAACAGGACGTATACATAAACGAAGGTCAACGTCGTGAGCTATGACCAATATATTACTAATTAAAATCATAAGTTTAGAATAATGCTGAAAAAAAGATACACGTATAATTTCCAAATTCCCAGTCAATACTCTTCTGAAAAGTTGTGCTTTCTTTGACAGACAATGTATTATATAAAGGGCGTACAATTTATACAGACAATTATTATACCAGTGTTTCTTTAGCTTAGAGATGCTCAAAAGAGATGGTGATCTAGTTGGAACATTGAGAAGCAACAGAAAACCGAATCCAAAATACGTAATGGGCAAGAAGCTACGAAAAGGAGAAACTGTTCCTACGGAATGTAATACGGGCGTTATGACACAAAAATAGAAAGATAAGCGCGATGTTTGTACTCTTAATATAAGCATACGGCTAAATTTGAAACAATTACTCGTTATAATAAAAAAAGTCAAGCGCCAATGTCTGCAATTGTTTACAACAAGCATAAAATTTACATTGATTTGTTCGATCGAATAAAAACGTACACTACTTCGTTACGCAAAGTGGTACAGAAAATTCGCCATGGAACTCATCATGGGTTCTGCTTTAGTAAATGCTTACATTCTACATCGAGAGGTAACTGTTGGCAGAATGTCAATAACAACATTCAAGAAAAACTTGTTTTGTACAGAACAAGACCACAGAGCAAGGAAAACATGCACTAGAAGACGTAGGCTCTAACAATCGTCATAGGTGTGTTGTATGTTACGAAAAACTCTTAAAGATTGATCGAAAACATGTTCAATATAAGACTCGTCAATCAAGATACAGTTGTGTAAAATGTAACAAAAAATATTGTTCCTGTTTTTTAATATCTCCAATTACCTGCACATTATTACTCAAATATGTTTCCGTTAAATGACAATCTGTGTAAGTAAATATGTTTTGTTTCAATCAATATGTTTCGGGGCCCGAAAAAAAAATACATGCATCCGAGAAGAGAAAACAGCTCTCTGCAGCCACTAAAATCAACAGTCTTCGGTCGGTTTGGACCTCAACTCCAACAAACGCTTTTAAAAAGTTTATAAAAGATCAAGTTCAAGTAATAACTTTCTATCTAAAGATGTGTTGAGAAGTAGTTCAAGAAAAATTAATGAGAAGTATGCTAGTACTCAATGAGTTCTGGATGATGGATATTATATTCTTCTGTTTGCGCCTTAAAAAATTCAACATTTTCTGAATGTGTTATGTAAGTGTTTTATATTATTCTTGTATATTAGATATATAAGATATATCTATAACTCCAATTCAAAATCAACAAAGAACCTTGTGTAGATTTTATGAATGGTGCAATGGAAGGAGTTTCCACAAGATTAATTTTAACTGTTACAACTTCGACTAAAACAAAGTTCAGAAATAAATTCCGACAGTCCAAAATATAACCAGAATTCCAATCCCTAACTTGACTAATTTATTTTTGTTATCTCCAGGATTTATTAAAACTCTTTTTAATTACCGCCGAATAGGCTATCTCTTCTCCCCTTTTTAAGGAAGAGGGTTCCTTATTTTTACATATTCATTGCACACGAATAATAAGTGAGAACTGAGCAAAGGAAGGACGAAGTTACGAGATTAATAAAAAAAAAGGTGAATTTCTGCTTAACGTTATGACTGAGAAATATACGATGTAATATGGCGAAAGTAAGTGTTGGATAAGCGGAAAAAATGTAATTTCGCGTTTTTCGAAAAGAAGGGTGCTCCCCGGGAGATTAATTAGATTTAATTAACAAATGGCTTGGAAGAAAGAGGTAGAAAAACGTCGGCTATAAATGTATAATTTATTTTATTATGTAAAGAGTATTTGTTCAGTGCAAAAGCAATATTTGGTTTATTAATTTCTTTAATGTTTAGGTACCATACACATTAAAAATAACTGCTATGAGTAAATAAAGTATAATCTTGGTTAAGTATTTGAAAGGATAACTTTGTTTTAATACAAGTGCCTCTGGTGGGAATTTTTGATTCAGAATTAAAGACGCGGTATGCTTGTCATGTCGTGATGCCTAAAAAAACAGAAACGAAATGTTTTGATTCTGCAAATATGAAATAAAAAAAAATAAGGAATTTTTAATTACCTACCTAGCCATGAAACAAAAAAAAAAAACACTTATTTTTCACACTTGTTCTAATAAATCTAAACCATCCAAACAAAAACTTTCGATTAGTCTTAAAAAACTTTTACCACAGCATCCAAGCATTCTCTATAAAACCGCAGTCGCTGATTATTCTTTGGACTTAGTGAGCTTTGTGGACTTTGTGGCATTGTCATGAAGTAGCGTAATCATCCACTCACAGTTTTGAGACCATTTTTGTTGAATGGCAGTTTTCAATCTTTGAAGTACTTCCTTAGAGGCTTTCCGTTATTGTAGTGCCTTTCTCCATATATCCCTTCTACGTGCCAAAACACCGTAGACATCAAATTTCCTGATGAAAACTGCGTTCTTGCTTTTGAGATCGCTTATGAACCGATTACATGGATTCTTGGTTCGTCGGTGGGTCCCAGTTATACTCCATTAAAAAAATTTTTTGTCGTTAGCCTAACAAAATTGATGCAGATACTATATTTAAATTTATTACATTGTTTATTTATTACACATTGAAATTGTTCAGCTCACTTTCAACTTTACTCCCTATTGTTTCATACGTAGTCGACTCTTCATCTGATATTATAAAACGTTAGAATCTTCATCACCACCTGTACTAATTTTAAAAAGAGAGAAATTCTGAACCAAAACCATTGAAATCACAAACTAGAAATTTGGAAAGTAGGTTCCTTCTGTGTGTAGGCTCGCAATATTTATTGGAAACTTAGCCCTTAACAAAATTTTCTAATTTAGAAAAATTAAATTTAGTGCTTAGGCTTCCAGTTAGAGAGAAAATATTATAGAATTTCGGAACCTGATCACGCAAAATCGTCCATTCCCAATTTACTATCTTAAGGTTTGTTTTCCCAAAAATAATGAAATATGTTTTTGTCTGACTGGGGGCTTGTATATTTTCCTAATCCAGACTTATATATTTTTTAAAGTCCAATACGTAGTGAAAGACTGTGTAGAGATTCGGTGTAACATTAATATACATATTTTTAAAATAATTATTAAATTAATAATTTATTATAACCCAATGTTACCGAAATACATGTTCACTAGTGCCAATGGTGCAATGCTCCGAAGATAATCTAGGTTCCTTTAAAGTTTAGGGTATGAATAGCAATTAAACGTTCATCCTGAGCCCCTTTTGATACTCTGATGAAGATAACACCTTTTAATCCATACATTTGCTGTATCAGGAAATTCTTTGGTAATGAATTACTAAACGTCGGTCTTCCGAAAATCAGCATTGAAATTGGCTTTCTTGTCTTTCTTGTCTAATTATATAATTTCAATAATTGACGCGATCTGCCTAAGGATGAAATAATTTTATTCTTTTCTCTCTCTACTATAATAACTAGAAAAACATTTATTATTCTTAAACGCGACAGGAACAACATCTGCCAATTGCAGGAACTTATTTTTGGAGTGAGGCCAATTTAATACAACAACGAGACAGACGCGATTATATTGTTTACGGCACTACTTTTTTTTTATCATCTTTCATGAGCTCTCATTTGATATTGCGGCAATGTATTACAGGCAGAAACTGCTTATACCGTTTGTTTTATTCAGTTCTTTATCTTCATAAACTTCTGCCAAAGGATGAAATCATTTAAGAATTACTGCTAGCTCCCTTACTATCATACTTTGATCTGCTATGCTATGACCAGCTCCTCAGCTTTCTTGATGGTTACGTTAGTTCATCTTTACAGTAAGGTGTAGTAGCCATAGATATTAATCATCCTACCAAAGATATTCTTGAATTCACTTCTCTCCTTCGTTAAGAACGTGATCGCTCCTGTATTCCACTGATTTTTGTTGTTGATTAAACCTTTATGAAAACAACATAATCTTTTGAATATGGTCTTTTGAACTTGGTCAGTTTGTATTAAAATATCACAGCTCTTTGACAGCAAAAATTTGCATATTTCACTTTTCTTTTGTATAGAGAAATCATATAAAAAATTCCCTTGTATTTATATAACTATCCTCTTCAAAATATTTAGTCATCGAAAAATATTTTTATAAAAACAAACCATTCCTTAAATATTTTTATCTGAGAAATTACAAAAGATATCTAAGACTACAAACATTCTCCAAGATCAAAACAAGAGTTAAAATCAGTACATACACGGAATAACCCCAAAATCCAACTACCTAAATAAATAAAAATATCAATCTATTTCCTATACTTCCAATATTACCGAATAACCCGGAAATGAGGGATAGATGTAAATACCGCAATAAACAGATCCCGTGAAAAACAATTCCCTTTCAACAAATAAACATGAACCCGGGGAAAACAACGAAAAGAAACACTCACATGTATGAGATGGAGGAACGTGTAAACAAGACGGAATCAAATTGTGACGTAAGAAATTGGAAACAAAACATCCACCTTCTCCGCTTCAGGTTATTTGAATTTCATCACAGAGCAAACCAAGCAGAGGAGAACGAAAAGAAACACGAGCTCCGAGCGTTTCATTATGCAAACAAATTACGAGCTACAATTCTTCTAACGTGGAGCCCATTATCATATTTAAATTTTGCCAAGACACGCATATTCTGTTTCTCTTAGCCTAACTACATCCTCCGAAAACAAAATAACTTAATCAATTACTCTTGCCACACTAAACGAAATATAAAAAAAAAATCATACTTACACTCCATAATTTAGTGGACCTTAATTAATTAATTTAATAACGGAGACAATTTGAATCACATTATTATGGTAGAATATGGGGAAGAAATTCGTGTAGCCATTTTGCAGAATATTTGCATACACAGCACTCAATTCATCATGCAAATATTAAATTATGACATAAATTACAATAAATTTTCTTTGGTGAAACTGTTAACTGCATTATATACGCAATTTACTACATCAAGTAATATTTTCCCAAAAGCATCTTCTTTCCAGCCTGTATTCTATTTTGACTTAATGCATTGGAATGCAATAAGCTTTTTAGTCTTAAAGAAATAAGAAGCACACCCAAAAAAATACATAACTGAATGTAGATAATAAAAATGAGTTAATATTCTTTAGTCAACAAGATTAACTACATTTTAATATATGGTACGCGCTTTTTAATATACAGCGATGTACCAATGTCCCAAACCACCTAAATATCAACAATAGTATTCCAGATATTGTTATGAAATTCAGTACTTGTAGATAACTGAAGTCATCTTTAGCAAATTGTAAATAAGACACCCTGCATATTATTTATTTTGTGATAGAGCACGATATTTCAATTTAAAAAATATTTAGTTTTAGTTTAGTTTGAGACATTAACCTTAATTACAATACATTAACGACAGAAACAAGAAATAAAAGAGCGATTCCATGTAGAAGACTGTTACAGCACAATGTGCGAACAAATACAACTGACAGTACGGTAATCTATGGGGGATCACTCAATGAAATTTGAAATAATATCTGGGATAAAACTTCCCGTTTCTCCTGTGATTCTAGCCCTCAAATCATTTAAAGTACTAAGTGGATCGGAATAAACCTTTGATTTTAGATAACGCCACAAGAAATAATCCAATGGACTAATATGCACATATCTTGCAGGGAATTCGTCCCTTCGTCCAACCGCGGCACTTCTGCAAAATGTAGCATCATCAGAAAAAGTAAGGGTTACCGCAAAATTAGGATTACGGTGATAAATCTACATTAAGACTTCAGAAAATACAAGTCTTCTATCGAAATCGTCATCAGAAAGTTCTTGCACAAGACGTGGTTTATATGGATGATATTTTTCCTTTCTAAAATTTTTCCTACTCTGCGTCGACCCATATTCTGGATATGTACAAGATTTGTTGCGGACGTTTTCGGTACGAAAATGCAACATTTTGGGCTTTATTGACATCCGTTACCACTTTTTTGGGCGCTATGTTTTAGATAAATTACGGGCTGTTCCATTGATATCATTTAGCGGTTTGTAAACTAAGGAGCGCCTTATTGGTTGTCTATTTGGATGTAGCTATTTCTTGTATTTCACTCGGTAACCGAGATATCGATTGTTGACCAGATTTAACAAATTTGAATTAATATCTTCGTAGAAAATCATGGAAAGTGTCGAGAACTACAGATTTTTTAAATTGGAATAATGTACTCCATTAGAATATAAAAAATATACAAGAAGGTTTAATTTAAAATGTCAAAGTTCCGAATGACTTGAATCGTAAGCTTAATTAAAATGCGTATATTTCTATTTCAATTCTCATAACCAGTTATCTAAAAGTACTGAATTGTATGGTAATACCGGAAATATTATTTTGGCCATCACTGTATATTGTTATATATCACAAAGTAAGTAGGTTAATAAACTTTGCAAAAAAAAAAATGTGGAGTACTAAAAATTTAAAAACAAGAAGAACAAAAATACTGAAACTTTATAAAAAAAAAAGAATGATAAAAGGAAATATTTTTGTTTGCTTTAAGAATAAAAGCATTCAGTATATTGCTTGAATAATGCTATATCGTTTTTATAAGTAAAAACAATAAACTACTTGCACACAATTATATTCACAATCGATTAAGGGGTCGAAAAGAATATCAAGAAAGGATGTTTAAACTAAAAAATAGGGACTACGGGCAGGAACCGTGCGGTACGCGAAAGAATCACTGCAACATGATGAGCGAGGGATGCTACTTCAACAGAGGACTACCGAAATTACTAGTAAAATTATTGAGAAAACATACAACCGTACAACATAAAGAAACCTGAAAATCAACGTTTTTATCACAACCTCCTGACACCGCACTTATTGTGTAAATGATGGGTAGTCAAGGCAATCTATAAGTTACGATTTAGGCATTTGCTTTATTTTAAATGAGTGTCCTGTATATTATACGTTTTAGTATGTTCATCCAAAAACAAAAATCACCAAAGACATATGGTTTCTATAGAGCCAAGTATATATTTCGGCCTGGTAAAATGTTTTTGCATTTCGGATTTCTTAAGGAACTATGTAGTTCTACATATACATAGGAGACAACATTGTAAACATCTGAGAGAGAAATTAAAAACGTCATAATATACAGAACGTTGTATTTAAAATAAAGTAGTTGCCTTGATCGCTACTTGCATACAAAAAATAAATTTGAAAAATACTCTATGGTACCCGGCACCTCCACCACATATGACACATGCTTAGTGACTGAGAGTGCTTAGAGATCACTCGCTAGTACCTGTTTAAGATACATTAAAAAAATAATACCACTTGTGTAAACCAAATAACTATTGTATATTGCTACCTTTCCTGGATACTTAAGTACAATCTCTCTTTTGTGACTCTAGTTACTAACTTACCACTCCACTCTTCCGACTTCTACCAACCGGTTGCTTATAACATAAAGTAGATGTTACCAGGAAGGCAATAATCAAATTTTAACTTTACTGTTTACACAATAGGCGCAATTTTACATTTCCATTTAGGTGAATGTATTCACAGAGATGAAGGACAACGAACTTACACTATTTTTAATAATTATAAAAAAATATATAAATACTGTTGCCGCTAATTGTCCTGCGCAATAAATATGGCACCGAGATCTTCGCCGAGATAATAAAATTGTAAGCTGGCCAAAAGACAATTTTACGCCTAAGCTATATTTTTGGAATGTAACAGAAATTACATTTATAATAAACAGCCAAAATTTGAGTCTAATATATCTATTTTATCCCAATCAGTTCGGATCAAATGTCTATAACTTCGAAAACATCCTTAGGAGAAAGGATACTGGACCTTTGTACTATTTTAAAGTCTTTGTACTATTTTAAAGCCATGAACACATCACCTTGAGAAAAATAGTTAATCATTTACACAAATGCATCTAAGACGAACAATTTGTACGGTTACGCTATATTTGTTCCGGCAAACGATCATATAGGAAGATATAGCAACTCGATCCGCACACATCCATTTTTTTCGGCAGAAACGAAAGCCATTACAAGAGTTGTGGCATATGTTCAAAATAGTTAAAATGCTAGAGATTCTATTATGTTGGATTGGAGGTGAATTTTCTCGGGCACTCTCTTGCTCAAATGCAGTCCAATCTTGCGAATCTGGAAGTTTATTCAGATCTTAACTAAATACTCTTTTATTGGGTTAAGGAGCGTTCAAACACTACCCAACGAAGAAGTAGACCCATTAGCGGCAGGAAATGTCACTGGGACTAAGGTTTTCTCTGACTTTAATCAAGAAAGGGTTAATATCAGAGAAGCAAAATCTTTGAGGGACTGTACAATGTTAGCGGCTTTATCCATCCTAATTACGATTATAGAGCGCAGCACCCAGATCAAGTAGTTTTACTCAATCCTTAGCATCCATGATAAATACCTTGCTCATATGTACTGTGGACTCTGCGCAAAATCAGTATAGCTGCCGAAACTGTAAACTGAGTCATCTGATGTTAGAACACAAGGGAAGGAAAATACAAAACGAAATAATTTTGCACCAATTAAGTTAATTGTGGGTTAAGCAACATAGAAACATCATGCAAATCTTAAGAAGAAACTCACAAGTTTTCCTTTTTTTTCCGTAAAGGTGCCTTGTGCAAATGCCAACTAAAGGTTTTGATAGGCCTCCAAATGTGAAGTTTTGTCTTTGTCGATACCCAAGATTTTAGGTACTACAATTAAATACTGAATAAACAGTTCTTAGGTGGCTAATGAGCTTAATCATAAAATATCAACAAGAAAAATACTAAGTTCAAGAAATCCAAGTTTTGTTTTTTTTCTTTGAAGTGATATAAGCTACAACTAATACTAACTATGATTGTAGTAAAGAATTGGTCACATGTTCCGATCTTCAGAATAACTGAAACAACCCTCCATTTCATTTGAGTGTAATAGCATCCGTCTAGTTGCATATTGCATGGTTATTCATGCATTACTTCAGCTGCCCGATTCGATATTTAATGTTTTCGAATAACTGGGAAACACATCTAGTCACCAAATTTTCATACCTGTACAATTCTCATACCTTGTTTTTTTTTTATTTAAGGTTTTGGCTATCACGCGAACTACCACTCAGTGCTGTCATAGATATGCATCACATGGTAGTGATAGGCATCTATCAAATATAACGATACTATTCAATATCCCTACCCCAATATTCTTTTGTTCGCAAGGATCTCAATAATTCCGCGAAAGAAATTCTAGATCAAGGCGATTTTCCTATGATATTTCGCTACGGTCCCAATGTCTCTATTTTCTCTCTCAATCTCTTTTGCGCACACAACAGAGAGAACATATTAATTTCTAATACATTACACATCTAAAGCATCTCTGGGATGTTTTGCATTCATTTTGTAATAGGCTACCGGGAATGCTCCTAAGAGAGCGATGGCTTTCAAATTGATGTCAATGTCGAAGCAACATACGAAGAACTATCATGGTAGATATAACTCAGATGATTTATGGAGCCCTGAAAATAATCCAAAATAAATCTCCATCCCATTCTAGAGATTATAGTAATAAATAAAAACCATACATCCTTACAATAAATCTTTAGTGCATGTAAGTGTCCCAAAACCTATTCTAATTCGGACACTGAATCGGCTTATGTTCAGGCTTTGGCGGGGATTCTATTCTGTTGGTCGGGCATTGATATTTCAAACAGATTTGCCGCATTATTTTACGCTCTGTCAGTTTCTGAGAGAATAACTTTTTCCTTTCCTCGTGTGGATAAAAGTTTTCCCTCTACCGTCTTATTTTCAGCAGTCTTATCGCCAATGGCTCTAAAAAAATGTACGTCAACTCAGCCTAAACGAAGAAGTTCCATTCCGCATATACGACGACGCATATATACATATATATATATAGGACTTATATGTATATGTATATAGCGTATGCCATCGCTGACACCCGATAACATAAAATATCCTAAAATCCCAAATTTATGAAGGCGAAAGAACGTTTGACAAAAAGGCATTTTGCATATGATGTTGAAAATATACGTCATCGATATGTAGATTATATGTGAACAGAAACACGGACGAGGGGACTATAGGCCAAAGGGAGCTGACCGTGAAAATATTCCGCCGTGTTTACCGTCTCCCCGAGCGTAAATACAGTCGATAGGCATATAAAGAATGTTTTGCGAGAAAATCTGACGAAATGTATCGAGATACGCAGTATCGAGGATCATATTTCGACTTTGACGACATAAAATCACCACTCTTCCGAAAAATTACCTACGTCTTGAATAACTGTATGACATATGGGGTTGTAACTTAGATACTGGTACACAAACCTATTTCCATTCGCAGAATTTCCATAAGGAAATAGCGTTAAATGTATTTTTTTAATCAATTGCAGAAGTCTATATTTTACTTTAGCATCGAACAACCTAGAACGAATTAAAATTTACAACATTTTGAGTCATCGAATTTATTAAATTATATTAAAATATCGAATTATTTCCGGTTTATACCCAAGATAAAAAAAAGATGACATGTAGACGAATACAGTAGTCATCAATGCATAACCTACATATATTTGGAACTTATACTAATTTCTAACTAACTGTGTATTATATTATCCGTCGCATTCTTTTATTCGGGCTACCTTAGTCTAATACATAGTTTCAAAGGTATTTGTATCTTCTTAACAAATTTCCGTTTTGCACGTGTTAACAAACTTCTCTATGTTTAATGATAATATTGATCAACGACAAAATCCTGTGGTAGATCAGCTAGTATAGGACATGCCATATTTCCATACCATATGCTATACCACAGTGAATGGTCCAACGCTATTATTTTTATTTTATTTGTAACTTCAGATGTATGCTGATGACAACCAGATTTACTTATCATTTCCAAAAAATCATTCCAGGTCTATTAATCGCCGGAAAAGTTAAGCTACTTTGTTCAATAGGGAAATAGAGGTTGATATACATAGAAATGTTCCAAATAATAATTTGCGGAATACGAAAATTCAATTCTCCTCCTCGGTAAACAGTTTGGGGCTTATTCTCAATAACACATTTTAATACCGAGCATATGTATATAATATATCTATAACCATTATAGCAATTTAAGGATATTGTACCATTATAAGGACATTTTTTGGTATTAAATTAAAGGATCACAACTAAGCGGGATACCTGCGGAATTACAACTTGATATTTAATTCCGATCTAATTTCCTTTTTCTACAAACAGCCTAATTCACGCAGTACGAGAACGCAACTAAAAGACTGACATTAGCAACAACTATAAAATTTTCACTCTTCCTAATAAAACATCCGACTTCCGAGAAGTATTTATTTTTCGAAGGTATGCAAATTTAGATCGTGTAGAAAAAGTGAAAAGAAAACAAGTTTTTTGGGCCCACCAAGATCATCGTTGTAGGGAGATATAATTTCATTCCGACGCTCCCAACATAGCGAAAGGGAAACCCCAAGCTATAAAAGCGTCGGATACAGTGAGAAAGACGTCAGATGAACTTTGGCGCTGAACGAGTAGATGTAGATAATTAGCCAAATGCCAAATGTTATTATATCATTAAATGTAGAGATACATTGTGCACTTGATGCGAAAAAATAAGTACAAGCATATTACTAAAAATGTATACAACGGATTATAAATGTGCTTAAATCTCACGTCAACTACGGACATTCGCAAAAGTTGTTGCTCTCTTTTGCTATTGACTGAATACATTCCGAATATGTATTCAAACAATCATAAGTAGTATAATTTTATTGTAGACTATTAAATGTGAAACGTAGGTTAGTTACTTGCTAATTTATTAACACTACATTTAGAAAAATACATGTAGGTATGTATATACATTACCTTCTAATGCCTAACCAACAAATCCCGAAAAATATGCCTATTGTTGTTAAACCAAATAAGTGTCGAATATTTTTCTATTAATACATACATATGCGATTATGCCAGCTGCATATATTACAGTCCTCTTACGATTGTGTTGACATTGAAGGCTTGTTAACTTGTGGAGATCTGTGCTACTTTTCACTGCCATTGTACCTACAAATAGTATTCTGCTTTTGTTCCAACGCGTCTTTCGAAATTGCATTTCTCTAATTTTGGAAGTTTATGCAATAGGTTGCTAAATAGTCACAACGTAACGAAACATACTTTCTTACATCGCCGGATTATAGACAAATATTTTTCATACGTAATTTGAAATGGACGGTAAGAATTATGACAACCTTAAAATCATACCATATTTACCATTATTATTAACTAATATCGAACAAAATTAAAAGAGCTATGAAATTTACTTGTGCTATCCGAACTATGCAAGAAAAAAGCTAACCAACTGCGCGTAAAAATAGGAGTATATTTGAAAATACCGAATAATAAATAGAAATTCGAATTGTTTTTAAAGTAATAGTACCAAAAAACGTGAGAATTAGATAATAATAAACTACAGAACATTTTCTAATTACATGCAAGGGTACTGAAGGTTGTAAATTAAAATACCACGAAATGTTAAATGTGCTATCGAAATAACAGCTAAGTGCAACAATAAAATCGGGATATATCAATTCGATATCAACGAAATACAGTTCGAAGAAAGATCTGTAATGTAAGAAATTTAAGAGCAAGACATTTACGTGTCAAGCACTTATGGGGAGTATGGAAGACGCGTGGCTTAGAAAAGAAGGAGATATCCGTAAAATGAAGAAAGATATATACATATAAATAAAAGCATTTCTGACATAATTAAGATAAATGTCTAGTATCATTGGTTAATACTTCTCGAGAAATTGGCAAAAAAAAAACTGAAAAACGGATATTACATAGGACAAAAGTAATTTACATGAAATAAAAAAGATTTAATATTAATAATGTCTTCAATGTACCCCATATTTTCTTACCAAGCTACCCATGCATAGAACGTAGAAGTAATTAACCTGAATCAGTAAATAGGCCAATCCTATGAAAGAGAGGAACAACTGAAGGAATCGAATAAACATCAATATGAAAATCTAACAAGTCAACAACGTATAAAAATAAGGCTGGACATTTGTTGATGAATGAATTAGAACACGGTAAAAGCCAAAGACAAAACAGGCATGGAAATGGATGCTTCAAATATTAGAAAGTGAATGAACTGGAACTAATCGAGAAGTCTAAAAGGATTAAACTGGAAATATGTACCGAAATGATGGAAAAGAGACTACCCCTCTGGTTCACAGAAAATTCATACAGCAAACCGTTCTTAAGGCTAGCTATTCTCGATCAAAGATAAAAATGAAGCTGAGATCTTGAGATTTATTAACAGTACATAAAATGTAAGCAACAAAGAAAAATTAACAATTAATTAATCACAATATTTGACTTATAATAATAAAATGGTGATTTGGCAAGTTGGTCACGATGTACTTCACCATGTATTCAAAGTTAGTATCTGCAAGTTTGAAATTAGCTTAGTTTCCTAGCGTTCAAGTGCTGAGTTTGGTTCTCCAATGGCTAGGTGTTGGAGCAGCTCCCTACTGGTCCGAGTTACTAAGGATCATAAAAGAAAAAGAAAACCGTAATCTGTTTAAGACATATTTAAAAGAAAAAGTGAATGAGATTGTTTATTTCAAATAAGAGCTAGATTTCTTAAATCTAGAAAATATGTGACCAAATTCTTAAACAACAGAAATTAAAACTTAACCGAAACAAGGATATTAAAAACATTGAAAAAAAAATTGAGAATAGAATTGAATTTGGAAGTGAAATTGCACATAAGCAAAATACTAGCATGAAGTCACTTAATCAAATCAAACAGGAGACTGCCAAACTAAAATATTTGTTTGCATTTATATTTATAAATGCAAGCAAATATTCTAGTTTAGTAAAACAGTATCGGATTGTTCAGTCAAACAGTGGAAGTGATCGCAGTAACTCAAATAGACAGATGATTGACGTTGATTTTCCGGTCAACTATTTCAATCCATTTCTTTCTATTTTAATAGGTTATTCTGATAAACATGTACAGTGTTAACAACTGAATTGTGTTATTTTAGCTCAGTTTAAGTGAATTTATAGGTACAAAACAATGTTAACAGGTTACTAACTATACAAAGTATAAAGTATTCAACGTTGTAGACATAAAATTATATCCTTTGCCGTATTAAAATCATTTAATTCCTTAAGGATATGCTAAAGTGAAACCTTTCATCGTTTGGGATACTAAAAAAAGCAACTACTTGCTAGTTAGTTACTTTTCACCACTTTAACATAAAATAGGTGACGATTTTACTAAACTGCGGGGTACATTTACTTTATTACAGAAAAGCTTAGCACCGTCCCCTCTTACTCCGAGATATTTCATGTGTGTAGTTGTTTGCTCGAACTTCATGTTTAGCACCTGCTCCGTATACCTTCGGACTAAGCCTGCAAAAACGAGTACACTTTCCGTGCGTTTCACGAAATTAGCAGAGACAAGACAGACTCGTGTTTTGTCGACTCTCGAGGAAACCAGTACGCAACACGAACCCATTCTCATAAGACGAATAAACACGAGTCTGTTTAGTTTCTGCTAAGCGCAACTCATTTCTACAGGTTTACGGTTGAAGATACTGCTACGTATTTATACCAAATACACAAATCTTCTTATTGCTATTAACAAAAAAGAACTTATATGGTCCGACTTATCTGAAAGTCACTGTATGTACGTAGACGTGAAAATTGACATTTATATAAGCACATAATATGTACTATAGTATTTGGTAAAATCTACGTCGAATGGGTACGGATATCTAATATGCATTTCTATAAAATTGTTTCCCTCTTTTCATTACTCCCCATCCGCCATTTCGTCAGTTTTAACACCTGAATCGCCGAATAAATAGGAAAAACTTCTCCGTTCCTTCGCTTCCTCTAAATTATGTCTCCGATTACCCTTATCACTTATCTCACCGTGCGAGGGTCGCAGTGTGCCATAGCCGTCCTCCTCCGTCTCCACTTCCACACTTCAGACTTTCAGTTGTTTATGTTCTTTTTATCTCGTTTCCGACAGTTTTTCTCGGTGCCAATTTTTAAAGCGCAATCTACCGACACCCAGTTCGTCGACTACCTTGTAACATTTCATCGGTTTTTCTTTTACTATAAATATATTGCGATTGGAAATTTACGGTGATGAATTCTGAAACCAGCATGTGTTCCTTCGTAAATTTGCGAATATACAGTAGAAGTAAAGAGTGCAAATGATGAATAACGATACTAATGGTGAAGCTAGATAGCACTTTTATAATATACAACGCATGCCCAAGCAAATAAATGTAATAGTAACCAAACACATGCTGTCTGTGGAACCGGATACCAACGTAATAAAATGACAAAACCATTTATAATTACATACTTACAAAATAGTTACACAGTTAACAGTCCAGTATTTCTGCTGAAGATGAGATCTTAGCTATCAAAACGTGCATACAGTTTGAGTGAAGTGAAGTGAAGAAAATAGAATTTTGTTGCATTGGGACAACAGTGCGTGCACATAAGCGTCAAAAAGAAGGGACGTAGATATTATTTTATAATTTACACTAACCCGACGAGAGAAAATTAAATTAAGCTAGGGCGAAATATCGAATTCATACTACTAACAGAAAATTCGAAACCAAGAGTCGAATTCGAAGTTCGGATTGCAAATTCGAAATCCGAATTCCAAATATTAAATAAATACTAAGAATAGTGTAAAATGAAAAATCTTATTTCATTTTCATTCTGCATACAACATGTATGATGGCACATACGAAAACTTGGACAATAGACAGTAAACCTGTACGTAAGTGAGCCTTGTGTACACTGCCTCTACTGCTTCGTCGCTTGCCAGCCGTCCAACTATAGTTTTGTCCCATCATACGTGTCCGCCATCTCATCTTAAATACGTGCTTCGTTCCAAACTGAACATGGGGTAAGATAAAAATAAAAAAAAACAAACAAAATAAATTAACAATCTTTTAAATTTAATATTATATCATAATATGTTAATTGGTGCATTTTCATTGATCGAACAGCTTGACCAACACAAATAAGTTTTTTAGTTGAGTAAAATAAAATCTACGTTTTAAAATTGCTCGAATAACTGTTCGATCGAAGGTTCAACCAATTAAAGAACACATCCATGAGTACAAGAACAAAAATGTCGGCCAAATTAGACAGATTGAAGAATTTGTTCATTTTTATGCTGCGCTAACACCACTGGAGCCGTATGTTCAGAGATAATAAAATGCATCCACTGAAATTGAACCTTTTGTTCGGATTCTAAATTCGAATTTGAAATCAGAACTGCGGATTCAAATTCGATTTCGAATTTTTGGATTTCGGAGGTACAAAAATTGCAATATTCGAATTTAAAAATGTTCGGATATCTCACAATTAAACCGCGCAAGACTGTGATCGCTCCATTCACATGAAAAAAAATGTTGGAGGCATTTAGCCCTCCAACCTTACTCGGTAAACAATTGCACTTACGTACGAAGGTACGTACGAAACATCCAAGAATCACTCAAACAATTACATTATATACAATATAATAGTGTCTTATAATATAATTATAAACTGTCTTTTAATGTAATCGACAGTACAATTCCATTTCCACTGTAATCAAAAGATATGACAATTTTCTTATGTTAAATAAAATACCCATATATTGTTACGTTTTTAAAAAGGTAATGTAGAAACGAATCTAACAACATATTGTTATACTTTAACTTAAAAAATAATCCAATATGCACCAATGAAGATACACCTTTCTTGTTTTTGTACAAACTTAAACAGGAATTGTCTCTTGACACCTGGTTCATCCAAAGACCCCATTACTAGAAGATATAATAACAATAATTATCAATCTACTAAATCTATATTCAATTGCTTCCTCGTTTGTTCTTTAGTTTTTTTTCTTTTAGTGTGGTGACGCCCTAACAGGGTGTGTAAGCTTTTGAGGAGCTTTTTTAGTGTGTGAATTATGTGTGTAAAATGTTCCATGGCCTTGTTACTATGACCCCCTCCCCGTAAAAGGTGAAGCGCCTAACTCTATTATTAATTATGTTAATGATTACTTCTTTACTTTATCGAATTTTATTGCACTTAATTAATTATAACCGGTTTGTTTAAATTTGTCGTTTTTGATAGAAAATATCCCTATTTTCTAATTCTTTACATTCCTGCATTTATAACCTATGCATGAATCCATGTGGGATAAACTTGACGTCCTTTTAATATGCGGTACATTTGGCCAACATTACCATGAAGGCAAATTTAATTAACACTCCCCTAGTAGAGCTAGAAATATTTAAGAAAACTTTTAGGACTAGTAATAAAAAAGTTATCTTTGACCGTTTTATCAATTCCAAAGTATTTCACTCAATCATTGACGTTAATGGTTTTTTCTTCAAGCCAGAGTGTAAGGCTACTATAGGTCAGGAAAATACCTGTAAATGTAAAATGTCTTAGTACTAATAATAAATATAATATAATTTACGTCAAACTCAATTCCATTTTGAAATATGAAAGCTGTTGC
Source organism: Oryctes borbonicus (assembly GCA_902654985.2). Lineage (NCBI taxonomy): Eukaryota > Metazoa > Arthropoda > Insecta > Coleoptera > Scarabaeidae > Oryctes > Oryctes borbonicus. Next base: position 5,531,610 of record LR736863.1, read on the forward strand.
TTTTAAAGCTAAAATATCCGCAGTACATATAAAGTGCACGTTTGCAAACGACGGCGTGTCAAAAATATTCCTCTTTTAGATTTGAGTTTAGTCGCTCGCAAAAATATGAAAAATCCATACTCGATCACCATCAATACGTTATCTGGCTACGAAATGCAACACAGTTTCGGGCACATATGTATTTTATAAAATACGAATTTCGGAGGAGAGCGTGTGAACACGGCAAAAGTTATATTGAGTTTGAAATTGAACCAATGCAATTTGCACCGCCATCGGTATAGATACAAGACCTTCGGGATTAAATATTTCCAATTTTATATTCAACAAAAGTTTACGACTGTCCGGCGGGGTGTACGTCTATACGTATACATATTATGCCGTAATGTATGCACTATAAATTGCAATCTGTTCAAGCTTTTATTCAACGATTTAAAATTACCACAATTTATATTCTTCATAAGTCTTCACGGCAAGTAACATCTAATCTTAATCTTAATGATTTCTTGTTTTTTATTAAACTACTGTCAGAAATAAAATAAAATTCTTAATGATCTTCATTTCTGAAACAGAAATTCTCTAACTTCTATTAGCGGGTCAATTGGCCCAATTCACTGTAAGGACATAATGCGAAGCAAAATACCTTAATTAAAGGTACACTTACAAATAACAGTTCCACGTCCGTACCGATTCAGTTCTGTGAAGAATAATATCGTCACTTTGTTTCTCGTAGACGTAATCACACATGTCCATTTCTTTATAAAGTATTGGCGGATTTCGATTTCTCACACGTTAAGATCCGTTTACACATATCAGTTCCGTGTCAGTGTCGGTTCAGTTCCGTTTCATCAGTATCAGTAGAAAATGATATCATTACTTTGATCCTTGTAGACGTATTCACACATATCCGGCACAATTCCGTATTTTTGCTTTCAATATCCGTTTCCCTGATAACTTATTCGCAGACAGTGTGTTTGTGTATCTCCAAAAATGAATCAACGAAAAACCCTATTGAATTAGTATTCTGTTTTCTATGATTTATCTCGTCCGGAATATATCGACAACACATATAAACTCCATACCCAATCCTTTTACAGAGTAGCAAACTCTCATACATTTCCCCTTTTTCTCCATATCATACGCCCATTTCTGCTTCTTGTTGATGAGCTTCTTCCTCGTCTAAAGCGATGAAAATGAATGTCAATTCTTCGTCAGTAAAGTGTGCCATCTCAACGATAAGTGATTAGAAAGTAACGATAGTGAGCGAGTATGTGTTAACAGGCTAGTAGCTGATACTGAACTGAACCGGCACTGATACAAAACTGATGTGTGTAAATAGACCTTATACCAGGAGTTATATAGATTGTGTACCTGTTACGGTGGTGGGGAGCGGCATCTTTTACTAATAGCGAAAATAATGGTCCGAATTACCTTTAGTCTTAGTAAATCATTGACGAAACAAGAAAGTAGTATCATGAATAGGCCTGCAGAAACGAGTTGCGCTTCACGAAATTTGTGTTTATTCGTTTTATGAGGTTGGTGTTGCCTATTGGTTTCTCCGAGAGTCGACAAAACACGAATCTGTCTAGTCTCTGTTAATTTCGTGACCGCACGGAAAGTGTACTCGTTTCTGCAGGCTTAATCATATATCATTATAAGCAATGGAAATTCTAAAGGAGCTGCCCGCGAGTATACGCAGCGTTTTCCATTGTAACGACCAAAATCCCCACGTTAAAAGAATATTATCTCAAACGAGTTTTAGTATTAATGTATGAGCTGGAATTATTGATAACTACTTGTGTGGGTCCCATTTTTTGCCACGGCGTTGTTAATAGTTATTTAATATCACTAAATGAGAAAATAGCGCCATTATTGCTTGCTGAAACACCACAACGTTTACGAAATCGTATTGTATATTAACAATTTGATACTCCCGCTCATACCGCACATGCAAAACGTAAGAGATATGATCAACAATTTCTCAGACGATGGATTGGTCGCAATGGACTTATTCCACGACCACCAAGGGCACCAAAGTGTGCACCAGACGTGTGACTCCAATTTCAGAAATTTTTGGATACTACCTCATATGGTCGTAAAAATTCCGCATCCCGCAGATTTTAATCATTAATCAAGGAAACTTCAGGGTTTTATATCTATTTTGTCCACTGTAGTGTATTCCTGAATAAACAACGAACTAGTGACTATATCTTCCATTAACAGACCGATTTACTTGCCTTTTCAATTTCCTAAAAAAATGGTGTGTTTTAAAAATTTAAAACCGCAAAATAAAAATTAAAAAATACGGGAAGGTTTTTAATTAAGAGATATTTTTCATCTGAACCGCACGTTAAATTTTTGGAATCCTTAATAAGTAACCCCAAAGCATAGGTAGCAAGAATCTTACACAAACCTTTTAATATCTACAGTTCCATTTAAAATGAACAAGTTGACAAAATGTTTGAGATGAGTTAGCCTTACTGGTGTTAGTATTAGAAATTTACTTCTCTGGTTCATATTTTTGCTATTCAACGGTTGCATTTCGCGATGAGGCACTCGTATTGTAAAGCTGTATCGGAAAAATATTTCTATATATTTACACGTAACTAATGCAAACGATTGCTTATTAAACTAAATACCCGTTACGTATAATTATATACGAACTATACTGATAAGCTTATTTCGGACTATTACAATATAGTGAGGTTACGTTAATTTCAATAAACAGTAGATGTTTTCCTCTATATATGTAAAAACATCGAAAGATCACACGATATACAGAATCTTACCAGAACTTTCTGCACCTTATAAAATGATCCTTCCAGAAAATAAATTTGTTGAATGTTATATCACAAAACTAAATAACACTAAATACAAAAAACTAACCACTATTCAACGAAAAAACCGCACATGACTGATGTCTAGATCCCTACAGCACCGCAACAACCAGCCCACAACGTAACCTATCGCACGTCGGTTACTGAACGATCTTTTCAGCACCCGGTAATGAAACGGTTAAGTACACAATACATTTCAGGTCTCTATTTTTAAACAGTCCATGTAAACGTTATACTCATGAATTTAAGAGACAGCGACTGGCGCTCAGCTACCCAGTAATAGTTGTTATTTGGCTGCTTCAAATTGGACAGGAAGTCGGTTTTTACCGTTCATTTAAAGAGAACGGTTAAATTCGTCCGCGCCTCGTGCAATAATAGATTTAGATGCGATCGCAGGCGTATTCAAGAAGGAAAGATCATTATTTCGGAGATAGTACTACTCAGTTACGCGTACTTATTACTACATCTTCAACAATAGCAGCAAATTATGAAAAGTTTTTTATAGGGTGAATAATTGGGGAATTATTGCGGTACCTATATTAGTTAGTAGCATCTGTTGCTTTCGAGTTTCCAGTTAAATTCTTGATCTTTACACTTATGTTTGGAATATCATTTTTCTTATTCTATTCGTTACTTCAGAAACATGTTTCCTTTAGCTGATTACTCAAAATCCATATAATTCTTTATATAGGTGTGGTAACGACTCATGGAATAAAACTAATCCTGACGTTATTTTGGAGTCTTATATGAAACGCTCCAACAGTTCTTAATCTAAAAAACGCGTGGGTATTAGATCCTTTTATGCTTAATCTAGGTGGCAAAAATCACATCTGTCTAATGCACACTTACAAAGAAATAGCGATTTATATAAATGTCAACTTGTTAAAAAAACCAATAATAACTCTCTGAAATCCTCAGTTCCGGACAATAGTATCTTATTATACTTTGCCTTAGAAGTTAACGATGAATCTAAAAGTACAATAATACAAGGATGGTATAACAAGTACCCGCGTTTAGGGACAGATGTCTCTACATCAAAATATGCATTACCGCCTGTTGTGAGCAAGTATATTTGTGAAATCACCGAAAAAGGACAGTACAAGTCAATGATTCGATATCCTTTTTTAAGTCGTAAAACATATGCAGAAATTGGTGAATTGGAGAGGTTGAGTGCAGTTTATAAAGGCCAAGCACCGTCGATTACACGATTAACTTCTTTTAATGAATTTAAGGGTGGTCAGTGTTTGATAGAGAGTGATCAGGTCACGACTAGGGGCGATATGATCGATAAAGTTCATGATATCGTGTTAGCAGACCTATGTTTGAAGATTGGAAAGATTGCCTGTATGGTTAGCATCCCAATTGAACCTTCACGAAAAATTAAGGGAGAAAGCTATTAGCGAGACTACTGCTGCGTCTACTAGCGGTTGATCAAAAAAGGAACCGCGTAATAACTTCAAAGCAATGTTTGGACATGTCTAAACGCAATACGAGTGGGTTTATACAGCGTTAGGTGACTGTAGATAAGACATGGACACTTCACTACATGTCAGAAACCAAAGGTTAGCCTACAAAATGGACTTTTCCTCACGAATGTGCACCAAAGAAAGAGAGGGCGATTCGACCAGTTTTGGATTCGCAAGGCATAATCTTAATTGATTATTTGAAGAAACGAAGGTCATTATGTGGCCGTACTATGCTGATTTATGGGACCGATTCGACGCTGAATTAAAGAGAAAAGGAACCCACCAGGCGAAAAACAAAATTCTCTACCATCATGATAACGCCCCGGCCCACTCATCTCCATAGCTCTCATTAAATGTGCCAGCATATATTGCAGTATAACAAACTTTTATTGCCAAGGGTGTCCTTATAGATTTACGTCTTTTTTCAATTAAACTTTCTCAAAAGACATTGATTTCTTTAAATTTATAGAAGGAGCCGATGTTTCAACGTTTTATTAATATGTAGATTTTTACATATAATAACTATGCAAACGCAGTAACAAAGTTTAAACAGGGTATTTGTTGGAATGTAAACGGCGGTGGAAAAATAGGCAAAACCAAATGAATTTTTCTTATAAGAAACAACAAAAGTTATTACTACAAGAAAAACAACACTCATATCATGCTTTTTACATTACACAATCCATATTTCCTCTTCCGTAGAAAAATTTAATATGGAACAGATCGTGAAAATAAGGAAAATTCTTCGCAGAAAGGCGACATATCTCCCTCTAACAGAACACAATAGAACCTCGGATCCAGAATCTGTAAACCGTTAAAGCTTTAGACGTCTTCGGTCCTTCTCCTCTATCATCTTTTTAAAGTTCGAATACTCGTTCTCACCCCCCGTACCAAACTAGAGAAGGTATTTCCAATAAGCACACTTCTCCGTTTTTCGCCAGGAGGAAGAAAAACACTCGTGTTTCCCGGAGAATATTATTAAAATACTGACATTTTACTTGGCAGAAGAGTCGCACGGCTTATATGAAAATTGCGATAGGGACTTAAAGTATAAAAAGTTATCCACCGACTGTTACTAATGTGTGTAATGTGAATATAATTTCAATAAATGCGAAAAGGTAGATCGTTTAAATGTTAAAAAGGGTCTAAGCGGTAAGAGGCTTGAGTGGTTTGTATAATGTCGACTCGAGATTCTATAATACTCGATTACCCGCACACCATTTACCATACTTCTCTTTATCCACGCCTCATAACAATTTATACATATTGCACAAAGTAACAACAAAAAGTGTTGTTGCAGAATTTTACTCCAACATCTCAAAACTCTCAACTTAAAGTGCTGTAAGCATTGAAGCTACCTTAAGATGCTTACAGCACTGGTATAAAACACTATTCGATTTGTCGAACGACTAGTCGAAAGATTAGTCGAATTGACTAGCATTTTCCGTTTAAACTATACTTGTAATGTTTCGATTAGTCGTGCGATATTTTTCCAAATAGTGCCGTGTGGATCAATCGCGTTGTTATGAAAAGACAATAACACATTGTTTCTACTTGTATTGACGAAAATCTAACGAAGGAAAGTAACAACATACATTCCTTTCACATTCCACAACATTCTATCAGTTTTATAATTATAATTTTGAAATATTGTCCCATTCGGATTGAGGAAGCCACCAAAAATGATCCTTTGGGACAATGATTTCATATTTCTCTATCGACTCCGTCGCATAGTAACTCCAAAGGATTCAGATCTGGACTGTGAGCGAGTCATAGCATAATTTGCACTCTATTAACTTCTACCGGAGTGTCCAAACAATTCTTGCAAATTTTGCAATAGCGTTATTTTCGACAATTCCTCTGTAGTCATCCGTTCCTGCTATACAGAAACATCCCCGTGCTTTACCGTAGGAACGAAGCATTCGCGTGGCATTTTCTCATACTTCGCTCCTCGGACAAAGATCCTACGCCTTTGGCCGAAATCCTCAAATTTAAACTTGTCTATCTTAGGCACCTAATCATCTGGCAACTAGTTCCGATAGTGTTGCAATCATTGTAACCGCCTGTAACCATAACAATGGCTTTCTCAATGCGACGCGTCCATGAAGATCGGCTTCTTTTAGACGGCGTTCTGTTATACTGACCGAAACAGGATTTTCATGTCCGCGATTAATTTCTGCCGTAATTTCAGGCGCTGTAAATCGTTGATTTCGTTTGCTAAGTAGCTTAATTCGAGATTCTTCAGGCATTGTTATCCGAGAAAGACCTCGTCGATTACGGTCTTCGACAGACCCCGGTGTAGCGTATTGTGTACCGTTGATTTTTTACGTGCTATATTTGGGCAATTGCACGGTCTCAATAACCCTCTTCTTAAAGTGCAATTCTAGAAGATCGCGTTGGTATACTTATTGGTTTCCCTTTCGGCATTTTAAAATACGATTGCTTAATATTTTAAAAACACGTTTAACTCTCACAAGCTGCCCAGACCATCGAAATATTTTCTGCTATCTTTTTTCTTAATAAGGTAATGTAGAACACAACATACCAAAATTATGTCTTATACTTTGCCAATAGATAAGTTAATCTCTTTTTGAAGTATTTGAAAGTCATTTTCAAGGACTCTTCTAGCACGACTAAAACGACGGTTAAAATTTTGTTGTTCCTTAATATTTCGTTTGTAAATTAGTGTCGTTTGGGAAATATAATAGATTTATGTTCATTATTTTACTCGGTAAGGGACTGTTTAAACACCACCGTCACTAATTTTTCCGTGTTGGAACCTACGTCCACATATATGAAGCTGTATTCTACATCTAAGCACGATGCTATGAAAGCCTTTGTAATTGCAATAATACAATCCACCTTTTTCTCTATATGCTATATGCTTTCCGTCTAAAAAGATTCCAATTATGTATATATATATATATATCACGACGAAGGGGCAAACCACAAAATTATATGAATACAACTTCCTCATGGTACTGATGGAATCACTCACGGTAAAAGCAATGTAAGGAGAGAAGAAACATACTAACCCACGGACATGTTTCTTCCGTACCCGGCGTCATCACGACTTCAAGCGCGTTTTTCTCCTAGAGACGCCGAGTAGACCGGTAGCATATGTCCATGGGCTAATGTGCTTTTTCTCTCCATACAATGCTCTTGCTATGAGCGATTCCATCACTACCATGACCATTATTTTTTTGTTATTGAAAGCTCTGTTTAGAGATGGCAAACTTACAGGCATATACACAGATAAAAATACGGCGTACGATCTAACACCATCTGGTTGTTGCCTGACGTCCATTTGCACGAGTAGTTAGAATCAGCACAGTTAACATTTTACAATTGTTAACATTGGCCCGTTTCGGTAATATTATTTTTCCTTCACGGTGAAAAAATTCTTCAGAGTTAGAACATTTACCTCAACGATGAAGAATTTCTTCGTTTCGGTGTTAAGTTCAGTGAGGAAAATCTCCGAATCGGTATTGGAATGTTTCCCATGTGGTATGTGGTGAAAAATCTCATTCTTTCGGTTATATTGTTTTTCTCTGTGGACTAGAACTTATCCAGTTCGATGTTAAAATGTTTCACCCGCATTCAAACATACCTACTTAGATATTAACATTTACCAACAAATTCTTCAATTAGGTACTACATGTTTCAACTACAAGAGAAAAGTTCATTTCAGAGTTCATCGCGGTGAAAAATATTTTTGTTCCAATTGAAAAAAAAATAGAATTGCGGAAAACAGCGAGAACAATCCTCGAGTATGTTTGTTTTCAAGAAGACCGAAGGACACCATCAAAAGAAAGAAGATGTCAGGTATTTCTAGAGAAAAAGCAGCAAACCGTCCTCAATCAAAGATGTGAAAAAGCTGAGCTCTTTCAAAACAAAAGTATATTAAGAGTAAGCAACAAAAAAGTAATAATAACAATTAACTAACTAACTACTTGACTTATAATAATAAAATGGTCGGCAAGTTGATCCGGATGTACCTCGTCATGTATTCAAAGTTAGTATCTGCAGGTTGGAAATCGGCCCAATTTTCTGGCGTTCAAGTGCTGAGTGCAGTGGGGATAGATATTATTAGAACAGCTCTCTAATGGTCCGAGTTGCTAAGGATCAGAAAAGAAAAAGAAAACCGTAATCTGTTTAGGACTTATTTAAAACAAAATAAAAAAGAATAAGAATGAGGTTGTAAATGTATTTAAAATAAGAGCTAGATTTCTTAAATCCAGAAAGTATGTGAAAGTATGAGTGATTGCAGTAACTCAAATAAAAGAAAACAAGTAGCTGAGATGAAAGACAATATAAGAAAAAGGGTAAACATTTTTACAAATATGAGAAAAGCTGAAAGACCAATCACGCGGAAAAGCGTTCAAACAGTGAAATCTGCAAGCTATACGGTAAATCTATAACAACAGAGGTAGTAAAAGAAAAAAGTTCAGATGAGACATTTGAAGCGCATAGAAGAAGAAAGCACAGTTAAGCGGATAACCACTGCTGCACTAGAACACCAAAATGAAAGTAAAATAGAGCGATAAAGTCAGAAACGTGATATACTAAATGTATTGGTTCCGATCTCTAGTTCCGGAATCGAAATCCTACTTTTCCTTCATGACTTAATTTATTCTCGAACAAAAACAACAATTATTTCCTGACACTTCGTAATATTTGATAATAATGATGATTCAAAACACGTAATATTATCCAGACTGTTAAAGCCTTTATATAATAAATTAATTATCTGAAACTTTTAGGAAGTATAGTGTGCTTAATTCAAAAAATACTAAAATTCAATTTCTCTGGTTTGTTGTCGTTCATTGCATCTTAACCACCATTAAAAACACTACTACTTTGCTAATTTATTAATAGTAACGCAGGTAGCAATTGTAATTTGATATAGCATCAATTTTTCTGAAAATAACTAATTTTCAATAAATATCGAAATTTGTTACTGTTTTCTAGTATTCTACAATAATTTTGTATCAAAAGAGACCAAGGAATTGACAACTAAAATCTAAAGATGAAGTCCAGAATATATTTGAATATACAGTGCCCGACACTTTATTACTCTCACATAGTGATTGATGTAATTTGGTTCAAAGATCACTGGTTACATTCTTAAAACCAAGTGTATATTTAGATTACACATTTTAACACCTTTGCCTTAAATTTTCGAATCGCTTTTTTTTTTTTTTAATTTTTTTTTTTTTTTTACTGCGACACTTGATTACTCTCGCTATATGTTTTAATTACAGTTAGCTGGGGAGCCGTAAAATAAATGAAAACTACGTTGCTTAGCAACAAGTCAAGAATTGTTCCACAATAGTTATCAAGTTGTGACAGTACTTGGTTGTCAGTATGGGTTGTGGAAGAACTTTATGAAAAAATCCAAACTCTTTGACAAGAAGGCTATTCGAATCGAGAAATCGCCAGAAAAAATTAACAAAGTACGTGGGTAATTAACGCTTACCTGAAAAACATCAAAAACTATGGCAGTAAGGGAGCGTCATGCGATTTTGCGGATGACGTCCAATTCTTGTGCTACAGCTAAGCAAATTAGGGATAGAGTCAGAAGTCATGCTTCCGTACGAACCAGAAATGTCCACACTTGAAAAGAAAAAAACTGCGTAGGAAACCCCTCCTGCTGGAGCATCATAAGCAAACCCGATTAGAATTTGCTCACAATCGTCGTGAATGGGTAGGTGAGTGGAAAACAGTTTTCTTCAGTGATGAAAAAAGATTTAATTTGGATGGACCTGATAGCTTCCAATATTATTTTCACGATTTGCGGTTGGCAGAACGATTTTTATCACGTCGTCATAGCCGAGGTGAATCAGTAATGGTTTGGGGTGCGATTTCAAGTCAAGGATCAGTGGGACTGGGAATTCTAGAAGGAAGACAGACTGCTCAGAAGTACCTGGAGTTACTCCAGAGACAAATCGCTAATATTGACTTGGTGTTTCCCGATGAAGAATGGACATTTCAACATGATAATGCGCCAATTCACACAGCACGAATAATCAACGCAAGGATGAACGACAACAATATCGATGTTCTGAAATGGCCTGCCCTTTCCCCAGTCATGAATATTATAGAAACTTACAGGGCTGGATGACGAGACAAGTTTACAGCGAAGGAAGACAGTTTAACAATAGAGAAGAATTGATGTTAGCCATAGGAATCACTTAGGAAGCAATTCCAATGAATTTGTTAAATAATTTATTAACTTCGTTGCCTCATCGCATGTTAGCAGTTATTGAAAGACGAGGAAGTCTTACGCACCATTAAAATAAAAGTTATAATAAAAATAGTTGCTTTGTTTCTATTTCTTGTTCTTTTATTTTGGATGAGAGTAATCAATTGTCGCTTTGAGGATTACCATCCTCAAAAATTGTTTTTGAAATTACTAAGGCAAACTGGCGTCTAGATTTGTACAAGGGATCTAATTTAACTATTCTTATAGTCATTCTAACTAAAACGTTAGTGTTTCGACGAAATGGCGTCAATTGTGGGATGAGAGTAATCAAATGTCGGGCACTGTATTTGAATTCTTCTGGATTCTTTGTATATTCTTTTACATTTATAATAATATATGTATTTTTCCAGCAGCGTATTTCTATCTTTAAAATCATGGATTTTACGCATCCTTGGGCAATATTAATACGTTCGTCCTGTTGTTGCTTAAAGGGCTAGAGTAAGCAACCTGAACATGTATCTTCCATCTCTAACCTACAGTCCATTATCAGTAGGTATCTGGAATTGGGTAAAGCCACGAACGTTCGCGAATTTCGATTCGGAACCGTTATCTCTGACAGGGGCGGAAAATTTAGGTCTCGAAGTTACGCTTGGAGGACGTTTGTTGTCGGTCAGGTCCATTGAACGCCCATCTATATTGAGTAGTAATATCCATTGTTTTTCTTTCAATGGGAACTACATCGCGATTAAATCTGCAATTCACTTTTATCGCAATCGTGTATATTACCGTGGAATGCCGTGTTGTAAAAGTTGTTGGATATTGTTTCAGGCGGCCCCGCTCTCTAAAATGAATCTCAAAGAATACTGGAATAAACTAATACGTATTTTAATGACATTTCAATTAGCAATATGAAGTATGTATTATATTCGTATATTCCGTAAATTTAATACAATTAACAGAAGTAGATATACTAGAAAACAAGTTTGATAAAATGGCAACAAATGCCATTTTATCGCAACAAGTGCGGCAATCATGAAACGAATTTTCTATAGATTGTTTTTCTATTTGGCATTTCTGTGACTATATTATTCTTTGACAGCTATCGGAGGCATCTAAATTTGTGTGATGTGAAGGTTAGTTGCCTTGGCCAACATTGCAATTGAATAAAGATGTCACATTGACATACAGTCAGCCCACTCGTATTCGTACACTGATAGTTAATAGATGGAAATGTTGAAAAACATGTAATGTTACAGTTATATTTATTAATTTCCACTGCAAGCATCCTACGTACTAAATACAGTCCCTTATTTCACAGTTTCCCAACTAAAATGAATAAAGAATAGTAAAATGCACAAATTCATCGCACGCTCGTATTCGTACAGCTGCCGCTTTCTTAATAATTCAAGAGCATAAACACATTTTTATTAGTCGAATACTAATGAAATAGAGGAACTACCGATCATGTGTACATATGAACGAAATATAATAAAATGTATCAGTATTAATGCAATCATCCGTCACAATGGGCAGAAAGGGTACGGAAACATTGATCGAAATTCGAAAATTAATTATTTCTCATTACGAGAAAGGTTAAAGTTTAAGTGAAATTTGTGGACTTGTCAATAGAAGTCGGTGCACAATTCAGTACATAATAAAAAGGTTTAATACCGAAAATAGAATTCGTAACAAACTAAGAAATCTGGACAGAAAGATTTTAACCCAACGCGAGGAGCGTAAAGTTTTAAGGAAAGTAACACTAAATTCAAAAATTTCTGCCCGTAAATTAGCAGCTCAAATAGGAAATGAAACGGAAAAGATAGTTAGTCCCGAAACAATTCGGAGAGCAATAAGGAACCATGGATACAAAGGCTGTGTAGCCCGAGTGAAACCCTTTATCAGTGAAGTTAACAGACGCAAACGATTAAACTTCCCCCGAAAGTATATAAACGAATCCCAGGACTTCTGGGAACGCGTCATATTCACTGATGAAACCAAAACTAATATATTTCAGTCAGGTGGCAGATAAATGGTATGGTGGAAACTCAATACTAGCCTGGAGAAGAAACATCTACAGGCATCTGTAAAATATGTTGGTGAATCGGTAATGTTGTGGGGGTGTTTTTCTGCGACCGAGGTTGGGAATTTATTATCCATTTTATTGATGAACAAAATAATGTATATCGATATCGATATGAAGGAAAGTGTGACGCGTTTAGGCATAACGGATAGTTTTATTTTTTTATCAAGGTACCGACCCAAAGCATAACGCCGAGCTAACTAGGACTTGGCTTCTCTACAATTACCCTGAGGTCATGAATACATCTCTACAATCACCGGCTATTAATCCAGTTGAGAATTTGTGGGCGGATTTAAAGAATCGGATTCGCAAACACCATATAACCAACAAAGTCGACCTTAAAAATAAAATAAAACAAGAATGGCACCGTATTCCGTCGGACATAACTACGAAATTAGTAAAATCAATGCCTAATAGACTAAATGAGGTTATTAAAAACAAAGGCAATCACACGAAATATTAGAATGTATCTTACATTAGCGCTAACGTTAGTTCATAATACTGTACGAATACGAGTGACTTGAATTTTTTACATATTTTTGAACTTGTTTTATTTTAACTAAGAGACTATAAGATAGATGTTGTACATTCATTCAAAGAATACTACGATATCATTTTGTTTTGTTTCTAATAAGACTTAATAAATGTTTTTGAAAAATAATGCATTTGTTTACGTTTTTCTGTAGCCACTGGTAGTGTACGAATACGAGTGGGACTGACTGTAGTTTAAATTCAAAAATACGTCCTCGCAATTATATTTTATTTGTATTTAAAAGTACATCTAATAAATGGACGCTATTGAATGTAATAGCATAAATTAAACTCCACACGAACTTGGTAATTTATTACTAAGTAAATCACGTGAAGTGCTATGAAAAGAAATGAAAATTTCTGTACTTATTGTGCTCAGCATAATGTTAAAACATCATCTCGAAACATTTTATCTGCACATTTTCAGATACAAAGCAACCTCTCTCTTACTTTGTGATCGATTTCCCTGTTACATTCATGTCAATATTTGCAAGAATATGAACACATCAAAATACTCTACTAAATCACATTTTTGAAACGTTGCTCAATAAGTTACGAAACAAAAAAATCAAAGATATTAGAGATGAAAGATATGAATCAATTTAATAAGAAAGCTGATAACACAATTAAGATTCATACAGTTTTAGTTGTTATAACGATGTTCAATTTGGGTTATCTTAATAATAGGTTGCGCTGGTGTACGGACGCGTGAAGAACTAATCAATATAACAATAAACGACATAGGATATAAGAAAGTAATGTCTAAAACAAAGAGTAATATTTCAAACGGTTTTGCAGTCCTCCCCAACTTTTCTCAAACTCCCAAATTCTGGCAGTATAAGGGGCATTGTTTTTGACGCTGAAGTATTTCGCATTTAGCCAACACAGCTGATTTGTTCACAGTAATCATCATCTGCATAACTGAGATTTACATTGATACCTCCTCGATGGAAAAGAAAATTGAAAAGATTTCGTTCCAGCCAAATAAACGAAGAAAACATTAGAGTATTTCGCAAGTCACATTACTAAATCTTATGAATTGCTGCTGAGGATACAACCACTCAACAAAACTTTGTTGCCACTCAAAGTTTGCTTGGAATAACAATACACTTCTGTAACGATATACGCAAGGAACAACTTCGTGAAGGCAACCTTTTTATTTTTAAAATAAGAAAAATTTATGCTGAGAACTACAACACATTTATTTAACTTGGAGAAATACGTAAGGTTTAAGATAAAGTGTGGCTGTCACCAATTTTAACAGTAAATCTTGGGCAGCCAACACTGCTGCTACAAGACTTTCGCAATAAATTGGAATAGTCAATCATAATTAAATAAATGTACCTAATTGGCACAAATTATGTTTCTGTACTATTCTATCCTGAACATTTATAAAACTACACAAGGCTATAAATCCAGTCAAAATTACTCAATACGTTAGCCAATGTTGTTTACACAGATCTCGCCAAATCGTTCGATAACAAAAATTAGGGCTTTCGAAAACCGTCTTTTTCAGAAACCGGATGCCCGTCCAGCGCACTCCTCGGAATCGGATAGTCGGGTCCTCGAAATAGGGCGATACCCGAAATCGGCTGGAACCGATACTAAAAATTTCTAGTACCTGGCTACCCGATTTCGACCAATAATTTAACATTATTTTGGTGCATTATCTATCGCACACTCGGCAAAATTACAAAGAAACCCAGACGAAACCAACTGTTAATATATTAACACTAAGGTTTGTCTTAATGTTAATAAATATATTATTGTTACATATTTCAAAAAACAAAAATTCCTGTACTATTCAACTCTATTTGAATGAACTTCAACATTCTAAGCACACAACAACTACTTCTGCCTTTCGGTCCTTAGGAAGCCATCAAGAATTTTCCAATCGACAAACTCGTAAAGTCTTGTTTTCTACCTCAGTGATCCCTAAACTTGAATACGCATCGGTCGTTTGCTACCCAATATACCATTATAATTGACAGAACACAAATGAGGTTCTTAAAATACTTCACTTTTAAAATTGCCGGTACTTATCACCGACGGGTACTTACTATTGTACTCAGTATAAATCTAGATAAACAGAAACATTCTTCACATTTAAACAGCAACATTTCTTGTTATAGTTGTAATAATTTACCTTTGTGTATGTGTACGTAATTACGTTTAGAGGTGCTCTACATATTTATTTTGTATTGTCTTGTAATTACATAACTATATTATGTTGGATAATAAAGACTGCTATTAAACATGAGCGATGATACTTAATGATTTGAAAATAGAATTTAAAAAAGAACCAAAAAACTATAATCTTTAGTAATAGATTTATATTGAGAACAAGTAATTAGTAGTGTCAGAATATCAGTAATGGAAGTCTTTTTATTTAATTTTAGTCTTTTCCTTCTGTTTTCCTTTAACCGCTACTAGAATAAATTAAAACAAAAAATTATTCAAAGGGAACCGAGTCAAATTTATGTCGTCTAATTGGTCGCACGCAACATATGCTACAAAATAGTTACCGACTTTCCCAAATGAACGAAAATCCCTTCTGTTTGGTTTCTTTATTATTTCCTTCAGTTTTCCCGTTCAGGAGGCGGTTAATTTTTCCAATTACTGGATCTTAATGTGGTCGTTACGAACATTTGTCGGTAATTAAGACTTCTACAGAAATAGGAAGCAGTCGCATTCCAAAGTAGACCCTTGTTTTTTAGACGTACTGAACTAAGCATTAATATTACAAAATTCGGTTAAACAGTTTAAGTTCCAAATTTATTATGCACAATAAACTTACAATTTAGTAAGCTACCAACAGTATTAACTATTCTTGCTACATATTACATAACAATTAACGGAATTTATATCAGATTCTTGTTTAAAAAAACACTACAGTTACCACAAAAAAACTAGAAAAAAGAAATTATTTATGTTGTTTTATATTGTAATAAGCACGTACATTTTAAGATAAGAGCCTATGCGTTCTATATACACCATTCAAGCAGCAGTTACAATTAGGACTTCCGAGAGCGTTGTGCAATTTCCCAAAAAAGCAGAATGATAATAGTCAAGGAAATGTATACATATTTACATATGCGTAATTAACTATCCAAATTAACGTTAACGCTTGTCTAGCGTAGTCTCTCACGTTCTGACAAAATGTAATCAATAACATATACATATTATTGATTACCATCTTTACATAACGTTTAAACTTATACATATGGACAATGAACAAACTTTATATACTGTCGAACCCACTGACTCGCGAATCTATAAATTACATTCAAATTTTAATCTCTACATCTTCGAAGCGGAAAAACGAAATCGCAAGTTAGTCGCCGTACACCATTTGGGAAATCATTAAATTCCGATAGTTGATCTGGTTCCTTTTATGCGACGTTCGATTTTATACCCTTGGTGTCGATGATTTAGTCTCCGTATCTACCGGCAGTAACTCCGAATGGGAGAATGATGGCCAGAGCGACGCCTCATGACCGTCGTCGTGTCGCCCGACATCGACAACGCGAGAGAAAAATCTCTATAGGGATTCCAAACGATGGCGATGGCAACGGCGGAGGTGGTGTGATAGAAATCGATGTCAAACGGCCATTTGCATAACTGTCGTAAAGTTCTTAAACTTGTATGCGTGTACATGGTCGACGGAAAGGAGGCAACTGGAATGGAAAAATTCACGAGAGGGCACGCACAATATGAGCCCAAGTTTTAAACTTTCGTTCGCCAATTTAGAAATAAGGTGATTATGGAACATACAATTATAATCGTTGTATCCGATATCACAGAATACATCTAACCAATATATATCTTAGTTTTTCTAGATTCAATATATTCGCCCACGTATTGTGTTAGAAATGTTGAAAAAATGCACAGGAAATATTAGGCATTTATATAATGCGCTCACAAATATATTTTAAAAACTATATAATGTCATTAATGTAGGATGAATGAATGAATAGTGTTAACTATAGTTTGGCGTCGACCAAATAGTGCCACCGCATATTCTCATATGGTAGCAAAAATTTACTTTATAATCAGTAAAGTTCTCAGCTTCACGAAATTAGCAGAGACTAGACAGGCTCGTGTTTTGTCGTAGGCAACACGAACCCATTCTCATGAAACGAATAAACGCAAGTCTGTCTAGTCTCTGCTAATTTCGTGAAGCCCACGGAAAGTGACGAACTTTAATAATCAGTATTGCAGAGCTTCATTTATTTCATAAATATTTAATTAAATTTAAAAGAAATAGATGCATGCACACTTTATTACTTTTCGCGAAACAACTACTATTATTTAACTCTTTTCTCAAGAAATTTTAAACACTTATACAATGAACTTTTTAGCGAGGAATGCTAACCGTTGTTTCCGATATCCATTATTTCTGAGCTAACTTTTGGCGTTACTAACAGTTCAATGTCACTCTGGAATAATACAAAGTGTATTTTCAATACAAAAAATGGCACCATCTTTAAAATAAAAATTAAAATAAACTATTTGGTATTAAAAATACACTGTTTACAATACACTTACAATACAATTACACAAAAAATACTGTTTATTCCATCCTACATATTATTGATAACAATTTAAATAACTTAATTAACTTAAACTCTATAAATATGTTTAGATTACTAGAAAGACAAA